>JAHWGI010000970.1:750000-1087500 GCA_029379305.1 Frankliniella fusca
ACCTTTCAGCTGAGGCAACACCCACCTTTAGATCTGCTACAGATTCTTCAAAAAGAGGGGCTCTCCGCTGATGCAACGGCTGCGGGGAGGAGCTGGTGCGGACCGTGCGGACCGGTGCGGACTCGGACTCGATGAGCGGAGCTGAACGCGGCACGAGCAGGCTGACTGAGCGACTCCTGGCGACTGTGAGGCAGCGCAGCGCAACGGCAGCGGCACAGCCGGCACGGCACGGAGTCCGCCAGGGGGATCCCCTTCCCCAATCGCCCGGCCCGGCTCGCCACGGCGCAGCCGTCTGATTCCGAAGAGCGCTCTCCTTGCGCTGTCTCTCTCGCACTCATGGGGTGCACCGTATAGGTGCGAGAGAGATGGAGCGAGGAGATCGCTCTTCGGAATCAGCCGCAGGCGGCGTCCTCGGGGGGAAGGGGAAAGGGGGAGGAGGAGGAGGTGGGAGGTGGCTGGGGTGCGCTGGGTGCGCTGCGCAGGGCAGCGCGTAACAGTAGCAGGGGCGGATAAGTAAAGCACGCAGGGGGGGAGCAGGCAGCAGGCGCGGCTGAGTTTGCTGTCTATCTCTCTCGCACGCCCTTGGCGTATGCGGGCGGGTACGGAAGAGGCCGAGCCGAGGCCGGACTGGCCCGGGCCCGGGTAGGTGAACCGGAAAACACAGTGGGACCCCTTCCTCTCCGGGGCCCCCTGGCGACCCGAAGGGGCCCCCTAGGCCCTAGGGGCCTTTGGGTCTCGACCCCAGGCTAGGCCGAACTTTTCCCTCTTAGGCATGTCCTCATGTCCACTTCGTCCATTCCATCGCCGTGCGCAGCACGAATGCGCGCGCCGGCCGCGCTGTGGCCGTTACGGAGGCGGAACGCCTGCGACAAACTGGATAGGCCAACCCGCCAAGCACTCGTGTGAAGGTGGCGGCCTACCCGGAGAGCACAAGCGCAGGGGGAAGCATGAATTAAATTCCTCGTACCCAAAATTTCGTTCCGTCACCTCCCGATGAGTTGATTGTGGGGACACCTATAGTGGAAATAATAATGGTGAAGGACCAATATGTACTATCCCTTTGAGTCATAAGGCAACGAAATTTAAGTGCAATCTTCGCTCTCTAATGAACCATCGCTTGTCAAGGTAACTCGCACCGTTCATGAGATACAGAAGTAAGTGTGAAAATGGCCCAAACTATTTTCGTTACGTTACGACTCCCTGCGCCCTGAGCCCTGCCGGATGGCGTCTTGCGTCCATCGCTTTTCCAACCCCTTTGCCTTCTCCCTGCTGCCGCGCCGCTGTGGCTCTCCTGCTAGTCCGGAGGCTAAGCGGCAACCACCTTGCAAAAAATGATTAAGCGATGCCACTTGGCATGAGTGTTCTACATACCCATACCTTACTTTTAAGATCGGTAGCCACGGTGGGAACCATTGCAGGGGCCGTAGAATGGCATTTCACACTCATGACGCGTATTTTCAGTGCGTGCCGCCCCTCGGAGCTATGCATCTCAGCCCGCACCGGGGCCCCCCAGGAGATTTCTCCAGTCTGTCTCTTGACCCCCTCCCCCCCACCCCCCTTCCCAGGAGGGTCATTAGGGAGCTCCCCACGATAGTCTCGAACGGGCAACTGCCGGGTCGACTCTCAATCGTTCGAGTCCAAAATCCCATATATATAGATATAGTTTCTAATGAGTCTCGAACTCGAACCATTGAGAGTCGACCCGACACGAAAGTTGCTTGTTCGAGACGATCGCGGGGAGCTCCCTAATGACCCTCCAGTTCGTCTCTGAACCGCAGTCCGCGCGGAACAGTTTGTCGTAAAAGCTGCCCCAGGTTCTGAGCAGCGCCCCTGGCCTGGCCTGGCCCGTCCCAGCCCGGCAAGCAGGTGGCGCTGCCCATGGCGCTGCCGCCGCCCGCGCAGAACGGCAGAACGCCCTCTCACCGCACCCGCACCACAACCGCCTCCGAGGGGTCCGCAAGTACCGTCTGCCGGTGTACACATGCTATGGGCTTCCTGGTTTTCCTAGGGTTTCCTTATGGTTTTCCCGGTCTTCCCAACTTTTTCTTGGTCCCAATTTCTGTTTTTCTAGGATCTTCTGAATACTTCCTACCGTTTTATGTGGTTTTCCCTTACCTTCATTGGTCTTCCCTAACGTTTTCCAGGCTTCCTTAAAATTTCTCGGTCTTCCCTCAAGTTTTCCGGTCTTCCCTAATATTTTTCGGTTTTCCCTTACCATTTGTGGCCCACCATTTTATTGGTCTTCTTCGGTTTTCTTTGGTCTTCCTGGTGGTCTTCCCGGTCCTCCCAGTTTTCCGGGCGGCCGGCTTAAACCTAGTTGCGGACCCCTCGACCGCCTCGCGTCCGGCGGGAGGCTGGTCTGGTCTTTCCCTTCCCCCGCAGAACCGTCGTTCTTCCTCATCCGCTTCCTCAAAGCGGGCTGCGGAGCGATTCCGAACAGCGTTCAGTAGTGTCCTCTCGCTCGCTCCTCGTGGCCGTGCTCTATGAGTGCAACAAGGACAAAGAGACTGTGCGGAATCACCCAACTGAGGAAGTTGTCGCGGAATGCTAAACGCACGGCACGCCACGCTGCGCTTGATGGCCTGCAAGGCGATTCCGAACACCACCGTTTTGTAGTGCCCTCTCTCTTGCGCCTGATGGCCGTGCCCCATGAGTGCGACAAGGAGAGAGCGACGAAACCAGGGTGCGGAATCACCCTGCCGGTGGCCCGGCCCGGCCCGGCCCGGCCCGGCCCGGCCCGGCCCGGCCCGGCACTGCCCGTTGTTGGCCGAGGCGAGCATTCACTTCCCACTTCACGACGTGCGATAGCGCGCTGCCGCTGCAGCAGCACGCGGCACATAGCACCGCCATTCCTCTGCTTTACGGCTGGCGCGCCCGCATATTACGGCTGGCGACAGTTAGTGAGTGCCGCCGTGCTACAACACAATTTGAGGGGCTTGGCGGCGACTTGTGCTCCGGCGCGCCTGGCCGCGCCTGGCAGGCCTGGCCGCGCCACTCGAGTGCAGATCGGCTACCCTTACCCTGCTCCTGCTCCCAGCTCCTGCCGCGCCCGCCGCGCCAAGTCCCTCAGTGTGTTGGACAGATCATGGCCAGGGGCGTAGGAACGAATTTCAGTCAGGGGCACCCTTTACGAGACTTTTGGCGCCCCCCACACCCACCCCTCTCCCTTAAAATAATCACGCATTCGTAAAAAAATGTAACTTTCGGTAATAATACAAGGAAACTGGATGGATATGATTAAAAAAACGCAAGCGCCTTGCAACGAGTTTCGCATCAGGTTGTGTGGGAAAATGTTGCGAGCGAAGCGAATATGAAAAATTTTGGGGCCTTTAGGGCGCAAAAATATCTGTTAGGGCGCCAAAACGTGCCTCCAATAACGACAAAATGCGGCAAGGGCGTACTTTAATCCCTTATTTGGAGAGGTTGCCCCCCAGGCCCCCCACGTTCCTACGCCCCTGATCATGGCAGGTTGCCGTCACCCACATACAGGGGTTTTGTCGCGCTACTTGCCTACTTTCCAGGCGGCTATCTAGTGACGACAGGAGGGGCGATCGCCACATCCCCCTGAAATCGCGCCTGGGGGTGGCACGGCACGACACATGATCAGCAACAGGCGAGCCTCTCCCTTAGGCTTTTTAGGTCCGTCTCTCCCTCCCTCCCTCCCTCTCTCTCTCTCTCTCTCTCTCTCTCTCTCTCTCTCTCTCTCTCTCCCTCTCTCTCTCTCTCTCTCTCTCAATGTGTCTCACTCAGTCACTCTCTCTGTTTGTCTCACTCGCCCCTTCTCCCTCCCACCTCCGGGCGGCGGCGGCGCGACGCCGCGCAGCAGAATGCCCCTTCCCTTTTCCTCCCCTTCATTCAGCTGCCGACATCGGCCGGCGTCGCATCGGGTCGGGAGCGGGAGCGCCGAGAGCGGCGCAGAGCGGCCGGGAGTGGAGCCGAGTCGAGTCGAGTCGAGCGGAGGCGAGGCGGGCTGGTCGACGACGCGGTTGCTCATCGCGCGGGGGTGTCGGGTGACCGCGTGCCTGTGGGTGCCAGCTCAGCTGTCACGAGTCGCGGGGCGCTCACCGGGGTGCGGCCGCGGCGGGACTCAGCGTTCACCGCGAACGTCTCGTGTGTGCGTGCGCGTGCGTGCGTGCGTGTGCGGGTGTACGTGTGTGTGTGTGCGCGCGCGTGCGTGTGTCTGTGTGCGCGGGCGAGCTTACGAGTGCGTCGGGTCACTCCGACAGGAAGGACATTATCGCGACAGAAGCGACCCCGGCCGGGTTCGGACAGCCTGTCGAAGGGAGACGGACAGCGCGCCCGCTCCCCGCGGTGTGGCCGAGGTGGACTGCGTAACGACTCGGCCTGTGCGTCTGTGGCCCTGCCCTGCCCTGCCCTGTCCTGCCCTGCCCTGCCCTGCCCTGCCCTGCCCTGCCCTGCCCTGCCCTGCCCTGCCCTGTCCTGCCCTGCCCTGCCCTGCCCTGCCCTGCCCTGCCCTGCCCTGCCCTGTCCTGTCCTGTCCTGCCCTGCCCTGCCCCGCCCTGCCCCGCCCCGCCCTGCCCATGTCAGCTGGCAGCGGTGCGGCGGGATCCCTTTGTGCGTCGATGCGCGCTGTGATTGGTTAACAAGAAGCGTCCCCATTGAGACATTCCCTCCCGGTGCTGGACGGGCGTGAGGGACGGCCGCCCCTTCCCCCGGGCCGCGGCGTGGCGCTGCAGATCCGTGAGAGAGACCCGGGACCCGGACCCGGCTGGACTCGGCCCGGCCCGCGGCCCGCCCGCGGCGCGGCCCTGCGCGATGGAGCCGTGCTCGTCGTGGTGCTCCTCGAGGCCGCGGCCGCGGTCGCGGCTGCAGCCGCGCCTCTCGCGGCACCTCCCCGCCGCAGATGCACAGGTAAGAGCGTAGCGCCTGCACTGGGGACTGATCCACTAGGTCGTTGTCGCGCCCCCGTCCATGTTGCACCCAAGGGTCTACCTGGTCCTGGTAGATCGTGACTGATTATGGTGATTATCAATGATTATTTGAGTTTATCTTCAACATATTTCGATACCTTAGACTGAAAGGCACGCAGTTCAGCCGCCCATTCCAAGACTAACGCAGTTCAGCCGCGCGCTACGAAAGACACGCAGTTCAGCCGCTCAATCCGAGACTCACGCAGTTCCTATGTCTAGAGCGGTAAACTGTGTGTCTTTCGGAACGCGCTGCGTTAGTCTTGGAATGGGCGGCTGAACTGCGTGCCTTTCAGTCTAAGGTGTCGATTTACTGATTATTGGCCAGTAATCACGCAACTTTTGGTCAAAGTTGATAATATTTCTCGATATTTGTCAAAATTTGTCAATATTTGGAAATTTTACGTGATTATGATTATGTGATTGTCAATAATCATCTAGAGGGGTGTACGAGGATTATGGAAGTGGTAGACCCTTGATTGCACCCCTCAGCGGTGCCCCATGCTGGCCATAACACCGAGGGGTCGCCAAACTCACCTCAGCAGTGTACGGAGTATGATGGTATTATGTGGTATGATGGCACATATTATGGGATATTATGACATATTATTGGATAATATGAAGTATTATGGAGTATTATGGGGTATTATACGGTGATATGGGGGTATTTTGTTGAATATTATGAGAAATATGAAGTACTATGAAGGAATTATGGATCTCCTGTACGGAGTACTATGCGAGTTGGCGACCCCTCGCATAGCGACGAAGACAGACGAATGAAAGCGATCTTCGGAATCGGTCGGCTGGCGCTTTGGAAATCCAAGTGCAGGTGTAGGGTGCCCTGGGGCTCGGCCAGGCCGGAAAGGAGAAGAACAAAAATCCTCGGGCACGGGGAGGAGCGGGGCTGGGGTCGATGCCCCGGAGTACTCTACGTAAACTTAAGGGTGTGTGAACTTTTTCGCCTGCGTGTTATTTAAAGTCGGATAGGAGAGCGAAAGCTGATTTGCACTGCATGTATGTCTTTGAATGTGTAACATAGTGTTGCGGGTCTCCGTACTTGGTGGGGCTCCAGGGGCCAGGGGCCATGGTGCCTGTGATGGGCGAATGGGGTAGGCTAAGCTATCCCGCAACACTCTTCCGAATAATTCAAAGAAACACCCGCGATACTCGTGGTGATGTAGGGGAGTGGTTTTTCCGAGAGGTCACTCGCCAACTCTTTGTACACTCCCAATTCGCGTTCAACTCGCGAAAACTCTCGCCCAACTCGCAAAAATGAATCAACTTCCCAACTCCTTGTACCGGGTGTTTCTTTGAATGCGTAACTGTGTTGCGGGATTGGATACTCGCCAGCGCTGCAGGGGCCATGGCGCCTTACGGGCGAATTAGGTACGCAAACACGCAACACTATTACGCATTCAAAGAAACACCCGGTACTTCTGTTTTGGGAGTGGGGGGGGGGGGGGAGTCCCCTCGAGTTATTCTCCTGCAAGTGTCCGATAATGGGCAAATCCTTCACTGTTATCCAAAGAAAGTCACGTCACATTTGTTGGAATACGAATCGTATCACGTTCGTCTGACTTATGTGTCACATTCGTTTCAGCTTGAAGCGAATAGCGGCTCAGTCGTGCTAGGCTTAAGCAATGCACGTTACAAAGAATGTGACACAAACATTCCATCGAGCGTAACACGCGTCACATTTCAAACGACCGTGGCGCCACAATCATTGAATAACAGTGCTCGCTTATACACTCCTAATTTTGTGTGAAAAAATGTACTCTCCTCGAGGGGTCGACCACTTAAAATTTTTGTGTACATGGAATATATTCCACTTGGAAATATCAGGAATATTTTTGGATTATCTGGAATATTTTTTGGAATATGTGGAATATTTTGGGAATATCGCGAATATGTTGGAATATTTTTGGAAATATTTAATCGATTGTTTCATTTTTCTGTGCAATGGACAGGGATGCGTGAAAACATGGAAAATTTTTGCGGCAGTAAACCTCCCGAAGGAGGTTGCGGTTCCCGCCAGGCACAGGGCTTTAACCCCCTGTGGCAGCCAACTGCTTCGGTGTTCCATGGGAACCGGCGCTTTGCTGACTGCGATCCTATCGCGCAATTCGACAGATTTGATCCCCGTACCACCATTGGCCTACCCCTAGAGGTACGAGCGGTGTCAAGGGCGTTAGACTTCCTGATCCCAGTTTCAGAGGCCTTACCTCAGAGGGGTACGCGGGATTCGAACCCACAACCCCGAGTGCCGACACGTAGCCAGAACAGGAAGCGACCCAACGCCCAGAGCCACCGAGCCAACGGCGGTGAGACGGGTTTAACTTCTATTTGACCTGCCATCCAGCAGCGGCCAAAGGGAATGTCGAGCGCGAAAAACACTTTTCCGAGCGGGAGTCGAACTTGGGACCTTTCGGTTCAGTGTTGCGCGCTCTACCAACTGAGCCACGGCGCCTCGATGACTGTACAGTGCGACCGGTTCGAGTCGTATTTGCCGCATCCTGCAGCCTCTAGCCAGGAGGACAGTGTTTATCGCGCTCGACATTCCCTTTGGCCGCTGCTGGATGGCAGGTCAAATAGAAGTTAAACCCGTCTCACCGCCGTTGGCTCGGTGGCTCTGGGCGTTGGGTCGCTTCCTGTTCTGGCTATGTGTCGGCACTCGGGGTTGTGGGTTCGAATCCCGCGTACCCCTCTGAGGTAAGGCCTCTGAAACTGGGATCAGGAAGTCTAACGCCCTTGACACCGCTCGTACCTCTAGGGGTAGGCCAATGGTGGTACGGGGATCAAATCTGTCGAATTGCGCGATAGGATCGCAGTCAGCAAAGCGCCGGTTCCCATGGAACACCGAAGCAGTTGGCTGCCACAGGGGGTTAAAGCCCTGTGCCTGGCGGGAACCGCAACCTCCTTCGGGAGGTTTACTGCCGCAAAAATTTTCCATGTTTTCACGCATCCCTGTCCATTGCACAGAAAAATGAAAAAATCGATTAAATCTGTAAAGTATTGTTTGTGACCGTTTTTATTGGATTAAATAGAATCCGGAAAATCGGAGTATGTGGAGCAGGAATATGTGGAATATTACTGGAATATGTCTGGAATATTCGGAATATTTGGAAAACTTGGGCTGGAATATGTTGGAATATCTGGAATATTTTTGGAATGTTTGGAATATTTTGGAATATTTTTCAATGTGTACATGAAATATCCAAGTGGTCGACCCCTCGACTCTCCTGCATGCATGAAGTGACCGCGGTCACGACATTCGTGCAGTTGGATTTCGAGTGCGGTTGAGCGAGCAGCGAACGTCCCTCCCCCGCCGCTGCTCTCCCCTAAAATCACGCTTGACAGCGGGAGGTGCGTGCTCGCCTGCCTGCTGTAGGTACGCTGGTATGCGCTGCCGCCCCCAGAGCCTCCGCGGTCTCTCTCGCTCTCCCTGCTGCGGCTGACACGACGCTACACTCCATCTCTTTCTCTGCCACTTCTCTCCATTTTGGCGGCGCGGTTGGCGCTACCACGGTGCCACGCCGCCCCGGCTCTCGCCGCTGGTCGCGCGTTTATTCGTGCCGCGTCAAGGTGGCGGGGTTTGGCAGAGGGGCGGAAAGGGAGGGAAAACAGGGGGTATTTTTGTTGGAAATCTTAGAGGAGGGTGCAAGAGGGCTGCTGCCGGGGGCAAGGTCTGCTGTTCTGGTTGGGATCCGCTTCGCTCCTCGCCCCGAGCCGGAATGCGAGGTATTCCGGCCGGAACAGCTGAGCGAAATATATATGCGAGGCTGGAGAAGGGCGAGGGGTGATGGGGAAAGGGAAACTCCGCAAAGCACAGCGCCTCTTCCCCCGTCCATGGCGCGGCGGCACACTCAGAGACCCCGCGATGGCCTGGCGCCGCGCGCGCCCCGCCCCGCCCCGCCCCGCCTCGCCGCGCCCTGCACTGCCCCGCCCCGCCCTGGACCACCGCGCCCCGCCCCGCCGCGCCCCGCCCCGCCCCGCCCCGCCCCGCCCCGCCCCGCCCCGCCCCGCCCCGCCCCGCCCCGCCCCGCCCCGCCCCGCCCCGCCCCGCCCCGCCCCGCCGCGCCCCGCCGCGCCCCGCCGCGCCCTGCGCCCCACCCCGCCCCGCCCTGGACCACCGCGCCCCGCCCCGCCTAGCCTCGCGCAACGACATTTTCTCCTCGCGACACTGCCCTTGCCCTGCCCTGTAACGAACCCTTTCTGCCGCAAACCGTTTTGCCGCGGGCTGCGCTCGAGACGCCCCGGCACGTCTTGCTCAGTGCGAGGCGAGGGCAGGCCCGTGTTACAGAATACACATATACTCATTGCCGCACCAAGACTCTTCTGCAAAGTAAGCTCCGCGACTGTGTCTTCGCCAGGAAAGGGGAATAAGCTCAGAATGACATTTGTCTTCGATCAGAGACCCTCCATGCCAGGCCCCAAAGGTTGGCGTTCTCCTTCCTCCTCCTCCCCCCCCCCTCCCCCCCTCCCCTCTCGCTCTTGCACTCACACGCGGCCGCGATATCGAAAAGACCGGAGACGAAAAGAAAATTACAAGTCGCGGCGATCGAATCGAAGTTTTCTCTCTTTGCTGAAGGAGGAGGAAAAGCCAGTAGAAGACAAACGCTTAAAACAAATAGCCGGAGCAGCTGTCCTGTCCGCGACCCGGAGCCGGAGCCGGAGCCGGACCGGTAGGGACGGATATCATGTTGACACAAAGACTCTCCGCGCGGCCCCGCCCGGCCCCGCCCGGCCCCGACCTGCGAACACACACAGTGTGTCGCCCCTTTCTGTTTCCTTTCTTTTATTTTTAAGTTGAGCGAGGAGGTCAGCGGACAGGGGGTTGGGGGATAAATCTCTGTCCTGCTCGCCGTCGCCACGTGCTCAGCCCCGCGCTATCAGTCCTCCGGCAGGAGCGCAGCGCACCGCGCGGGAGGGAGGGAGGGGCACTCCATCAATTTGCCGTCTCTCTCTCTCTCTCTCTCTCTCTCTCTCTCTCTCTCTCTGCTTGTCTCTGTCTCTGTCGAGCTCACCCGCCCCGCGCCCTGATCAGCCCAGTCAGCCAGTCCATCAATTAACGCCGCATCATGCTGGAAAGAAGGAGCCAGTTTTGCCACGAGAGATGTCAAGCATCTGGAGCTGGGCGGGTGCGCGGCGGGTGGCGCCTGGAGGGACCAGCCGGTTTGTGTCGGATCGGGCGGGTCGGGGTCGGGGCACTGCCAGCGCGGAACAAGCTCACCCTCGTCTCGAGGGCACCGCGGTTGGATATTGGGTAATCATCGAGCAAGGCTCCCCGATAGGCCTGCTCGCCCCGCCCCGGGTAAGAGCGGGCTGCTCTGCCATGCCGCGAGACAAGCCGCGCACGCCTCACCAGCGGCACTGCCACCGACAACACTCATCACTCCCAACCGGTTTTCTCCTTCAAATATGCCGATCCCCGTGCCCACCACTGTGAAAAATACTCGTAAGGGTACGGGAAAAATTTTCCATGAAAAATGTCGTCAAATTACAATTTGAAAATTGTAAATTAACAAGTACTCCCTATCGACTTGGAAAAATGTCGTAAATTTACGAGGATATTTTTCACAGTGACCCTGTCCCCGCGTGCTCTCCTACGAGCTCTCTCACTCCTCGTGGTTTCCCCCTCTCCCTCCCCGACCACTTATTGGCAGGGGTGTCGAGTGCGTTTAAACACTGGGCGGGGCGCAATACGGCAGGCGCCTCGCCTCACACGGGCCCACACGGGCCGCACATTCCTACTCTCCCCGGCCGACGACGCGACCGCCCCGACTTTTCCCCCAGCGATACCTCCACTCTAGCAGGTGGGGCTCCAGGGAGGGTGGGTGTGACAGAGTGTTTTCTCCCCATCAAAGAGCGCATAATGTTTCTGCTGGCAGATATACCAAATACTTTTGAGGGTGGTACTTCTCCAAGCCCTCCGCCCCTTCCCGCGCCCCCCCCCCTCCTCTCCCCGGCAGCATTGAGGGGTCGGGGCGGCCACTTGGTCGGGGCTCACCTGACTGCGTGTCGAGCGCTTGACGGGTCTTTGACGGCCGTGTGGTTTTCGCAAAGCCACGCATTTCGTGGGCTATGAGTAAGACACGGTGTGGACCGCGATGCCCTCAAACGTCATATATAGTCGATAAACCAACAGCAATCGAACTTTGAGGTTGTCTTTCGCTTACAACGCTGCTCATTCCAAATGGTGCTTCACACTGTAAAAAAAAAAGTTCTCGCTGGGCACTAACGTTGCAGTCCTCTCAGGATCGCGTCACCTCATGGATCCGCCTGAAGGTAGGCAATTTGAGCTACATACCCCCTGAATGTAGGCAACTTTCGATACATCGCCCCTCCCCCCCAGTCGGCAAGCTTAACGTCTTACCGGCAGGGCGAGCTCGATGATAGAGGATACAAGTAAGGATGCAAGAGTTAAGAAGCTCTGGATAATCTCGGCACTCTGCACTCACCACGACCGCTCCGGGAAACAGCTGGCACGCGTCTGCTCGCTCGCGTCGCCTGCGCTGGCCGCGCGGGCCGCTCGCGGGTTCCTCTTTTACGCTACATCAGCTAACTTCCTTGCTTGCTCCCCCGACATCCCCCCCCCCCCCCCTTATTACGTGCCTGAGTCCTCTGGCCAAAGATTAGCTGCCTTAAATCTTTCTAGATCCAGGAACTCAACATTCTTGGCTGAGCAAAAAGATTTTAATGCCTTGCCTCTAAATCACCTCACTCGTCCCAGCCTGCCCCCCGCTCTGCTGTTGCTCTGATGACCCCCACGGTCTGCTGTACACGAGACCGCCCCCACCCCTCCCCCTCTCTGCCCCCGTACTCGGCACCTTTCGCAATGAAGTGTATTTTTCCCCGTGCGTCTTTTTTTCATCAAGCCGGTTCGCAGTGCCGCACCGTCGCCACAGTACTTAAAGTATCGTTATACTTTCGCCTTCCTCGGCGACCTCGTCAGCAGCACCCTCCATCTCTCCCGCCCCCTCCCCCCCCCCTACACCTCCTCAGATCTGCCCGGTGTTTCGCTCCCGTTGCCGGCGCCCCCCACCCGGCCCGTCGCGTTCCAAGACGGGGCGAGATTCGATCAAACGCCCTGAAATGCCACATACTGTCAGTGAGGAATTAAATCACCAGAGTGTGACAGGTTAAAAATAACCAACGCTCCCCAGGAAGTCGAAGTACAGTGTAGTTACGGTGCGCGTATGCATGCACTGCGGGGAGTAGGAGTAAAATGTATTAAATGTAGAGCAACGTTGTTCTTTTTTTTCTTTTATTCGAAAAATATTACTCTCTTTTTGCGAGGAAGAGCTCGAAAGGCAGAAACATGCCTTTCTTCTGGTCCAGGGAGCGCTTTGCTGCTCTTCCTCTTTTTGCTTCGCTGGTAAAATCTGCTCTATACCCCACAACCCCACCCTACCCCATAACCCCAACCCTACCCCACAACCCCACCCAACCCAACCCCGACCCGCCCCGGCAGCCCCAGTTTCTCGCGCGGGAGCTGATGGCTTATAATAGGGGAAGGTGGGGTACATTGGGACATGGGGTACATTGGGACAGTGGCTATTTCACCCATTTCAAACTGGATTCAGATGCTACCAAAAATTGACACAATGAGCATAGGCGCATTCTTCGTGATGGCACCAGTAATTGGAAGATTACAGAACATGTGTGCTGTACAGAAAATATTAAATGAAAATTAGCACAAAAAGACGTTAAAAGTAAGGTGACTTCTCATTTGAATTTTCCCTTTTTAAAGGGAACTTAGTTGCGATAGCAAATCGGTCGGGTGGCTGGTCTATAGGTTGTTTCTTACGACACATTTAGCAGGTAGAGGTTTTGAATTGAGTCCCAAAATAATGAAGAAAGATAAATAAATCAAGATCGAGGTGATCAGGTACACATTGGGACAGTACGCCACAATTGGCTAATGCGACATTTCAAAAAATTCCAAAACCGTCTCATTTGGAACAGAATGACTTCTATCGACTTCCAGACCGCAAGGCGGTGTGCATTCTGCACATTTGACAGGAAAACGGGTCAAATTATGTCAAATGTCCCAATGTGCCCCATCCCATGTTGTCTTATGGCGTCCCAAACTGCCCCGTACCGGGGCACTTTGGGACAAGGTGCAAATTTTAGGAAAACCTTTCTGCTAACAAAGACTTAGTGACAAGATATTAGAGGGCTTTGGTGTACCAAAGACAACACTCCAATGTACGATTTGGGCCAGCTCCGGTCATTTTAAGTCTGACGGTTTCGGATCTAGAGCAAAAACAAAAAATCCGTCCCAACGTACCCCACCTTCCCCTACTCCCGCGCTGTGGTTACTGCGCGCGGCCCATTAGCGGCTCCACACTCCACACCCCGCCCTAGGGCTGTGCGGTTCAGGAATTTCCGAACCGGTATTCGGTTCAGCGAAAAACCGTTCGAGTCGGCGGTTAATCGGTTCGGTGGAAAAAACCGGTTTTTTCAAATGAACCGGTTTTTTTCCACCAAACCGGTTTTTTCCAATGAACCGGTTTTTTCCAATGAACCGGTTTTTGCTAATGAACGGTTTTTTTTTTTAATGAACCGTGTTTAAAAACAAAAAAAAAACGTGTTTTTTTACAGAACCGGTGTACGTTAACTCAACGCTAGAAACCGTTAAAAAAAATGCCAAAAGTACTTTTTAGGCTCAATTTCATTTTAATTAAGTGTGCATAAATACAGAAAGAAGATTATTAAATCACATTTCATTAAAAATTACATGACACGTATTGTTTGTTCATACCGATAAATATCAATTCTTCGGCGCTAGCCGCACACTAAACCCTTATGCACAATTTTATACAACCATAGTTATGCACAAAATTTTATGCATAACTATGTTACACATTGTGCATAATTCTGCACAAATTTGTGCATAAGGAACAGAGTTAAGCATAGTTATGCATGAAAAATTGTGCATAACTATGGTTGTGTAAAATCCTGCAAGGCTTATGCACAAAAAAGTGCATAAGGGTTTAGTGTGCGCACGAGACTTGACTCGCCTTCACTTCACCCCCTCCCTTCCCCTGGCCGGACCGACCCGGAACAGTTCAGCTTACTCGAACCGGTTCACAGGTTCAAAACCGGGGTTCCGGTTCATCGGTTCGAAACCGAACGTTCGGTTGCAAAAACCGGTTTCACAGCTAATCGGTGCACCGTAAATCTAAAACCGAAAAGCCGGTTCAGCAAAAAACCGAACCGCTGAACCGGTTAACCGGAAAACCGCACAGCCCTACCCCGCCCCGCCCCGCCCCGCCCCGCCCCGCCCCGCCCCGCCCCGCTCGCTCCTCGTGGAGGGTGTTCGGAGCAGTGCGGAACGCCTCGTATCATTTCCGTCAGCGAATGGCCCGCACCACATGCTACCGCGAGGCTTGGCGAAGCCCTCGCCCCGCGCACCCCGCGCCGCCCGGCCTGGCCTCTGGCCTCCTGGCCTGACCGAACCCTTCACCCTTCACTTGACTTCCGGTGATTAGATTTTGGTGCAAGCTACTCGCGTAGCGTCGGGAGTGGGGAACCGAGTCGTCCCGGGTCGTCCCGGCCCAGCCAAAGATACGCACCATTGTGATATTGAAAACACTGTTTCTTCAATGGCAATGGAAGCACTACCTTTTGTGGCGGTGACACGCAATGGCAATGAGACAAAAGTAAGACCTTTCCAGCGGCAATGAATCGGTCATTGCCAATTCAAAGGCAATAAGTGGTACCATGCCGCCAATGGCACCGCTCGGGACGACGGTGC
Source organism: Frankliniella fusca (assembly GCA_029379305.1). Taxonomy (NCBI): domain Eukaryota; kingdom Metazoa; phylum Arthropoda; class Insecta; order Thysanoptera; family Thripidae; genus Frankliniella; species Frankliniella fusca. Next base: position 764,689 of record JAHWGI010000970.1, read on the forward strand.
CGCAGGGAGGGGGAGGTGGCGTGGCGGAGCGTGGCGCACCTTACCAGGTGAATGACAACACGGCGGTGGGTGTCAACACAATTTGTTTCGGACTCATCCTTGGGGATGCGCGAAGGACGCCGCAAAATCGCGGAGTATGCGTGACGGACGCCGCGGACTCGCGGGGGATGCGCGAAGGACGCCGCGGACTCGCAGGGGATGCGCGAAGGACGCCGTGGACACGCGGAGGATGTCCGCGGGGTCGCGGGGGATGTTCGTGGGGTCGCGGGGCATGAGCTAGAAGGCCCACCCCTGCCCCTGCCTCCCCTGAGCACTGAGCACCAAGGGCAGACGAGTGGAGAGGACTGCCCCCACCACCTCGACTGCTCCTGCTCTGCCGCCGCAGCGTGCTGGCGGTGGAGCGCCTGCAGACCAGGGGATAGGCAACCCATTAGACTGTCCGGTAAGACGAGAAACACCCGTATTGTGAGAAAACTTTCGGAAAGTTATTTGCAATTCTATCACGGCTGCATTTTTGGCAATGAAGACATTGCACACGCACCTGCTCATGAAAACCATCACCATCAATATATTTTCTCCGGAAGGGGCAACCAACCGGTCCGCAGCGTGCCCTGTTTCACTCCGACTAGTATGCAGTGCACGAGCATGTCCCATGTCCCCCTGCTTGTTGCAGATGTGCTGAGTACGTCAGCATCCCATCCGTGATGGAGCTGGTGGGGGCGACGGCTCTGGCCCCGGCGGTGGATTCGGGCGCGGCCCAGGACACCGACGACGCCGGCGTCCTGGACTACGACGCGCTCAACGCCTCGGCCAACGGCTCCCTGCTGCGCAACGCCAGCCTCCACGAGGACGTGGTGTTTGACCGCGCCGACGTGCGCGCGCTCTTCATCGTCCTCTACACCCTCGTCTTCTGCTGCTGCTTCTTCGGTGAGTCAGTCTCAGGTTTCCGTTGCGCTTGGCACCAGCCCGGTCCGACACGGCCGCTAATTTTCCAGCCGTTCTATAGACTGGCCTAACGCAACCTGTCCTACACTGTAAATCGAGGAGTGAGAATTCTCGCTCTCAGGAGAGCGAGATTGGTGGCCCAAATTTTGTCACTTCTGAGGAGTGATATTATTAAATATCACTCGTTTTGAGTCACTTCGATGACTCAAAACGAGCGATATCAAGTGATCTCGCTCGATTTGAGTGAGGATTATCACTCAAAATTAGCGATATAGAATTTCCGCACTCTTTTAGGGCGACGTTATATGCCTCGCTCAATTTCAGTCAGAAACATGACTCTCAGATTTACAGTGAAAATATCCATTTTAGCAACTATACATTTGTTTCCCATAACCTCACGACCAAAGAGGAGCGAGAGACAGCCGTGCAGTACCGGATGGGGTCGAAATCCAGGAGGGTTTCAAAATTAGCGGCTCGGCGCGCGTCCAGGGTCTCCAGGGTCTCTAAGCTCTCAGACCAACTTAACCCCTAGGATGTTCACCTCACTCTCGGTTCTCGTCTCGTCCTCTCGTTGAGTCGAGCTACACCCAGTAGTTGGGGACGGGGACGGTATACGGTCAGAGCGCACGGAGACATGGTTTTTGGTGGCCTATGTCGCATCGCCTTGTTTGTGGCTGTCAGAGAGTTGGCTAAAGCCGAGGCTGGAGCCGAGTCTGGAGCCGAGGCTAGAGCCGAGGCTAGAGCCCTGCAACCAGTGAGCTACGCGAGCTAAACGCCGTTTTCGCCAGCCTCTCACCTCTCCGAAGAGGGTTCTAGCTCGCGTAGCTCGCTCGTTGCGTGGTGCGTGCAGTGCAGGGTATTAGGTGTGGTCCGGTGGACTGGGTCGTATCGAGAGTAGGGGCTCATCGAGGGGGCCTCCACGCCGGCAATCCAGTGTTCCTCACCCCAGCAATCCGACAGCAATCCGACGGCAATCTTGAAAGGAAAAGAGGAACCATCAAAGTCCGATTTTTTGCCTACATACAGGAGCAAGGTAGATCATTTTGCCGATTTACAGGGGTTCGATGCTACCGTATCCAAGGCTTTACGCTAGCAATCCGTCAATCTCGGCAATCTGGTGCTCCTCCAAATGAGGAGTGGAGGCCCCTCAGGGCTCATAAAGCCTTGCGGGGCCGAGTGGGTGCTCCAGCTCCACGCACTCGGAAAAATACGTTACTGCTACAACGGTGCCGCGGTCAACCGTACTGTGTGGTTCAGCCAACACTCACATTTTTACTCCAACAACAAAACATGGTTGGGCTAGCTGTTTTTGTATTTGGCAGAACCGTAGGAAAGTTGCCGAAACCATATTCTGCTTATAGTTATCCGTGGCCTAGGGATGGTCTCTCTTTTCAAATCAAAAACTTTTCGCCGAAATTTTCGTCTATTATGCGACCATTATTCGGCTACATTATGACAAGTATGCGGTCGCTACGCGCGGCAAAAATTCGCAAAAAAAACAACAACGCGAATACTGTCGGAAAGAGGGATGCGAAAAATTCAACATTGACAAATTTAGCGGGTTAATAAATGAAAAAAAAATAAATAAATACTTTGAACAGATATCACTATCTCAGTCTCAGAACAAAGTAGAAATATGACATGATGTATGAAACGACGGATGTTTTTGACATTTAAATCAGATTCCCGTGGAAAACTAAAAAAATTTGAGCGTATGATGCGGAAAAATCATCATGCACAGAAAAAAAGTGAATTTATAAGAAATAATGCGACTTGAAAATGCACTGAGCCATGGTCCCTCAACATCAAAAAGCAATTTTTTTTTTTTTTTTTTTTTTTTTTAATTTTGAACGATTCTAAAACATTATGCGAAAAATACGTTCGCATAAAGTGACCATCTCTACCTTGGCCTGTCGTAAGATGCTTGCTGCAATTATTTATTTTTTTTGATGGGGCGAGCTTTGTTGCTCCAGCGGCCTGGCTCCGCAAGCTCTCCCGACATGCTGCAGCACAATCCTCGCTGCCCGGGCCGGGCCGGACCGCACCGCGGCGCATGGCGGGTACGTTTTCAGAAGTAGGACGAGTGTATTTCCGATCGTGTTGTTGTTGGTCGGCCGGCTCGGTCGGGACGGGGGAGAAAGTGGAGGTGGGGGTGCTCTTAACAAAGCATTCGCCGCATTCAGGCCGCCTGCCACCACACTCCACAGAGGGAAGTCGAAGAGCCAAGCGTGGAGAGAGAGAGAGAGAGAGAGAGAGAGAGAGAGAGAGAGAGAGAGAGAGAGAGAGAGAGAGAGAGAGAGAGAGAGAGAGAGAGAGAGAGAGAGAGAGAGAGAGATTGGGGAGGGGAGAAAAAAAAGGGGGGGATGCAGGGAGGAGGTGGCGACGCTCTCGCCTTTATAATCAGGGACGGTCTTGAGCTGCCCCCCCCCCTCCCCCGCCCCAACTCTTCTCCCTCTCTCGGTCTTCCTTCTCAGTCTCTCCCTCGGTGTCTCTCGTGTTTTCCGAAGTCCTTTTGTCACCCAGAGGTGCGGCCCATGAAGGCCCATATGGCTCCGATAGGGCGAGGCAAGACCAGGCGGGACTTGCTCGGGGGGAGGGGGGGGGGAGCTAGCTGGTCCTGTCGGTAAGCCCCCCCCCCCCCTCCCAATCCCCCGCACAGCCTTGTTGTGGTTAACTCGCGCTCCAGCAGCGGGGCCAGCGCGCCACTCGCAGCCTGGTACATCCCCTGGCCGGGCATAACTTGGTCCAGTTGGGGGGCAGCTACAGGGTGACTCTCAACCGTGTTTAGTTGTGCCATCTCTCTTGCTCCTGGTCTGGGCCCGTAGGCTCGACCCCGACGCGCCTGCCGCGCCCAGGCCGGCGCGCCCGGGCCCGGGCCAAGGAGGGAGAATATTGATGGCGCAGAGCACATTTGCCTGTCGTGTCGCCATCTGCATGTTGACGGGGATGGCCCGCTTCTGCTCCTTGGAGGGCCTGTTCCTGCTCTGTCCGGTCCAGCGGCAACCCTCCTTGGCGAGGCCAGGCCTGGCCTTCCGCCCTGCCCATCTCGTAATGAATTCGGAATAAGGAATGAGGCATTTCAGAGACGGGGCGAGGCGTGGGGCGCGGGGCGCGGGGCGTGGGGCGCAGGCAGGTCGTAGGGCGCGGGGCGCGCGGGGTGGGGCGAGTCGGATCTTAGTGAGGAGACAGCGCGGCGGGCAGACCACTCCACTCACTCCCCACTCGACGCCGTGGACGTCCGGAAGCTCTGGACTCTGGACCTCCTCCACGAGGGTGGTGCCTCAGCCGTCGTAGGTTTGATGACTTCGCCTGCTGACGGAGAAATAATGCGGTCGCCTCAGACTCGAGCTTTGCATGTGGGTACTTATTGTAAGAAAGCTGTCGAAGTAAAAAAGAGAGAGAGAGAGAGAGAGAGAGAGAGAGAGAGAGAGAGGAGGGGAGCGGCTGAAAAATAAGTTACCCGATGTCTAATGGATAAAGATCAAGGAAAGGGTAAAACGTGGGGAAAAAAGAGTGTGTCTAGGCAAAATCGAAAACATGAAAGAAGGAAAAATAACTGTTGTTCTATACCTCTCTCTTTCTCTCTGCCCTCCAGTCTCTCATTTCAGAGTCGAGGATGAAAGCCTTTAATCAGTTATCGCTGCCCGTTTCCCTCCGTCCAGCCCTGCCGCGGCGGGCGGCGGGGCGCGGTGCGGCCGGACCTTATTAGCCGGACGGCTTCGACGAGAATTCGGTGCGCCCGGACTGGACTGCCTCCTTTCCCAATCAGTTTGTAACAGAGACGTTTCCAGCTGCAAGCCGCCCAGCTCCACCCCGCCGCGCCTCACCACGATGTAAATCTGCTTGCTAAGTCTCTGCTTCTAATCAGCACACCGGTGCACATTCAATCAGGATTCTATTTACATGTGCAGATTGGTCCGGTAGGAACGGGTCCAGGTCCAGGGGCCTTGATCAATATTTTGAGCGGTGGTTCGGGTTCAGGACTGGAGCGGGGCGGGGCGGGGCGGGGTCGGTCCGGGGCCTCTAGTGGCCAGCTCACATACCTTTGGTTATGGTCCCTTCTCCTCTCCCCTTCCGCACCGAGGAGGCAGATTGTGCCCGCGTAAAAACGGATAGCCTTATTTTGTCAAGTACTATAGTACTTAACATATTTAATTCATATAGTGCCTAGGCCGTAGAACACGCTGGTGATGAAGACGAGCCCCCTGACGCGATAGCGCGCGAGGCGCGCGTCTCTTGGTTCTACGAAATTTTGTCAACATTACGACAAAATTGTTGACAAACTGACTTTATCTGGATTTCGTCCTGAGGTAATGATAATATCAATTGAGATATTTCGCTTTATCGTCAATTTGTCGTCCGGGTGTCAACAATTTTGTCATCTAACTCCGTTGCCCAACGGATAAGAGACTGCTCTCGATCAGGACAGTTATACATGACTCGAGAAACCAATAAACGAAATTCAGTTTTATATCGGTGCAAGCAGAACCAATTTAAAGCACCGGTATTTGACCCTAAATTGCATGCAATTTTAGCAGAAGTAAAATTGCTAGCCTCAAAGCCCCTGCGACTGGCACTGGCGGGGGCGGGGCCGGGCGGGGCCGGGCGGGGCCGGGCGGGGCGCCACAGGCTCAGTGACGTTGAGTTAATAACGCCCGCCTGCGCGCCCGGCGCCCCCCCCCCCACCCCCACCCCATTGTTCACGTTGCCTGCTTTAGGCGTCACATTTTTTGTTACGCCCTTGGCGGGACGGGCGTCGGGCACGGGCATGGGCGCGTCAGGGTGGAGCTGGAGTGGGTGTCGACGTCTTCCTCTAGGATGCGCAGCCTTGCAGCCTCACTGGTAAAACAAATGTGCAACTTTGCACACTCAAAGTGTGCTTTTTACTGCACTGTTATTCAATTACTGTGACGACACGTTCTTTTTCATGTGAAAAGTGTCGCATTGTTTAAAATGTAATGTCGCATTCTTTTTAACGTGAATCGGCCAGAATATGTGGACTAAATTTTATTGTCACATTTAAAAGAATGTGACCTTAATATTAAAAGGAATGTGACAGTTTTCACATGAAAAATAATGTGAGGTCACAGTAATTGAATAACAGCGTACTTTGCACATTACATGGTGTCGAGTTTTACTGGACATTATGAAGTCTAAACTTTAAGCGTCTCGCAAGTGTCGAATGTTTGCACACATGGACACATGCACTAGCCTTCTGGAAGCCATAACAGACGTCGAGTAACTGCACACTAGATGGTGTGCAGTTTATTGGACGTTTCGGAAGTGTCGAAACATTGCACACCAAATGACGTTTTGTTAAGCTCGACACCTTGAATTGTTTAATGTTTGCACATTTTAAACAAAACACCAATTGACGTGCAGAACTCGACATTTGTTTTACCAGTGGCTGTGCTGCCCCGGCCCAGGCAGGGACGCTCGCTGCTCATTGCGGTCGAGTTTCTTGCTCCGGCGCTAAGCCGCGGGCAGAGGAGGAGGTCTGAGGTGCTGGCTTTGAGGATGAGCTGGTCCTCATTGGTGTGTAACCGTACACCTCCAGCCCTTGCAGCCCCCCAGGCCCCGCAGGCGCACCCCTCCACTGCCACAATGGATGCCTGCTCCTTGCATACGGCGGGCGGGCGTTGCCCTGGGAGGAAGACTCCTACCCCTCCCTCCTGCTGCTGCTGCTGCGGTCGCCGTCCCCGGCCGCCGCACCTCACCCCTCAGCCCTCAGCCGCCGCGCGCGCCCTTGCACGGACCCATCCTTTAGGGGGGTGCGCTCTCCATTAGTCATTGTCCTAGCGGGGACGCACTTGAGAGGCGGCAGCACGGCGCGGCGGGGCTATAGGCAACCAGCTCAAGCACTCATCGTCGCCTCGCATCACTGCTCCCCGCCCCGCCTGACAGACAGGGGGCTTACCGCCTGGAGGGTAGGCAGTCCCGTTAGCCTGTCGGGCGCGGCGGCCGTGTCTACCTGCCGGGCGCTCTCCGCGCCCCGCTGCGCTGCTGCTGTCGAGTTTATATTCCTCTCCGATGCATCGTGTGGTCAGCGATTGCGCCACATCTTTCGTCACCCTCCCCGCGCCCCTCCCCCCACCCACTATGACCTGGTGCTGCTTTCGGCTTGCTAACGAGATTCTGCTGCCGCGCCACTGAAATGCTACTGCCCTGCCACGCCACACCTCAATTCTCGCCCCCGCCAACTCCCGCCCTGCCCTGCCCCTCTTGTTTCAGCGTCTTTGTTCCGCCTCCGCTGGCCCGCGCGCCCTCAGGGGACCGCTCCGACACGCCCCGCCCCGCCCCGCCCCGCCCCGCCCCGCCCCGCCCCGCCCCGCCCCGCCCCGCCCCGCCCCGCCCCCCCCCCGCCCCGCCGCGCGCGCAGTAAACACATATAACCTTGCCTCGCCTCGCTGGCGCGCGGGGTTCCCGCCCCGCCCCGCCCGGCCCCGCCTGGTGCCGTGCTACGCACCTAAGTTTGCCGTCGCCAAGTTGGTAATAATTAAATCCAGGCCTCACCCCTCCACCACAATCGCCACACTTACCTCGGGTGAAAAATAAACTGTTTACCGCGCCCCTAGCAATTACACCAAGGCTTTAACGCAAAGGCGCTCTCTCCGCCCTGCCCTGCTCCTCTACCCCTCACCCGCCCTGCCCGGCTCCTCTACCCCTCACCCGCCCTGCCGTGCCCTGCTCCTCTACCCCTCACCCGCCCTGCCCGGCTCCTCTACCCCTCACCCGCCCTGCCGTGCCCTGCTCCTCTACCCCTCACCCGCCCTGCCCTGCTCCTCTACCCCTCACCCGCCCTGCCCGGCTCCTCTACCCCTCACCCGCCCTGCCGTGCCCTGCTCCTCTACCCCTCACCCGCCCTGCCCGGCTCCTCTACCCCTCACCCGCCCTGCCGTGCCCTGCTCCTCTACCCCTCACCCGCCCTGCCCTGCTCCTCTACCCCTCACCCGCCCTGCCCTGCTCCTCTACCCCTCACCCGCCCTGCCCTGCCCTGCCCTGCTCCTCCACCGCTCACCCGCCCTTCAAAGGTCGGCTTTTGCAAACACTTGCCTCATGCCCCACCACACGACACACACCCCGCTTCGCCCTCTCGCCCCGCCACACTCCGTCGTCCTCTGTGGCCGAATTCCTTCGCGGCATATTTTCCGGACAAACTCCTTCAGGCGTTTCGGTTGGTCGCACGCTTTCACTGGTGAGATGAGGAACGGGGAGGAGGTGGTTGAGGGGGGAGGGGTGGAAAAGCGCAACGGCGGCTGTAAGAAACTTGGCGGCGAACTTTGAATGTAGCCTGCTGCATATGCTCTATACTCCGCCGCCGCCGCGCGCTCGGGAGGTGTGAGCTGGCCCAGGGTGCCCAGCAGGGCAGGGAGGGCCGCGCGGGGCCCCCGCTCCGCCATTAAACACCTCCGGAACACCGACACCGCGGTGCGGTCGGTGCGCTACGGATAGCTGGTACCTCCAAACTACGAGAGAAAATTCTCGCACCGGGGAGATGCGGGATATAAGGGCAAACGTGGCCGTAAATTGTGCTACCGTGTGGTTTAATTCAAGTAAGAGAGATACAGACTCAGAAAGGAGCGACGCAAGGGTATAGTCTGCATGGTCCCGTCCGCCGGGCACTGGAAATCCAATTGTCTGATTGTCGCTCACTTACAGCTGAGTGTACTTGCAGGTAAGAGGATTTAAGTGCGCTAAATACTCATTGGCACGCTAGCACATGATCGAATTTTTATTCACACTAATGCAAGTGTGCAAATATTTTTCAGTCACCTGCAAGTGAGCGAATAAAGTCACTTCTGCAGGTGAGCAGCATTCGCATACACTTGGATTTCCAATGTGCACTGTGAAAAATATTTCCGTAGATGTACAATATATTTTGTAATTCACTAAGTACAACATATCTCGTACATGTACGACTTTACACGTTACGACTTTGTTGGCTCACCAATCGATTCTGAGTTGATACGCATAGTTATAGAAAGTTTACAATATGAATCGTAATTGTACAAGACCTCTCATGGAAAATTTTCCCGTACCGGTACAAGGATTTCTCACAGTGTGGGTGTGCACTGGTAAAACTAAGGCGTACCCTTACGCCCCGTTTTCAAGCGTACGGAGATTACGCTTGAAATCAAGCCTAATGGGTACTGAGATTACGCTTGAAATCAAGCGTAATTGGTGTATCCGCTCCTGTTCGTCCTATCTAAATGTATGGGAGAATTTCTCTCGTACGCTTGATTTCAAGGGTAACGCCTTCAAGCGTAACTGTATGCTTCATACAAGCGTACAGTTACGTCTTAGTTTTACCAGTGTGGACACGAATAAGGATCTGACTTTTGTCCGGAGAACCGGGTTACCTAGGTACCCACCCGCCCGGGTAATACCCCCTAATGCGGGTAGAACCGGTTCCGGCGGGTAATACCCGGGTGCGTACCTGGCATGGAACCACTGAACCGCACACCCGAGTATTTTTTATCAAGGAGCAAACAGCCGGTTGTTTTAATATAAAAACATTAGTCCAGGATTCTGTAACATGGTTAGGCAGTAATTAACATATCGCATGTTACAGATTTTTGTGTCAGAAACGATACAGAAAAAATCTGAAACGGTGTTACAAAATTCTTTATCACGTGATACAGGACTACATTCGTGTTGGAAAGTAGTATTTACCGATCCTTTCCTCCCTTTCCCCTTTCTTGTACCTTATCTCATAGTGACGTATTGAATTCAAAGTAACTGAACTTATTTTACTTTCCCTAACCGAGATTTGAACCTGAGACCCGTGGTTCACGGAGTTGCCCCTCTAACCACTCGGCCTCACTGGAAATCCAAGTGTACGAATGTCGCAAACCTGCAGGTGTGTGAATGTTTGTCGCACACTTGCAGGTGAGCGAAAAACCATTTGCACACTTTTAGGTGTGTGAATGATTATTCGTACACTTGCAGGTGCGTGAATGACCATTCGCACACTAGCAGGTCAGGTGAGCGAATATCCATTCGCAAACCTAGAAAGCCCGGCCTTTCCATGGGTTTCCGCATGTGTAAGAGTGGCCATTCGCTCACCTGCAAGTGTACGAATAGGCATTCACACACCTACAAGTGTGTGAATGGTCATTCGCAGACCTATAAGTGTACGAGTGGTCGTTCGCTCACTTGCAAGTGTGCGACATACCTTCGCTCACCTGCTGGTGTGCGACATTTCGACATTAGTGCAATATCGGATTTCCAGCGCACCGGGGCAACTTGCGTGACGTCATGCTAGAGCCCATGTGTCATACCTTCGGGGCATCCAATGCTCTGGTAAACACAGTGTTCAACCCTTCATTTGTTTAAAGTCTTCAAATACCATTTTAACACACTTAAAAGTGTTCAACGGAGTTATTGTGCACTTAAAAGTGTTTAACTCGATAGTTGAGCACTTAAAAGTGGTCAACCCGATAGTTGTGCACTTAAAAGTGCTCAACTCCCCAGTAGCACACTTTCTTCCTGCAGGGTGTTTCCGAACAGCATTTAGTAGTGTCGTTTCTCTCGTTCCTTGCGGCCGTGTCCTATGGGTGCGACAATAACAGAAAGGAGATAAGACCGCAGGGCGGAATCACTTATCACTCTACTAGGTCACGTCCCTATTCCTGTAGATGCCGATGTCTAATTGGCGACCGTTGACCGCAGGCTTGCTGCCGGACCGGACCGGACCCCGGCCCCTTTGTTTCCGCACGGCGTCTGACGTCCAACCCCAAAGGCTTTAGCAGCTGGGGAGGCGGACGTGGCTGCCGCAATCAGCGGGCACGTCCATACCAGAGCGAAGCTGCGGACGAGGCACGAGGCACGCAGGCTGCAGCCCGCAGGATCGAGGGGAGAGCGAGCGAAGGACTAGGAGGAGGTGCAGAAGAAACAGGAGGTGGATCGCCACAACCAGGACGAGGAGGAAGCCCAGGATGAGGGACGAGACAAGAGGTGGGCAACCAGGACGCGAGGGTGTGATCGTGATGGCGAGGAGGATGAGGACGATCCGGAGCGAGAGCGATTAGGACCCGGAAGGCGTGGTCGTCGCCGCGCCTGGAGAGAGCGCCCAGCCTGATGGATGGGACTCACTGCGGGGCAGGGCGCGCCCGGGCGGGGCACCGGTCCTCAACCTCAACTTGGGCTACAACAGCAGCAGTTCATATAGCGAACTTGGGACACCTGTAACTTAGGCACAGCCGCCAATCCGTGAACGGACCATCCCCCATCCCCCGTGACCCAAGCTATTGCTGAATCACCTCGAGTTCGCAGCACGGTCAAAACAATGTCTGATTTTTTGAGGAGAAAAGGAAAACTTTGAGGACCTTGGATACCTTGAGGAAAACGGCTTAGATTTTGAGGAAGGCTCCTCAAAAAATAAGGGAAATCTCCACAAATTTTGAGGAGACTTCTTCATGGCGTTTTCCTCAAAGTATCCAAGGTCCTCAAAGTTTTCCCTTTCTCCTCAAAAAAAACCGGCCTACCGGCGGGTAGGAAGGCAGTCGGCTGATTTTGAATATGACTATGAACGGTAATTGTCACGGGAACGAGATGCGTATGCGTAGAAACCATGGACACTTTGATTCTTGTTTTAACGTGGCTGATTTTCTGATTTTTCTTCTTACAGGCTTGAATTTTAACTGCCTTATACTGGATTATATTTTAACTGGCTTTTAAATTATCTGAACCGCATTCATTTCATTTGAAATTTAAATCCTGGAACTAGGGGACCAATTGTAACTTTGTCACTTCTTTACTGCGACAAACTGTTGGAAATTCTTTCGTAAATTAACGACAGATAAGTCGCTAATTTTTACAGCGACTGCAGTCATTTTGGAACCAGAGGGTGAGGAACTGGAAACAATTATGTGCGCCGGTTAAACAATACGAAACAATATCAAAACAATACGAGACAATAGAAACTACAAAGTGACAATTTCGGACAGAATTAGATTTTTTTTTAACTGGATCATATTGTATTATATTTTAACTGGCTTTTAAATTATTTGAACCATATTCATTATTCATTTCAAATTTAAATATTGGAACTTCGGGACCAATCGTAACTTTGTCACTTCTTTACTCTCTGATACGAGCGAACGTGGTTCCCGGCCGGTCCCAGCCCGCACACAACACGCTCTTTTTATTTTAACTGGGCTTTATACGAAACTTAAAAGCCAGACAAATCGGCTGCCTAACAAGATTACAGTTTTACCGTGGCTGATTTCTGATTTTTATTCTTAGGGACTTGAATTTTAACTTGGTCATACTGGATTATATTTTAACTGGCTTTTAAAATTATCTGTATCGTACTCAATTCATTTCAAACTTAAATATTGGAACTTCGGGACCAATCGTAGCTTTGTCACTTCTTTACTGCGATATGAGCGAACGCTGTCAAGAGGTGTAACGTGATGAGGGTTCAGCAGCGCGCTTGTATACAAAGGGTCCATGGATGGCTGGCGCGCGGGGGCGGGGCGGGGCGAGAGGGGTGGGGGCGGCTGGGAGGGCGGTCGGGCGGTCGGGCGCGGGCTGGTGAGGCACAGCTGCATGCTGCGCGCTGCGCGGGGAGCACCGGGCCACCTCCTGCTTCAGCTATGCTCGCCTGGTACAGCGTTGACGCTCTTGCGGCGCCAGCCACCCCGCCCGCCAGCCCGCCAGCCCGCCACCCCGCCCACGAGCCGCACACACGCTCCTCTCCTATATAGACTGGGAGGGGTGGGGGAATGAGCGCTGCCTGCTGGCTGCTCGCTGTCTTGTATGGCGGACTATTTGAACTGGCTAGCTTTTACTGGATACTGGATCAATACGGGGCTTATATTTTAACTGGCTGGCTTGTACTGGATACTGGATCAATACGGGGCTTATATTTTAACTGGGCTTCATACCAAACGTAAAAGTCAGTCTAATCGACTGCCTAAAAATCAGACATCGTTTTTACCGTGAGTCAGAGGTCTGCACGCGGCCCGAATCGGACCGCCTGAACGACCGCCGCGCGGCGCGGCCTGCCAGGGCGTGTGTAGTTTGCAGTGGGGCTCACCGTAGCATACAATGGCATTCACCGTAGCTTACGGTGAATGTTCACCGTAAGCTAAGCTACAGTGCTGCAGGTGTCACTGCAGCTTACTGTGAATTTCACCGTAAAGTTTTAAGAGTGGGGGGCCTAACTCGATAAAATTGTTTACACTGGATTACCAAGGATTACCAAAGATTACCAAAGATGCGGGACGTACCGTAAAACCGGCTGCAAAGCCGTGGTTTCCTTTTACAGTGTAAGGACAGCGTTTCGGGGGCGGGGCGGAGCAGTGACAAGGCCGCTGTTTATTGACGAAAAATAAAAGGGTTGCGCGACGGGGCGGGCGAGGCAGTTAAGGTAGGGGAGGGGGGTGGGGGGGACTGAACGAGGAAGGCGGTGAGGCGGCAGAGATGAATGGCTTACGGGCGACCTGGTCGCGGAGGCGTTGCGTTAGCGAGGGCCTTGCCGCAGATTACAGAGGGGGGAGGGGACGAGCCCGCCGGCTCATGGCCGGACCTACCCCACAGCGGAGCCCCCACTCCGGTGGTGGACATAGGTGACCGCCAGAGTCCTGGCGGCGGGTGTCTCTCCCCTCACCTCACCTCTCTTCCCATCCCCTCCCCTGTCCCCCTGACATGCCACAGTCCGCACCACCGGGCTGCAAGCGCTGATCCGGCAAAGGGTCAATTGCCCCCTCGGGCTCAGCCGCCCAGTCAAAAATTTGGGGGAAAAGGGAGAAAAGGGGGAAGGGGAAAGGAAAATTATGTCATTTATACGCATTTCCTAATACGCATCGGTCGAAATTATAAACAAAAACAAATTTTAGATCGAATTCCCCTGAAAGTAGGCAACCCGCTACATTTGCCCCCTCCTCCGGGCCGTTCTGGATCTGCCACTGCCAGCAGCAACCCAAAGGTGAGGTCGGGGTGTCGGCTCGGCTCGCGCTCGGCTCCCCTTTCTGCTCTGCGTTCGGCTCGTGGATCCCACCAGTGGGACAAAAAGCTAGTGTGCGCACGCGCCCCGCAGGTTATGCTTACCATACTCACCCATATCCCCACACTTTCGCATTGGAGGCGCTCAGGGGAAATGAAAGAATTCCAGCGTCTTTGTTCTCGCTCGTATCACAAAATATCGCGTCCGTGATCGGCTGCCGCGCCGCTCCCCTCTCCATGCGCCGCTCCCCGCCCCGCCCGCCTTCTAGTCTACCTTCAGCCCCCTCCCCTCCCCCTCTTCTCCCCTCGTACCCAGACCCTGTTTACGTCCCTCTCCTCTATTCCCTCTTTGTACTTCTCCTTTTCCTCTCCCTCCCTCTCTCCTCCCCCTCTTCCCATCCTCTCTCCCTCTCCTCTTTCTCTCTCTAGCCCCCTCTTCTCATCCTCTCTCCTAGGATGGGCGTTCTTCCTTCATCATCGAGTAGCACGAGAACCATTGCCTTTTCGTACATTACAGACACATGCCAGATTCAAATGAGATTTAGTGAAAGTGACGTGCAGACTGTCACTATCGTACCGTCCTCTCCCCCCCTTTCTTTCTCTCTCTCTCTCTCTCTCTCTCTCTCTCTCTCTCTCTCTCTCTCTCTCTCTCTCGCTCTCGCTCTCGCTCTCACTCGACTTGGCGCAGTGCGTCTTCAGTCTATTACGTCAACTGTGAAAACCTTTTTATGTGTTATCGTACCATCACGGTCTGAGTGTTGGCAGTTTTAACGCCTTTGTTTTTCTATTGCCACTGTTATTCAATTACTGTGACGTCACATTCTATTTCATGCAAAAACTGTCACATTTTGTTGTTGTTATTGTCACATTCTTTTGGATGTGACTGTAAAATTCATCACGCAAAGTCACGATAATACGCGTGTGACATCACATGCTGGACAATGTGACAGTTTTTCCATTATAACGAATGTGACGTCACAGTAATTGTTTTACAGTGTGTTTCCCGCCCACCCGCAGACCCACATGGCGCTTAAGTCTTTTCTGTCCAGCAGCTCTTCCCTTTTCTTCGTCGCCTTCCCAGTAACAACTCCGCTGGCAACTTACTCCTCGTGTTTGCTGATTGTCACTGAATTGTCCTTAAATGGATGACTTAAACTTTTCCAGGCCTGCCAGTCTGAGTCTGTTTACAAACGAAACAAGTATTGCCTTTCCGAAGCGCTACTGCTCCCTTTCCACCCTGTCTTTTTTGTACTTTTCTTCTTTTTCGTTCCCTTATGTAATAGCCCCAATACCGCAGAAGGATTTTTTTTTCCCCGCCGTCGTAGAATTTGCAATTTCCACTTGAGGGTACAACTGAGTTTCCATATGCACCGCGCCGTGGTATTATTTTCACGCGCCGTCCGGTCGTTTCAATCAGAACGCAGACCCAAACTGGGCTGGGCCAGGCGGGGTGGGGCGGGGGCGGGGTGGGGCGGGGTGGGGTGGGGCGGGGTGGGGTGGGGTGGAGTGGCGTGGTGACGGTACTGCAGGGCACGCAGGGCACGCTCCCTGAGGATCAGCAGAGTCCTGAGGATCCGGAGGCTGGAGTGCGCGGGGCGGAGTGAGCCTCCAGGCGCTCCGGTCAAGTGCCGTGGCAGGCTGATTCTGAGAACAGCGTTTAGTCGAGCCCTCTCTCTCTTGCTCATTATGGCCGAGCCCCATGAGTGTGAGAGGGACGGAGAGACGAGACCACTGTGCGGGAATCACCATTTCTGGCTCCACCCTGCGCCACCCCGTCGTACCCCGCTGCAATGGCTGGCCCGCCGGGGTCCTCTGAAGAGGATTTCCCCCTCGCTCGCCTCGCCTTGGAGGCCCCTCGACCGCGTAAACAGTTCCATTGTGCCCGCGGCGCGGCTCCGCGAGCGCAGAGCCTTTGTCGACGAGACGCGGCCGTCGTCGCAACGCAAACGTCCCCCCGCCCCCGCCGCCGGGGCCACCGCGCACGACGTCTGGGCGCTCCACAATAATAATAATAAAAATAATAATAATAATCATAATAATAATAATTACAATAATAAAAGAACAATTGGGATCGAGTATTTCTTGCGAAATTCTCGCGTTCACGGCTACCCCGACTCCGCGTCTTATACTCTGGTAAAAAAGTACGCCGTTCTTGAAGCGTACAAGTCCGTGCACCCTTATCAAAGCGTACAAAAGCTCATGCGCTCCTTTTCTCCTATCTAAATGCATGGGGGTTGTACGCTTCAAGAAGGGCGTAGGCCTAAGGTCTTTCACGCTTCAAAAAGGCGTACAACTACGCTTTAGTTTTACGAGTGTACACACTTATTGGCGCAAGTCTATGCTCGACGGGTGGAAATAAATGTGCCAGTATGCCGTCCCTGCCCCGGGCCCCCCGGGCCCCGCGGGTCCCTGCTTTTGATTCATCTCACAGCGGCTGACAACTTTTTAGGCGAGAACGAGAAAAAAATAAGAGCCCTGTCAAGGACCTATCGTCATCTCTGGAGGGCGTTTTGCGTTCAAATTTGGATATATGGGTGTCCTAAAGTATAATGAAGGTTTCGCCTGCCAAAAGCCAGGCCTCACTAACGCTTCCCTCAGGAGCACCGCTAGTTCTATAATTTACTTTATTTATTTATTTATTTATTTATTTATTTATTTATTTATTTATTTATTTATTTATTTATTTATTTATTTATTTGCATTCTCTATCAAGATCGTCCTCTTCTATAAAGTAATGTATGTGAAGGTCGTAGGGTCGGGCGGGACGAGCCCTTTCTCCTGTCCTCCAGGCCCTATAACTCGTCTCGTTCACTCCCTTTTTTAGGCCCTGCTGTCCGGCGTCCGGCCCTCATTTCAGAAATACGCGCCGCGTTACTCTGTCCAGTCCAGCCAGCAAGCTTTACTGGCTTTACAGACGCCTCGCCGTGCCTCTCCCCGCCGCGACGCTCCGCAGCCGCAGCATCGACGCCCGAATCAGCGAGAAAAAGTGTGAGGGAGTGAGATTGGGGTGGGGGTTGCGGGAGCCGATGGGGAGGAAAAGATATTGTTGCTGTGACGGGGTGGTCTTTGTCACCCGCGGCCCCGGCCCGGCACGTCTCACAGGAGCTCCCATCAGCTCCGGTCCGTTCCGTTCCGCTGGCGCCCTAAAAGGACTCGCCGATCCGCGACGTTCAGCCGGTGTCCGCGTCCGCCCGGCTGCCCCTCCGCTCCATCTCCCGTCTTACTCCGGGTCCGGGTCCGGTCGGCCCCGCCCCGCCCCGCCCCGCCCCGCCCCGCCCCGCCCCGCCCCGCCCCGCCCCGCCCCGCCCCGCCCCGCCCCGCTCCGCCCCGCCCCGCCCCGCCCCGCCCCGCTCCGCCCCGCCCCGCCCCGCCCGGCTCATGACGTCCCGAGTCTTCAGCCACCCGCTCTGCTCTGTGTCGAGCAGTCCATCTCTCATTCTTCTGGTCGCCGGAAACAGGCGCAGGATTGGATCCAAAACTCGTTAGTCTGTCGGTACGTGATTGGCCGCGCGAAAAAGTACCGCGACGGCCAACGCGGCCAGGGCTTTGGCCTCTCTTCGGGCCGGGCCTCACCGCAGTACCACTCTGCAAATCTATAAGTGTGATACAACATGTCAGTTTCAGCTGCGAAACTATAATTTCGCAGTTACAAACTGCAAAACTCACGAGTTTGTCAGTTTAAACTGCAAAACTCCCGAGCTCGTCAGTTTAAACTGCAAAACTCCCGAGTTTGTCAGTTTAAACAGTGGAACTGTTTTGCAGTTTAAACTGACGAACTCGTGAGTTTTGCAGTTGTAACTGCGAAACTTTAGTTGGACAAGTATGCAGGAAATCCTGTGTACTTGACCAGGTACACACTAAAACCTCCATACATTTTGTGGGGGAGATTTAGTGTGTACCTGGTCAAGTACACAGGATTTCCTGCATACTTGTCCAAGTACACACTATTTCCTGCATACTTGACTAAGTACACAGTTTTTCCTGAATACATGTAGGTATGCAGGAAATACTGCATTCAATTACACACTTGCGTGTCCAGAGTGACAATATGTTTTTTGGCTCCAGCAACTAAAAACCTGTTGTCCGAGCAAAGCGTCTGTTATTACTAAAACAGTACTCCAGCCAAATTTCTGTTATAGTAACAGATGCTTTGTTCCGCCATCAGATTTTTAGTTGCTGGAACAACAAAATATCGGGGGGCTGGTTGGTTCTGGGGGCTTGGGCTGTCGAAAACTAACTTTTAAAGGGTGTGTTCTACAATAGCCATTCAAGTTGCTCTGTAATGTTAGTTAAAATCCGGTGATAAGAAGCGCATTTTGATGCTTCTGTGGTTCGAATTTAAAGTTTGGGGGACTGGGTCTTAATTTTGAAGTGAATTGGCCCGCAGAGCGAGGTACTTGAGCCGGCTCGGGTAGGGCGGAGGGCTTAGAGTGGCCGTCCGCGGCTGGAGCGGGGGGTCCTGAAGAGGCGGCTGTTTACTTTTAACGGTCTAGTTGCCTACTGGCGGCTCCACGCCATGGGCGGCGTCAGACCGCGGCCGATCACGGGCTCCCCTAGGAAAATTTAACCTGTGCTGGGCTGGGGCCTGCTGGCTGGCTGGCTGGCCTACATTGAATCTTTATCTTTACCCACGGGTAAAGCCAGCCACAAGGGACTGTCTAAAAAAAAAAAAAAACTTTGGGTGAATTTCAGAATAGGCTTCAGTGAACCTCTCAGCGCTCTATCTTTTCTTTTGAGCTGCGGTCTGATTCCGCAGATCGCTCTCGTACCTCCGTCCTCGTTACACCTGTGGCAGTTTTTTCTATCGGGGCTGGCGCAGGGCCTTTTGAGTCCGACAAAGAGGAAGGCGCGCAGGCGATCTTCGGAATCAGATGGCTGGGAGCCGTCAGCCGTCAGCCGCCAGCAGCGCCCGCCCACGGTCCCAACCCTGTCTCCACCCCCGGTCCCACCCCTATGGCCCCAACCCTGTCTCCACCCCCGGTCCCACCTATGGTCCCGCAACCCTGCCTCCACCCCTGGTCCCACCCCTATGGCCCCAACCCTGCCTCCATCCCCGGTCCCACCCCTATTGCCCCGTAACCCTGCCTCCACCCCCCGGTCCCACCTGGCCCCAGCCCCAGCCTCGCCCTCTGCCTCGACCCCGGACCCGCCCCCCGCCCCCCGCGCCCACGCGCCGAACCCATACGCAATTCGTAAAAATGTGGGCTCTGTGGGGCCATGCGTGAAATCATCCGTAGAGAAATCAAATGCCTGCCTATACGGGGCTGAGCGATGCGCAGCGTACCGCGCACGGGATATCGACGTCATGTCTCGCTTCCGCGCGTGCTCCAGCCTTCGCTCCAGCCGCTGCTACAGTTTCCGCTCCAGCCCCCAGTCCCAGCTCCTCCTGTGCTCACTCCTTCTCCAGCTATTGCTTCTACTCCAACTCCTGCTCCTGAAATCAAGGAGTCCTGATTGCCGCTCCTATACGGGTGAGAAATTTAAGCAAAATTTTATTGGCCTTAGAGAGTGATATTTTTAGCAGATCATATGTAAGTATCAGCAGCTTGTCGTAAAATGAAAATTAACGTTGAAATATCGCCAGTTTAGATTGGAAAAGCAGTTGCGTAATAAAAGTTAGACGTACAGAGTTGTAAGTTCAAATCCCTAAGGAGGAAGAAGTCTTCTGCTCTCACGTTAGCGTAAACGGTTTGTTTTCATTAATCTTCCGCAGCACAATGGAAAAATAATAAAAGCAGCAGGGAGATCCTTTTCTGATTATTTTGAATTCAAATTGAGAATGCGTGTGGAAATCTACATGAGAGGGATCGGGCGTGCGAATGATCCAGCCAGCACACAGCACACAGTCGTGCCTGCGCTCAGCAGCGCTCAGCCTGCCGCAGGCGATGAGTATTCAGTCTCTCATTGCCCGCCCTTGGCCTTGCCCCTGCCCTAGATATGAACAAACATGTTCGAAGCGATCGATAGCTCGAATGAACATCGAACTGTTCGTGATCGCTCGAACACGAACATAACATGAGATGTGCAGGCCCGAAATGATCGATTACCTCTCGAACACCTGTTCGTTGGCGCACAAAATTGCAGACAGTGCTAAAGACTCATCAGATTTTCAAATATTTCGATGGTATATTTTAACGACGTTGGTTATAGTTAACGCAGTTAACGTAAATCGGCTAGCATTTTTCTTTTATAACTTTTAAGTATTTGATCAAACTGTTTGACTTTGAACACTTCAAAGTTCGTTCACGTTCGTTTGAAAGAAAAAATAATTGTTCGTTTTTGTTCTGAGATTTTAAGACCAATTTTGTTCGAGTTCGTTCAAATTGGAACTGGCGTGATCGCTCATCTCTACCCTGCTCCTGCCAGGACCTGTGATGAATGGGCAGCATCGACCTCAAGAACAGGGAAAAAAAAATTAACTGTGATGTCAGAACTATTTGTGAGATTTGTGAACTCGACAAATGTGTTCCGAGTTGCTTGGGCGCGATTGGCTGCCTCCATAAGGGACCATCGTCAAGAATAAAAGTAAACTCACGGGCGTGAGCAATAGGCACCCCTTAAAAAAATAAAATTAAAAAAAATTCCCCCCAAAATAAAAATAAAATAAAACTTGTGAAAGCAATAGGCACTCCAAACGGGGGGGATGTAAAAACCATCTGGCGAAAGCAAAAATAGGCTGCCTTAACAGGGGCCTAAAAACCAGTTGACGAATTTGAAAAGAACTTGCTAGAGACAGAAATTAAAATTTCGACAATTATCTTGGATTAGCAGCTGGCTGCGGAAAGGAAAAGTTTGAGGAGTAGCGAGCGAAAGGGTATTAGTACCACGGTCTTGAAAAAAAATCTCATTGTTAAAGACTGTGGCGAGCTGCTGGCGCCGCTGCCGGGTGGGGGATCTTAATTTCTTTCATTCTTCTCTTTTGGTATAGCAAAAAGCGTCCGCGTCTTTGCTCCACCGCCTTTATTTACACGCCACGCCCGACGCGCGCATGACAGCCGCCGCGTTTAGATATAAAGGCGACGACGGAAGAAAATCCAGCCAAATCAGCGGACTATGCTCACTCTCGGTCCAGTGTGCGCCCGGGGGTGGGGGTGAAGGGAGGGAGCACTGGCGGGAAGGAGTGAAAGAAGGGCCACGGCGCCTTAGGCTGTTAAAGATGAAAACCAAATCAATAAGTCCCAGGATTCGGTACCATCAAACAGCTTTTAAGTGCCAGGCAGGCATTTTTTTCTCTCTCAGTGAGCTGGTTTTCAAACAGCGTTAGAAAAAACCAAGACGCTGCAATGCATTTCACTAAAGGGTCTGCTTGAAAACCAGGACGCAGTTTTTTTTTTCCGTGACTGCTTCTCGTTTTAGCCTCGATCTGTCAGCCAGACCCGGGCGCGTTCGCCAGCACGAGTGCTATTCCAATGCGATATGACAAATGAAATTACGCTCGTGCCTCTCTCTCGTTTTGTGTAGAATCTCGTGCCGTGTCCCGTTCGTTTGTGCGCGAATGTAGAGAAACTCGGCGGATGCGTGGTGGGGCGTGAGGCGAGCGGAAGGGAGCCGGGGTGTGAGAGAGGGCAGGGCTGGAGGCTTCGCGAGGGGAGGAAATCCGAGTTTTACATGACGGCGGTATCCTCAACTCGACACCAAGCTCCCCTCTTTCCATCAGAGCCCGCTATTGCGCCTTCAGAAAGGAAGTGAACAATGATGAATTGTTAGTCTAAGCGAAGCCGGTCGGAGCGTCGGAGCCCTCCTCGACACGGAAGCACACATGACCATCTCCTCCATCGTGTTCCACACAGCCTACAGACTGCGCGCCGCGCCAAGCCACGTCCGTCGCTCCTTTTTCTTAGGCTCAAAGCTCCTGCCGTACGGGGGCGGGCGGGGAGCCTTGTGAGAGCGCCACTTGCGTCACGATACTGATTTTGCTGAAAGCCCAACTTCGTGCTGCGGCGTGGAGCGTGGTGTGGCGCGCGGCAGGGGGAGGGGGGGCGGCCGAGGGGCACCTGCCCAGGCCTGCCCTGCCCCGACCGGCCCCGACGAGCCCTTAGGAATGAGCTCGTCAGCCACCTTTCCGAAATAAGGAGGAAAAGTGGTATACACTCTCAGTCCTCCCTTTGTCAGGGTCAGGGGGTTGGGATGCGAAGGCGAGGGTAAGGGGTGAGGTTGGACGTGGGCGAGGTAGCGCCACCTACACGTTCCACCTCACCCCTTCACCTTGACCTCGTCGCACAACCCCCTCTCCCTCTCCCCCGAGGAGAAGGGAACAACAGGATATCAACTTGTGTATACAATCGAAAATTTCAATACATTTTCTTGGTGGAATATTTGGATGCCTATATGTCTTTACTATATCACATCATCTCCGGAAAGCTGTGCGTCCTGTCCTTCCGTTACTTCAACATCCATCGGTAGCCAATGGCTTGCCTTTATCCTGAAAAATGAGCAGTGGTGTGTGGTTATGGTACTGACCGGTCTGAGAGCTATCTTGCTACTATTTCCTCCAGAAGAAGAAAAGGATTCTTCATCATTAACCTCGCTTCCTTGATTAGACGGCACCGCATATTGGAGGGACGGGAACTTTGAAAGAAACAACTGTAATATCACTGTGGAAAATATTTCCGTAGATGTACAATATTTTGTAATTCACTATGTACAACATATCTCGTGCACTTCACGCTTTTCGACTTTGTTGCTCACTAATCAATTCTGAGTTGATACGTATAGTTATAAAAATGTAGGCCTACAATATGAATTGTAATTGTACAAGACCTCTCATGGAAAATTTTCCCGTACCCGGTACAAGAATTTTTCACAGTGATTCTTAGGCGCGGAGCGGGGTAAGTGAGCCACCCTGTATGAACTTACCTGGGTCATACCCTCAGACAATGATGTGCTGTGACTGAGATGATGATGATCTTCCTCTACTCAGAAGAAAGCTTTTAAAAAAATATCACTGTAAATCGAGGAGTGAGAATTCTCGCTCTCAGGAGAGCGAGATTGGTGACCCAAATTTTATCGCTGCTGGGGAGTGATGTTATTAAATATCACTCCTTTCGAATCGCTTCGATGACTCAAAACGAGCGATATCAAGTGATCTCGCTCGATTTGAGTGAGGCTTATCACTCCACATGAGCGATGTAGAATTTCCTCACTCCTTTAGGGCGACGTTATATGCCTCGCTCAGTTTCAGTCAGAAACATGATTCTCAGATTTACAGTGATGCTTCATCAGTACATTTCATCTCGACTGACTCATCAGTTAAGCGAGAATGTGAGTTTTCTCAAGTCAGCATACCGAAGAGGACTGGCCCCGCTGTCCTCCTACTATCTTGTCTGGCGACAAGAGAACTCCAAGAATTTTTCCCGTCTCATTTCTCTCCGTCTGCGCCGAGGGGTCCATCACTCGGTTCAGGAGCCTACACACTATTACCGATTACCAGTGATTACTTACAGTTCTCGGTAAGTTTATTTTTATTTTTTTTATTTTTTAAGGAACGTGTTTCAATGAGGGAAAACCCAAAACAGCACGAAAAACGACGAAAAGAAGAGTTTTGAGGATAAGATTACCAGCCATCGTGTACACAGGATTACCAGAGCGTGGACCTCTCGCTCTGCTCGTTTTTGAAACGATTCAGCCCGGGGTTATTAGTTTACAGGGCTCATTAGAGCCTCCACACACTCCCCGTCACTTTGTATAGAATTGATTTTTCGGCGAAAGATCGAACAAGTTCTCGGAACTCTCGGGTCGCCTAACTCAAGTCATATCGTGACAAGAGCACTTCCATGAGTGGAGGGCGTTGTGACGCCAATCTCAGCAGTTTGCCGCGGTGCCGCCTATACCACTTGAAAGAATACGCCAGTTTTTTTTAGTAGAGAATAGGACACAGATATTACACTCTTATCAAGTCCATGCTGTCTGACACGTTCCTTTACTACAAAAAGACGTCTCAAGAAAAGGAGCAGAACTCGAGACGCAAAAAATTTAGTGTGCATTTTAAGAGTAAAGTCACACGTTTGTGGCAATAGAAATAGTGTGGAAAGTGCAGCCGTTTTACTGTCAAAAATATCTATGTAGATTTACTATGTACTCTGTAAATTAAGACTACTTACAAAAATCATTATATGTATATTCGCGACAGTTTGGTCGTAATTGAATTTCAGGTTAATAGATAGAGCTCGTAATTTTAAGATTTTTAATTGCAATTAAGTCGTGGAAAATTTTCCCATAACACTACGAAGTTTTTTGTTCTTTCTTTCTTTCTTTCTTTCTTTCTTTCTTTCTTTCTTTTTCAGTGTCTATTCGGCTGAACTCAGTGAAATAGATTATCTCAGTGCCTGAGAGATTCGGAGTAGGCCATCCCAGATTACTTGTATGCACTTCTGCTGAAATGTTGCCCTCCACTCCGGCGCTCCGAAAGATTTCATGAGCTGACCTGTTCAGTTTCTTCTCACCCTGTATGCGAACCTTTTTCTCGGCCATGAACTGAAATACAATACTTTAGAGCTGGAGTATTTGTTTAGCAGCTATTTGGACTGTCTGAATGTTTTTCTTTTCTTCCCACAACGTCCACACATCTTTTTCGATATCTACTCGAATTATCTTGCGTACAGAGAGACAGACGAACGAGCTTTCTTTTGTCCTGATACTAGATGCGGAGATAAGGGAATACTGCGTGACCAGACGGTCGAGTCTGTGCGTCGATCCTCCTCCTCTCGTTATAGGCCCCCGCCCTGCCCACTCAAACCGACCAGCACGGTGCGTGAGTGGTTGCCTCTCCTCAAGGACCTGACCCAAGTCCACTGTCACACGATGTGCGTTATGAACTAGATGGTCCAATAACAAAAGGTCCGCGTTTGAAAACGCGCGGGCGGGCGCGGGGGCGTTAGGAGCGAATCACTAGATAATATCAGTTATGAGATTGTCGACCGCGTGGACCGCGCATGTACTTGGGGCTCAAGTGGCCGGGCCTAGACCATATGACGCACGACGACGACGCCGGGGCTCGGACGCGCCGTATTTAAAGGACGACGTGAAGGCGAGACGCTACAAGTACCGCCATGAACGTCGCGGTGCTCGTTGTGGTCCTGTGCATCGGCGCGGCCGCCGCCGTTCCGCTCACCGACGATGACAAGAAGTACACGCTTCCCGAGGGCTTCCTCTTCGGAGCGGGCACCAGCGCCTACCAGACGGAAGGCGGCTGGGACGCAGACGGTACGTGCTCTTTGCTCTGAAAAATAAAAATAAAAATATAACTAGCACAGTTTCACCCGAGGGGCCCTTCACTAGAAATTCAAGCGCATACCGATTTTTATGATTTTTCTAGTTTTTGTTGTTGTTGTTGTTGTTGTTGTTGTTGTTGTTGTTGTTGTTGTTGTTGTTGTTGTTGTCCTTGATTTTTAAAATTTTTTCTGGATGTTTTGTCTGATTTTTTTCACCGGTTTTATTTTAAAGTGTACACTGATTTTTTTGAGTGAAGGGCCCTCCGAGCACACAGTGTTGAATGCAGTGGTATAAATTCGAGTATAAATTGCGATTCGTGGTACCGTTGCGGTGCCGTGTTTATACTCTAGTGTGTTTGGCGGCGTTGCCCGCAGGTTTACCCCTCTCCCTGGAAGACAACGAGACTGCTCGCCGCGATAGTCTCGAACGGGTTTCTTCTGGGTTGACTCTCCACTGTTCGAGGGCAAGATCCCAGATACACTGGAAAAACAAAGGTGCTATCTAATGCCTTTTAAAGGCGTTAGTGAAATAGTGCCTTTAGAAAGGCGCTATCGCCTCCCAAAGGTGTTATATTTGGCCCTATTCGTGCCTTTACAAAGGCATTAAATTAGTGCAGTAACACCCCCAAAAATTTAATAGCACCCCAAAAAGGGTGCTATATAGCACCTTTGTTTTTCCAGTGTACCCTTACAAAACGAAATCATTCCGAAACTCGTCCTGGACGGTTCCAAATGTATTCCGATGGCCGCGGACAGCTCCGAATGTGTTCCAGGACAGTCCGTTTAGAGCCCGAGTCCGACCGAGGACAGTCCGGTCCAAGCCCGACACAGCCAGGGCAGTCCGGTCTAAGCCCGACGCAACCAGGGCAGTCCGCAATCAGTCCGATGATAAGCGGGCTGCCCGGAGACAGTCCGAGCGACCGTCACGGCAGCCCGACAGCCGGGCTGTCCGAGAACGGCGTGAACTTGGATGTATTTCTTTGCACAAGTCCATGTTATCGTTGCATATAAAGGCGTTACATCTTTTACATGCAGCAGCATACCTCAGTGAAGAAATATTTAACGCATAATCTGTCTCGCCACGTAAACACTAAGCATCGTGGTGCCACAGGTGATATGACTTCTGAATATACGCACTTTATGCACGTTCTAGTTACGTTTCGTTGCCGAAAGGCGTTGCTACAGAATACAATTAACGTTACAATATTTAAAGACAGTATCTTTTAATTTTCTTTATTGTCCTCACCGGAGCGCAAGCGCAATATCAAGTCATTTGCCGAAAACCTGATCACGATGCGACTATTGGTTCGCGCCGTGCAATGCGCGGCTCTTCGAAGACTGCTCCGCCTAGCGTAAGAGTCCCTCTTGAGTCTCTAGCTCTCAGCAGGCAGCTTAGCTCAGTCGGTAAAGGCGTCGGACTGTGGTAGGAAAGACTGAGGAGTCACAGGATCGATTCCTGCGTGTTGTCCCTTTTTTTTTCATTAACACATGTACGGACTCATATCGGACTGTCCGGAGCACGGAGACCGCACGCTTCGGACAGCTCCAGAATCTTGCTGATTTTACTCACTTTCGGATGAATTCTCGGCATGGTCCGGGATGTGACTTCGGACTGCCCGAATTTCGGACTCCATTCGGAATGAAACTTTTTTATAAGGGTAGTTTCTATTGAGACTCGAACTCAAACCGTTAAGCAACCTGGAAGTTGCCAGTTCATGACCGTCGGGGCTCCCCAATGAACCCCCTCCAGTACGCTATATCACACTACTAAAAGCTTGCAGAAATTTTCACGGGAAGCAGCAGTGACCCCAGCAGCACTGTAACGGAGTGATTTTTTTTTTTTTTTTTAACCGAGAGTTACAGTATACTGTAGTGGTCACTGTAGCGTGCCTAGAAATTCGCCGTGAGGTTGTAAAAGTGCTGACCATGCAGCTAGCATACCAGGTAGCCGCTATGATCATGCGCAGCGCAACAGAACCCGGTTTGAAACTATGTGCAGCGCATTGGCTAAGGACTTGAAAGAAATATCTTCTTCATTTTACAGGAAAGGGAATAAATGTATTTGACTATGCATACCACAAGAGAAACACTCCCAAAAATAATACGGGTGATATCGCATCCGACTTTTACGGACATTATAAGGAAGATATCGCCTTAGCCGCCAAAATTCGCGTAAGTAGAAATAGAATAGAACTCTCGGACTAGGCGTGGTTTCACTTTCACCTTCATGGTTTAATAGTTATGCAATACAGAAACAAGAGCTTTTATTGGTCCTTTTATTGCAGCTCAACGTATTTAGATTTTCCATATCTTGGACACGTATATTTCCAACTTTTACGAATGCGACAAAAAATCAAAAGGGTATAGATCACTACCACAGTCTTCTGGATGAGCTTCTAAAGAACAAAATCGAACCAATGGTGAGTGGAAAGTGAGCAAAAGTTATGCAAGCACGCGTACCGCACCAATACGCACGGCTCGTTTGAAATAATTTTTGTAGATAATGTCCTTCAGACAGAGCAGACAGAACTGCTTGGCTTACGAAAACTATTTCCTATGCCTACTTTTGCAGGTGACCATCTTCCACTTTGACTACCCTCAAGCATTAGAAGATGCTTTTGGTGGCTGGCTAAGTGATGAAATGCAAACCGAGTTTGCGAATTACGCCGATTTTCTATTTAACGAGTACGGAAGCAAAGTAAGTGGCGATGTGCTCTGGGCGCTTCATTTCAATACTTTCCCACTGCAATGTGTTTTCAAATTTTTAGTGCCGCGTGGCCTACCCAAGCCTAAAGACTTTTTTTTTCCCTTTTTTTTTTCATACAGGTTAAGTATTGGCTAACCATCAACGAAGCATCCATGTACTGCAATATGCTGGGTGGAAGCTTTCTTTATCCAGCAACTTTCACCACAACGGAAAAGAAAAACCAATGTTTGAGAAATACTATTCTGGCACACGCAAGGGCTCATAAGATCTACGAAGAAAAATACAAAGCGAAATATAATGGTGAACATACTTTTACGTATAATGATTAGATACTTAAGCAGCCGCAGACATAACGTCGCACAAAATGTCTTTGATCCCCACAGGAAAGGTAGGCTTCGGCTCCGGTCCCAATTACGCACGTCCCGCCACTGACAAAGCGGAAGACGTTGCCGCTGCCGACAAGGCCAACGTCAACACTGGCATCGGACTGACCATCGACCCCCTGGTCTTTGGTGACTACCCTGAGGCAGTGAGGAGCGCCAAGATTCCATTCACCGACGACGAAAAAGCATTGATTAAAGGTATTGATCCCACTGCGCACTACATTCATATCTATAATACGACCGCGGCACTCACCGAAGGGGTGGAGGTTGGGGAGGGAGGGGGGAATCACTTCGAAAAATCATCGTACCGCCTCCAAAAGAGGTCATACAAAACAACAAAAAATATAGAAAAATGAAATCAAGAAGAAAGATACAGAAACATCCGAAAAATCAAGAAAAAACAAACAAAAATAGAAATACAATGGGAAAAATTCAGAAATGGGGGTAAAAGACGAAAATTTATCAAAGTGTGATAGAAATTTTCCTAGAAAAATCCAAAGAAAGAAAAAAAAGGGATTAAAAGTCAAAAAAGGCATTGTATACATTTCGTATGAGCGATCGCCCCCTATTGGCATTCACACTCACTGTGTGTGTTTGACTTGCAGGAAGGATCGACTTCGTAGGAATCAACATTTACGGTGGTCAGAACGCGAGTGCTTCTGGTGGCGGTGGTGGCGGCGGCCCTGATGGCGGCGATGGTGGTCCCGATGGTGGCGATGGTCCTGATGGCGGTGATGGTCCCGATGGTGGCGATGGTCCCGATGGTGGCGATGGTCCCGATGGTGGCGATGGAGGCCCACCCGATGGCGGTGATGGTGGCGATGGTGGCGATGGCGGCAACCGACCTGATGGCTTCGGTGGTGTTGTAAGTATAAGGCAAATAATCATATGGATATTTATTCTGAAAGCAGAAAGATATGAAATGCATACGAGGAAACAATTCTGAATTGGTGTTCAAATTTTGTGAATTTTCGGGAATTTTTGTAACATTACCTGAAAATTTGTGAATTTTCATTGAATTAACTCGAATTTTTCTGATTTTTTCTGATTTCTTCTGAATTTTCCTAAATTTCTCTGAATTTTCCTGAATTTCTCTGAATTTTCCTGATTTTTTCGTGGATTTCGAGGTGTTCAAAAATTTCAGAGCTGTTTGCCCCTCGAATGCACCTCACATAACGTACATATAGCGGGCGTGGAAATACGGAGTGTTACAACAACAACAACAAACACTCTTTTTCGTATGCTAGTTGCCTGCCTGCTCTCGCCGTAGCCCCCTCGAGTTTAGGCAGACCCGCTATCTCATGCGTTTTCTGCAACAAAGGGTGACCGTGTGGGTGTGGGACATTACTTTTCTCTATGGTGTGGGACTTATTAACCATTTTTGCCAAATGTAAAGCACGTTCAGGCTACAATATTATCTGCATCCTTTTTTCTTCTTTTTCACAGGACAGTGCGTGGGTTTTACGTGAAATGCCATTGTGGATCAAGAACAGATACGAGACACCCGATAGAAAACTTCCAGTCTTTATCACAGAGAACGGCTTAAATTCTCCTGGCAATAAATCTGCACTAGATGACTGGGACACGAGGGTCGTGTATGAAAGCGTAAGTGGTTCCCTTTAGTAGCGCTTTAAAATGCAAGACCCCTCAAACTTTTGAGCGTTTAAGTATTTGTCTTGCAATCGTCAGTAAAACTAGCTTTTGTAATCCAGGCATTCCTTCGGGAGATGGCAGCAGGTATCAACGAAAACGGCACTAATGTGATCGGTTACACCATGTGGGCGTTCTTGGACACTTTCGAATTTCATAGTTATGGGTAAGTGTTCTGCTCTGTGCCTACATATGAAACTCTGCCCAACGTGAAAATACATATTACATAAACTACTTTTTTTTTCAGTAATTGGGGAATTGTGCACGTGGACTTTAGCACTGATGCACGAAACCGAACCCTGAAAAACTCGTGGACGTTCTTCAAGAGGGTAGCGACTACACGCGTGGTACCCCTTGTCGAGGCTGGCTCCGAACCATTCCCAGACGACTCCGGATCAAACAGCGTTAAAGGCTCTACTCTACTGGCACTACTGGCGTTTATCTCTGCAAAATGGATATTATAGACGAATAAAAATGAAAAAAAAAATCGCTGTGTAAAATTATTTATACGTAATAATTAACTATAAATGCTCTAGCAGAAAAATCAGTATTTTCTTTCAAATTTGATTTCCTAACAGAAGAATAATTCAACGCATTCTGCAGCACCCCGACGCGCGCCTCGCCTCACCGTGGCCTGAAGATGTCTGTGATTAGCAATGACTGTTGTTTGACGCCGCCGCGCGCCGAGGAGGCAGTGTGTGGGGTGGTATGGGGCCCTGGCCTGACCTGACCTGACCGAGCCGAGCCGAGCCGGAGACTGCCGTACTGTTATTCTGTACCGGAGCCGCCATCTCGGCCGACTGCTGCTCCTGCGAATAATGCAAAATTAAAGGTAGTAGTGGGAGAAGGAGCTGCATTTCTCTGCCATCAGCATGGCACGGTACGGTGAGCCGTGCGAATTGTATCCGCCCCGCCCCACCCCGGTGGCCGCTACGGCCAAGGGCGGATCATTGTGACGGTCCTTTCTCCGGTTCAACTTGTCTCTTTTTCACACGGGCTGGCTGACCAACTCTCCCGTACTCGCGCGCGATTGCGTCACAGAGCCGCTCGCCATGTCGCGTGCCGAGGGGTGGCCAACTCGAAAAAAAACTTGTGTATTTCTAGAAATACACTAAAAATACAAGGAAATACATAGAAATGCTCAACAAAAATACGAGAAAAATACCGAAAAATATAAAAGAAATATAAGAAATACAAGGCAAGTGTTACACAGAAATACATGAGTTGGCCGCCCCTTTTCTCGTCCTGGGCATCCACGCATGTGTGAGGGGTATTTCCTCACCGCCACCGCGTCATAAAAAAAAAAAAATACAGATCTCTAATTGAATTGCAAAATATTACTGATTAACAGACGCTGAAATATCATGTGTCAGAATGTTTTCACTATTCGGTTTCAATAATTGCGTGCACGAGTCGTTGAAAAAGTGGCAACAACTCGTCTCATACCTTTCTAAATTTATTTTGAGGTAGCCCCTTAAGCAAGCTGTACCCTATTGGTCCTCCTCGTGATAGTAGGAGGAACCTCTTCTTCAATTTGAAATGCCTATAAAGAGGACATTTCAAAAAGACAAGAGTTTTTTTACCCATGGGTAAATTGCTTCCAAACTCATGTTCTTAAAATTAAGATAGATTTTTTTTACAGTGCACCCACATCCTACAGTGGACAGAGCCGCCCGGCCCCGCGCCCTTAACTCATCGCACGCCCTGAAGCACCTCGCCGTCCGGCGTGCCATCTCGGGCCGTCTCCCCCTGTGAAATACTACGGTCGTGCGACGGCGGGGCGGGGTGGGGCGGGGTGGGGTGGGGCAGGGCGGGGTGGGATAGGGGTGAGCTCCAGGTGACAGTCTTCCAGCGTCCTTATTCGGCCGTGTCCTGCGCCTGCTCGGCCCCGAGGCATTACATTGCCAGGTCGACATTCCCCTTCATCACAGTGTCTAGTTTGTCAGTAAAGTGAAACACTGTGTCAGGTGATCAGTTACAGCATTTGCTTTGCAAAGAACTGCAAATGGAGAAGTCGACTTTGTCGCTCTTAAGAGAGCGTCTTTTCTGTACCAAATTCTCATATGCTGCTCTCTTTTAGAGTCATTTCGATCGCGTTCTCGGCGATGTGCTCTACTCTTTTGGAATCAAGTCATCAAACGTCCCTTTTTTTGGAGCGATTTCAAAATTCCAGAAGAGACTCGATTTGAGACGTTTTAGCAAACATCGCTTTTGCTGAGCGATAAAAACAAAATTCTTCGTTTATTACAGGCGAGAAATGTGACTATTATATTTCCAGGGAGTACAGAATGTGCAGTATCGTCTCCTGGGCTGAGGAAGTCAATTAGTCTCTGAATCCCTAAACGGACCGAGGTGCGGTGGCGTGTGTGAGTGGAGTGCGCGGGGCGGGGCGGGGCGGGGCGGGGCGGGGCGGGGCGGGGCGGGGCGGGGCGGGGCGGGGCGGGGCGGGGCGGGGCGGGGCGGGGCGGGGCGGGGCAGGGCGGGGCGGGGCGGGGCGGGGCGGGGCGGGGCGGGGCGGGGCGGGGCGGGGCGGGGCGGGGCGGGGCGATGCGGGGCGGGGCGGGGCGGGGCGGGGCGGGGCGGGGCGGGGCGGGGCGGGGCGGGGCGGGGCGGGGCGGGGCGGGGCGGGGCGGGGCGGGGCGGGGCGGGACAGGGCCCGTTGCGGAGCCAAACAGCCATTAGAATAATCTAATCTGTCGCAGCGCAGCCGTGGGTTATGGGTTCGGGTCAGGAGGGCAAGAGTGAGGCGAGGGGCGGGGGCGGCGGGGCTGGAATATCAAAGAGGTCAATCCGTGCACGGCACTGGTTAAGCGTTCAAGGTCCATTTGCGATTCCGCACCGCGTGATGGCAGAAAATGGATGGGGCTGCCGCTGCGCCCGCCGGCTTCGGAGGGGGCTGCTGATTGCAAGTAGTGGTCCTTCGCCCCACCCCGCCTCGCCCTACCTCGCCCCACCCCGCCTCGCCCCACCCCGTCTCACCCCGCCTCACCCCGCCTCTCGCGTCTTACCTCGCCTCGCTCCTCCATGCTGCACGAGGAACTGCGCCGCGCGGCCCTCCACTGTGAAAAATATCTTTTACGATAAAATTTGTAAATCGTGATTTACGAAATATGTTGTAAATTTACGACGGACCTTTTATGCTTGTGAATGAATTTCAATAAGCCGATATGAAGTGCTTGTAATTTTACGATTTGCAATTGTAATTTTACAACTGCAATTCGTGGAAAATTTTCCCGTAAACTTACGACTATTTTTCACAGTGTCAAGACAATTTCTTTCTCATTCCTGCGACCTGTCCGCTCTCCCCAACTCTTCTCTCCAGCAGCCTTTCTGCCGCGATTTTCCTTCATCATCTCCGACTGCTAACTTTGCCCCGCAACGCCCCAGGCTCTGCTGCGCTCGGGCGTGTTATGAAATGCTAGAGTCCTTAAGTCCTGATCTAGGATTCTATCGAATACGTCTAGGCTGCTGCTCGGCTGCGTTCGGCTCGGCTCGGCTAGGCTAGGAGGAGCTGGGTTATGGAAGGGAGCGAGTCAGTCGAAGGTCGGAGCGGAGCGCGAGGAGCGCGCACGAAGGTGAAACGAAAAGCTAACGACGATGAGGGCGAGGAAAGGGGAAGTGGAAAATTAAAATGTGCTCCAAAAGGCACCGGGTGGGGTACGGTGTACGGTACGACATTGTTGCGGGGCATGAATTATGAATCGACCCCTTCAAATTCTCACCCGTACACGGGAGCGAGAATTAGGACTCGTACATTTTCTGCGTTGTGGTCGGGTGGCGGGCAGGCCAGTGTCGTAAACTAGAGGGCTCGAGCCGCTTACAGCACTCCGTGGTCGGTTTGGCGGTGAGAGCTAGCGAAGTTTCACCCGCGCTGCGTGCGACCCAGGGGCCGGGCGAGCAGGTATCGGAAGTAGGCAGGCCGGCAGGCCTAGCCCGGGCCCCCGGGCGCAAAGAGGCCATCAGTAACTTCCCCGAGATTTTGACGTCGCGGATTTTTCCCGAATTAAAGAAAGGTTATACTGCAGCGTTCGTGTTACAAAGTAAAAAAAAAAGTTTATTGAATTTCGGTTGAAATACTTTCAACGCAATGGAAGTGAAACATGCGTGTTTGCAATTCCTATGATTTATCGCTTCCCATCGAATTATAATATTGTATCTCAAAAATATTGCGATGAAAATTGTGAGGAGAACATCACTGCAAACACCGAGAGGTAAACAACTCTGAAAATATCTTTTGTACACGTCTATGTATTTCTTATTTCAAATATTTCAACCATTTCAAACAATTTCCATTATCTCACAACTATTTTAAATATTTCGAAACTGTTTCAGGACATTTCATCACTTTTAAAACCATAATGGTGCAGGGTGAAGGTGTCAATATTCATTCTTTTGAAGAGGTATCACTCTCCCCGTCTCAGAACTGCGTAGAAATATGACCTGAAGGGTAAAACGTCGGGTACTTCTGATATTTTCATCAGATTTTCGCGGAAAACTGAAAAATATGCACGCATACTTCGGAAAAAACATTATGCGCCGAAAAAAGCGTAATTATGCGACTTGGAGATGCACTACACCATGACCATGGTCCCTCAACATCAAAAAGCTATAGTTTTTTTCCCATTTTGAACAAATTTAAAACATTATGCGAAAAAATGCGATACCAAAAAGTGACCATCTCTGCCCGATGAGTCCTCTCCTTCAGAAGAAGTGTGAGACCTGGTTGGTCGAACAGTTGTAGGCGTGAGACCCCCCCCCCTCCCCTCATGCTAGACAACTAACTCCAACCTCCCCCCTCCCCCCCAACCCACCCCCCCACCCGGCCCTTTCCATGCTGAATAGCCTTTCCCCTATTTTACTTTGTGTCTGAGCCTCGACGTGATGTCCGCCCCTCCCCCGTCTCTTCACCTCCCGCCATCAAAAAGAGAAAATCAACAACGTAGAGAAAAAAAAAGAAAGGAAAAAGATAGAGGATAAAAAAAGAAGTCAGTAAGTCTGCGGTATTTGAACTTTGTGTCTACTCAGCCGTCCAGTCCCGTCCGCCCCCAGCCCAGGGATGTGTGTCCAGCCCCAGCCTTAACCCCAGCCCCACAGCTTCGCACCCCAAGCTTCGGCCGGCCGGCCCCGGCTCCAGCCTCGGCCCCAGCCTCGGCCCCAGCCTCGGCCCCAGCCTCGGCCCCAGCCTCGGCCCCAGCCTCGGCCCCAGCCTCGGCCCCAGCCTCGGCCCCAGCCCCAGCGACAGCGGCAGTCTCTCCACCACGTCCGCCCGCTGTCCTGTCCTGTCCATCTGAGGGGCGCCGCGGCGAGCTTTAATGAACATCAGAGAGTGACGCCGTCTCTACCCCCACCCCCTCTCCCCTCCCTCGTTTCATCAGCTCTCTGCTTTACGCCAACCAGAGTACCATTTCGAGAAGCAGCTGGACACATAGGCGACGGCTTTCGGCTCGCTCACCGACACAACGCGACCCCCGCTATAGTGGACTTTCATGTACCATTTATCACACAGCAAAGAAATGACATTGCTGCTCGATGGGCAGCATTTGATAGTTCGTGCTGGAAATACGGTGCCGAAAACGAGAAGCTAGTTATTACGTACGAACACTTGCACGATGAAAGCAAGTGTCTTCATTTGGGTACACACGACGCGACGGGACCTTAACTTCGTCCGGATACGACAGGTGGGAGCGAGAGGTTCAAAGTGGGCCGCGTAGTTCCATTTCGCTCACACCAGTCGATTTCGGACGCAGTTCACGGCTTTCGTCGGGTACCTGACGGAAAAATCTGATCCGAGATAAGTTGTGATTTGTTCTCGTCACAGGAGCCAGATTTTCTTTTCCGTGCTTGGTATTTTTTTTTAATCAGAGGAGAGACATTTTCCACTGCTGTTATAGCATGTTTCGGTCCACATTGTGTTCTCCTCAAAGCTCTGCCGTCACGTTACTGCCTACCCATATGGCCAGTAGCCCCCCCCCCC
The DNA here is from genome assembly GCA_029379305.1 of Frankliniella fusca. Lineage (NCBI taxonomy): Eukaryota > Metazoa > Arthropoda > Insecta > Thysanoptera > Thripidae > Frankliniella > Frankliniella fusca. The sequence goes on from JAHWGI010000970.1 coordinate 800,509, forward strand.
CCCTCAACCCACCAGCCCCACCCCTCCATTGCCAGCACTTTGACGCAGTCTCTTTAACGCCCACCATTGATTAGGGCCCCAGGGGGTCCAGCGGGCTGCTGCTGGTTATGGCGAGGCGTGACGGGATGGGTGAAGCGGGGCGGGGCGGGGCGGGGCGGGGCGGGGTGGGGTGGGGTGGGGTGGGGCGGGGCGAGGCGGGGCGGGGCGAGGCGGGGCGGGGCGAGGCGGGGCGGGGCGGCGCGGGGCGGGGCAGGACCGTTCACTGACCCGGGGCCATGAGGCCGCGTGGCGTCGCCGAAGAGGATACGGCGCGCCATACTTTAGAAACATGCTCCACCCCCCCGCCGCGCCCCCGCTGCACTTGCTCGCCGGTACTGAGTTGATTTACTGTTCAGATCGTCGCGCACTGCCCTGTCCTTCCCCTCGCCCCCGGAGCCTCTCCTCAGCCTCCGTACTTCTCCTAGCAGTCTGCGGGTGAGCTTTCAGAACTTTGATCCGTTTGGTGGCCCTGCTGAGGGCCCTGCCTGCAGTGGTCGGCCGAGTCCGATACCGAATGAGAACTGGAACCCCTTCCCCGACTCCCCCCACCCCTCACCCCCACCGCCCTGCTCCCCCTGACCCCGCTCTCTGCCTCCATACCCGGGTGGCGCCGCCCCCAAGCGACCCCTTTGGGAATCGTATCGCCGAGCTGAGCCGAGCCCGAGGCTGAGCCCCGCCGAAACAATCAGTCGCACGATAATTAAAACCGGGAGAGCGCGATGCGCGCGCTGGATAGAAGTGTGTGATTTCGGGAGACCTTCAGAAAAATGTCGGGGGTCATTTCCACACATTCATAAAAGTTGTTCACTCCCTCTATTCTCAAACAGTCATCCCTGCCTGCGTGCGGAGGTGGGTTGCGGCGGAAGCAAATAAGGGAGGAAGTGGCACGTGGCATATCGCAGGGCGGAGCGGAGCGGGGCGGAGCGGGGCGGAGCGGGGCGGAGCGGGGAGGAGCGGGGCCGAACGAAGCACTCACGCCGTCCGGACCATTGCCCCCCGTGCCTCCTGGTTCGCTGGGAGGGTGCGGTTCGAGGTCGACATTGCGCCGCGAAGCCGGAGCACGTCTACTGCTCACACCGAAATTGGATAGATTGGTAACCTTGTCTTTTTCCCTCCCACTCGACTATTCTGTCCGTCTGTGTGCGCGTGCGTGCGTGCGTGTGCGTGTGCGTGTGTGCACGCATGTGTTGGTGCGAGCGTCTGTGAGGGGGCGTAGCGAGAGTGCCTATGCTGGAAGAGTTGCCCCGCCCTCTCGGGATTTTCTTACTCCCCCTCCCCCCTTCCTCCTGCAGTCCGTTAGTGCGGCTCGGTGCGGCCCGGTGCGTTCCAGGTAGGAGTAGCAAGACACTTAGGCGGGTTTCGTCTGCCTCCGGGTGCTCCAGGCAGGCCCTCCCTGTCTCCGAGGGGTGGACGGGTCAGAGTAACTCGAGGGCCACTTTGTGGTGTAGAGTGGAACGCACTCCGGGCCGCGCGGGAGTTCTCAAGTTGTCCCTGACGGACAGTCTTGCGGGTCTGCCGATGCGGCTGTTGCACTCCGGTCGCGTCTGCATTGGCCCACGGCACTCCCTGCCATTCACGCTCTTGCGCGCAGTAGGCATAACCAGGGAGAGGGGGGAGAGAGACACTTTGAAAAACATCCGTGTAGATTTACAATGTCAACCGTATTTTGTGATTTACAAATTATATTTAAAACTAACGATCGGTACGATAAGTTTTCGAAAAGCTCTGTTTGCGCTTGTTTGAGAATGAAAAGTCTGCATCAAGCGTTACTACAATTTTGCAGCTCTGCATCTTGACGTCGTGACTTTCCGACATTGAAAGTCGGACAAATTTTTGCGTAACGGTTAAAAAGATTTCTCACTGTGTGGAGGGAGGGTTGCTGAGCCGCCACGAGTACTTCGGAATGCGGGCGAGCGAGGGGGAGAGTCGGCAGGCATCCGAATCAAAGGGGGTGGTTTTGCTACCACAAACGGATGGGGAGGCACGGAGAGTCGAGCGCTGAAGGCGGTGGGGCGGGGCGGGGCGGGGCGAGGCGGGGCGGGGCGGGGCGTGCGCTGGGGATTAATAAAGCTGAGCAATACGTATTAGCCGGACCGCACGTTCCGTGACGGGGTGGGGCGGGGCGGGACGCAGTGCGCAGCAGAGCACAACGGAGAAAGTGGTGGGGGGTCGCGGGGCAGCAGGTTGCGGTGGTGTGGGGCCCGGTAAGAGGGTTCGATGAGGTGGGGCGGGGCGGGGTGGGGTGGGGTGGGGTGGGGTGCGCGGTGTTCGCCCCAGACGAACCTCAGACCTTTGGACGGGGTCCTGATCGTTAATGATACCTTCCCTTCTCAAGGGCTCTATTGGAGCTCGACAAACGGGCTAAGAAGCTTTCCATTCGCCCCGCCCCGCCCGGCCCCGCTTCGCCCCGCCCCGCCCCGCCCCGCTTCGCCCCGCCCCGCCCCGCCCCGCCCAGCTTCGCCCCGCCCCGCCCCGCCCCGCCCCGCCCCGCCCCGCCCCGCCGGGCCGCTCGCCTTGAGGGACCAGACGAGGGGCGGAGCCGGGGGGAGGCCGGGGCTTTGCAGCCTCCAGTCAGCGTCCAGTCAGCCTCTCTGGGTCTTGCGTCCCATAAACGCATGCGGGTCGGGTGCGGGGTGCAGGGGCTGCTGCGAGGGCTGCTGCGAGGGCTGGTGCGGGGGCTGCCCAAGTCGGTTGAGTAACTGTTAAGCCCCGGCCCTCGGCCCGCCACCCCCCTGCAAGTCGTCACCCGAAAGGTTCAGGAGGCCCTTCTCTCAACGAAGGACGAGCGGACTAGAAACTCAAAAGAGCCCCCGACCGACCACGCTGGGGCCTGGGGCCTCTCGCTTCAGCAATCAGCCACTTGTAGAAATTGTAAACAGTTCTGCCATAGGTTCAACGTTAATGCTTATGCAAACCCTTTCGCTTTGAAAACGCCAATGAACAGGCTGATGGAAACGACCTTGTGACTGTCCATGTGTCTGTTCCCCTCCAAGAAGTTGAGCTAGAGTGTTGAAATTTCCAGAGTAATCGCTCGGGTCACCCCTAGACTTTGAAGAGGGAGTGTTAAGGAGTAATTTTTTAATCGTTCTTTTCCACCACCTCTGGTGAAAAGTGGTGAAAAGAACGAGTATTGTTCTCAGTCGAGTGTAATCCTGAACTGATTTTTCTTTCATCTTAGTTCTAACAATACCTACAGGCATGATACCTATACTGTTCTAAACTTATTCCAATAACAATGAACTTCTATTCAAGTTTAATAGCATTATTTTGTGAACACTTAACAAATTTTGTACGATTTCATTCTAAGTCCATAATCCAGCTTATAAGAGGAGTTTTCAATATCAGATAATACAATACTTACAGATATGAAACTTCTACTAATCTGAACTAGAAGCCTTCGTTTGAATTTCAACAATGAAAATTTTTTTTTCACGTTTAATTGTGTTATTTTGAGAACTAGCTCTCATAACAAATTTTGGTGGTTTTCATCACTCTCAGATCCCTTATGGAGGTTTTCCTTGATAGGCCTATAAACAAATTGAAACCTTTTTAACTATCAAGAAAAACCTCCTTCACTATCAATAAAATCATCCTCTGCAATTTCTTATAAAAAGTAAAATGCGCCCCTAAGAAAAAGATTGGTCTCATATCAAGAAATTTCTTGGTAGAACTTACCAACAAATGTCTTGATAGGCCTGTCAACAATTTTCTTTTCAAGTCACAAATACTTATGCATGTACAGTATCAACAAAAGACAATGTAATAAAGAAGAAGATTTTGTTGAAAGATGTTAGTGGGAATATTATAATAATTGTGACATTATAATATCAGAGGTAAAGATTTGGATTCCTCTTTTAAAATAGAATGGTCACACGAACAAAGATGCACAGAATCAAAATGGTTTTGTTATTGGCGCCTTAGGCAAAACTGTATCTAAGCTGTGCCTGCAAGGCTTGTTTGTTTAGTTCTTATGGTTTTGTTTATACACTCTTAAAATCCTACGATAAACTTTGTTAGTATTATGAAAGATTTGATCAGTAAGGTGCAAAGAATTTTGCAATGTCATAATACAATCAGTGATGTTGGTATATTTCAATAATTTTTCTTCGTAGAAGGACTTGTCTCTATCATACGCATAAAAGAGGCATACAACAAATGGACATTGTAGGGTGCAAAGACTTCATCGATAATTAAAGATGAAAGAAGTTGAATAGCGGACAACAGTATAAAACACAAAAAATTTAATAAGAAGCAAAAGATATCCACTTTAAAAAATCTAGTATGAATGTTAACTATAAAGTAAAAAAATAATGAATCAGATGACTGCCTAGCCCTACAACCAGTACCGTTCACATACTAGTGAGAAATATAGCATGGAACTTAGATTGATTCAAGGCAAAGGATTGTAGATGTGTGAAGTGTTTGCAAAATCATTCCAATTCAGGCCAGCTATAACTTTCACTTACTTAGACAACAACAACCCAGGTGATGAGGAGAAAGCAGAGTTCCATCAGGGGAGGCAGTAAAGCATTCATAACCTCTTAACCTCAACTGGAGATATACTGGATCAATTCAAATCGTTGGACTCGCTCCACGGTGCAATACTCGACAGGGGGAGAGGCAAAACGTTAAAGAGATGGTAAAATGAGAATATTGCCAACTGACAGTGAACTGATTCACATAAAACTCATTGTGAGATTTAAAATAACTGCAAGCGTTATTTTGCACTGAAGCCATGTTGTCGACTGCTTTGCTTTGTTTACAGCGAGGGCGAGGGACGAGGCGGCGGGGCAGGGGTAAGAGCTGTGGTAGCGTCAAAGGGGCGCGCTCTTGCGGGGCGATCTAGAACTTCGTCAAATTTGGTCATTCCCTCCTACGTCATAGGAGTGTCGAGCTCGCCCACGACGCCATGAAGTTCATGTGACTGGTGCCGTCCATCGAGCCGTACCGGTGCACGGGCGACGCTCCCCGCACCATCGCGACACTGCAGTCCATTCTTACCTTATCAGGTCTGCAGAGCGATTCTGTTGCACGTTCTCCTCGCTCTGTCTCTCTCACACCTATACGGCGTACCTGATGAGTGCGAGAGAGACTGAGCGAGGAGGGTGTACACCAAACCTACCAAAGCAAATATTCAAGCAATATATCATAGTGATAAAAAAAGCTTCCCAAGAAAGGATAGCTAGCTACTAACCACCAGATTAAAACAACAGGTTGACAGATTTTCCTCTATCTTACTAGTCATTAGTCTTTATTCAATCCCTTCACTTTTTAGCCGTTTTCCAAAAACTTGCTTTGGTAGGTTTGGGGACATAAATTTAGGTCTGTATAAAATGATTTTAATTTCATTCATAATATCATTTTATGACTAATGTGTTGAAAAAAAGTTAAATATTTAGAAGATGTGTAACTTCTCTGGTTTTAGTAAGATATAGACCAAGTGAAGTTGATTGTCACTCTTTACGGTCTTTTTATAGTAGTTCCAAACCTTAAAGTCTAAGGCGAAGGGACTAAAGTCTCCAGGGCCAACTTGTCACTTGGTGTGGATGTTCGACCCATCATGAGCTTTTAAAAAAGCATGGGGTTTGAAATTTTTCTACCATGACTTATTTCTGCTAGAGTTGAAACGGTGAAATTATACAACATTTTAACGGGATTTTACTAAATAGAACCAAGAAAAATTTTTCATGATCCAATCCAACCATGGATCATTTGAATCAGTATAAAAAACTGAATGTAAAACACCATGACTAGAGTTGGTATTGTGTTTCATGTAGGATATTAGGTATCACTCATAACTTGAGACAGATTGGTCGAACACCAAACTTTGACCTCCTATAACTCCCAAACCAAATTTTTTAAAAAAATTTCCTTTGACATATGGGTCCTTGGGGTGGTCCCAAATGATATTTAACCACTCCCAACTCAATCTGAAAACCATCGTTTTGGACCTTGTGGTGATCTGACAGAGAATGACCCGAATGCGTCCGAGTCCACATCGGCCTCCTTGTACGGGGTCTTGGCGCCACCGTATCGCATCGGGAATTCACCGATCGGGATCCCATCCACTGGGGAGGATAGCGGGTGGGGGAGGAGGAGGGGGGGGGGTAAGTGCCGGGCCCGCTGCAATGAGGCCGTCGTAGACCTCGTCCGCAACAAGACCCCCACGACCGTGCCCACGACCAAGGATGCCGATGTGGACTCGAGCGCGCAGCGCAGCGCGCGTACCGAGACGACACAGCACAGCACGTCGTGATTCAGAAGACCGATCTTTGCACCTCCATCCTTGTCGCACCTATAACGGTGCACTATGCTGGGGATGGCAGGGCCCCATGAGTGCGACAAGGAAGGGGGCGCGGGAGCGATCTTCGGAATCAGCCAAATCAGCTGAGCTATTCCGGTGTACACCCTCCTCGCTCTGTCTCTCTCGCACTCATCAGGTACGCCGTATAGGTGTGAGAGAGACAGAGCGAGGAGAACGTGCACCAGAATCGCTCTGCAGACCTGATCAGGTAAGAATGGACTGCAGTGTCGCGATGGTGCGGGGGAGCGTCGCCCGTGCACCGGGACGGCTCGATGGACGGCACCAGTCACATGAACTTCATGGCGTCGTGGGCGAGCTCGACACTCCTATGACGTAGGAGGGAATGACCAAATTTGACGAAGTTCTAGATCGCCCCGCAAGAGCGCGCCCCTTTGACGCTACCACAGCTCTTACCCCTGCCCCCGCCCGCCGCCTCGTCCCTCGCCCTCGCTGTAAACAAAGCAAAGCAGTCGACAACATGGCTTCAGTGCAAAATAACGCTTGCAGTTATTTTAAATCTCACAATGAGTTTTATGTGAATCAGTTCACTGTCAGTTGGCAATATTCTCATTTTACCATCTCTTTAACGTTTTGCCTCTCCCCCTGTCGAGTATTGCACCGTGGAGCGAGTCCAACGATTTGAATTGATCCAGTATATCTCCAGTTGAGGTTAAGAGGTTATGAATGCTTTACTGCCTCCCCTGATGGAACTCTGCTTTCTCCTCATCACCTGGGTTGTTGTTGTCTAAGTAAGTGAAAGTTATAGCTGGCTCCTGGAATTGGAATCATTTTGCAAACTCTTTATTGAAAATATTGTCTCTCCTCGTTTGCCTGTCATCCACAATCAGTCTTTATTAATCGTTTATTCATGTTTGCCTTCTTGGCAATCATTTACTCTTGCATACCACAGTAAATAAGAGTTTGCTAGTATTATTTTAGTTCTTGATGATTTATACTTAAATATAATTGGAAGAATGGATAAATTGTACTGCTTTATAATAATCGATGTTTTGATTGAATAATATTTGTACATCACAAACCTTCAACCATTCGTACCATACTGCTGTGATTTTTATGAACAAAGTTGTTCGTAGGATTACATTTGCTGTCATTTGCTGTACCATACTGCTGTGATTTTTATGAACAAAGTTGTTCGTAGGATTACATTTGCTGTCAAAAAACTAGAGTGGAACCTAAAATGATTTGTTATATGGAAAGATTTTATTAATTTGCTCGTAGGTTATGATGAATTTGGTTTATCTGTAGTGTGTGAAACCTGGTTCTTCCTAGCATCTTGAGAGTGTAGCTATTAGGAGTTCATCGTCATTTGGGTTTATTTTAATGGCTTTGTAATTGTTTCTATGGGCAAATTCATACTTTAACTATGAAGATTTTGCTTGATACCTTTAAATTTTTTTTACTGTCAACCTGAAAAGAATTTTCTTGATAAGTATGAATGTTTCTGTTTACATTTAACAGAAGAAACATTTATTACATGTGAAAAGGATGTTCGACAGTTTTGTTCATATGCTACCAACAAATTTGTTGATACGTATCCTTGTTCATATGCTTCCAACAAATTTGTTGATACATATCCATGCGTAAAAATCTTTTTAGCTTAAAAACATTTACCACTATTTTTATCAACAAAATCCCCCATAGAGGGCTGAGAGTGATCGAGTCCTCCGAGTCGGCTCGCGCTCCTTCATTCCTTCATGCGCCCCAAGAATCGAAGGGCCCGAACCTGGCCGGAGCAGGGCTCGAGGCCCGAGGGTCCCGGGCAAAACAAAGTCTTACACACACTAACAAAATCCGATATGAAAATGGACTCTTCTTCTCTAATACCACTGTGACACATGTGATGATGTAAAGAACGAATCACATTATTCCTATCACAAAATTTATATTTTGCGTTCCTATTGTGTCTTGTTTTTATATGGTGTCTTATAACTGCCCGTCGTGTCGCAGGCAACCTGCTGGTGATCATCGTGGTCACGCTGTCCCGCCGCCTGCGCTCCATCACCAACTTCTTCCTCGCCAACCTCGCCGTGGCGGACCTGTGCGTCGGGGTCTTTTGCGTCTACCAGAACCTCACCATCTACCTGGTGCAGAGGTGAGTTGAGGACAAAATTTAACTGCTTGCCGAAAAATTCCATCAGATTTTCCATCTGCAGCGTCGCTTCATCCTTTCCTCTAGCAAACACTGAGCGTGGGGCGGGGGCTGAGCGGGGCGGGGCGAGGCGGGGTCGTTGTGTCCACAACATCAGTGCGGAGAGTGAATCTACTGTTAGCAGCCGATGGATTGCGATCACGTGCGCTTTACAATGGGGGGGTCGGAGCTCAGCAGCGGGACAAAAAGGACAGGGGGGCACTGTTGGAAATCCTACCTGTATGGAAGGATCTACCGTTTATCCTTAGATCAAACTACAATTTCTTATCTTACATTGACAAACCATAAATAAAACTACAGTACGTTTGACTCGGTTTGACTGCTGTTTTTCACCAGTGCAAGGCCTTTTGACGGAATTAGAGTAGTTTATCTGTTGATAAACTGCAGTTGACTATTAAAACTATAGCTGAACTACAGTTTTCGACTGTAGTTTCATCTACTGATCCTTCCATCCTGTAGTCAAAAACAATGGGCTTATAGTCCTATGCGTAAAATATTTTACGGTCGTACTGTACTTTTCTTTACGGTTGCTTAAACGGTCTAGCCAGCTATAGCCTTGACCGTGGAAATAGCGATAACATCGAGGATAACATAGTACCGGGAGATAAATGGATGATGTCCAATATTGAAATTGAAAACAATCCGATACAGCCCGAACTGTATGCTCAAATACAGTCCAGGCTGTAACAGACCAGACCGTAAATTGATATACAATGCGACCGTATTTTGAAATACTGTACTTACTTTAAAAAATACGGCCAGGACTGTAAAATTTATTACAGTCAGACCGTAAAAATAAATACGGTCAAGACTGTGCAAAAATTTATTGGCCATCTTAGAGGCATTTATTGTCATTTTTTTGGACAGAAGCCGCTGCTCGTATCGCCCAGAAACATAATAAGTTGTAGCAACTATCGGAGAATCAGTTGTTCGACTGGTCCCATAAACGTTGTATGATCTCACAGCGACGCTTCAACGTTTGTCGATCCCTCATCGATTCAGGAAAGACCAGAGTGCGAAGATAAATTTATATTGAGCAAATATTGAAACGCAGAGACGTGATGTGATGTTAAACTTTATGTTTACGCCACGAGCCGAAACTGGAATCGGGCAATGTTGAAGTGTCCGTGGGAGATCGAACAACAATGAAGCGTCGTTGCGAGACCGGACGTTATTAGGACTCGTCATATGGCTATGAAGAACGAGATTCATACGCCCCAATAATAGAATTGGTGTCTGAAATGTAATTTTAGAGCTGACCAAGAGCTTTTCCGTTCTCAGTGTATGTGTTCCGTTCATTCGGAATCGTTCAACTCTCGCATTTATTTATTTATTTATTTATTTATTTTTTTTTGCGGTTCACGCTAAATGTATTTGTATGTTTTTGTGCAGACGTTTGTACAAAGTTGTGCATACGTTTCGATTCGCACAAATTTGTGCGCAAAAATGAACAAATTTGTGAATATGTTTGTACAAAAACATGCACTCCTTCGCACAAATTTGTGCGAATCGAAACGCATGCACAACTTTGTACAAACGTTTGCACAAAAACATACCAATACATTTAGCGTGTTGAGTCTTGCTTTGTTGACCCCCTGTTTTGCTTCGGGATTTGGGGCTGTAGCAGCCGCACCCCTCCGCGCTGCCGGCTGTCGAGTCGCTTTAGCGCCCGCAGAGGGCAGGCTGGGCCACCCGCTCAACACGCGTGTGAGCTGGCTGCTGCGGTGGCCTACCCACCAGGCGCTCCAACACACCGGCATGCGAAACTTCGAGCTCGCAAGCACTGTAACAAGGAGCGATTTTCCTCGCTCGAATTGAGTGACCCACATCTTCATCGCTCACCTGGGGCGATATTCGCGAAAATCACTCTAATTGAGTCATTTGGTTTTCAAATATCACTCTTATTCAGTCATTTTTAACCCGAAAATGACGCAAAATGACTCTACACTAGCGATTTTTGTGAAAGTTGCTCCTCCAGGAGTGATAAAATTGGATTCACAAAATCGCTTCCCCACGAGCGATAAATATCGCTCCTCGTTTTACAGTGAGATTTGAGGTTTTTATATGTGTTTGCATTGCTACTCCTTTCGACGACTTCACATCACTAAAGGGGCGCGTTACGGAATTTTAGAATGTCACGTATCTCTGTAGATCTACAAAAGGTGTTCAAAGGAATGCTATTTCAGAGTTTAACCGCCTATGCAAAATGCATCAAATCTTTTTAACCTTAAAATCAAGTCCCATCTTTGCTTCCCACGCCGAGGGGGTGACCGACCATTCCCCTTTATGTGTACACATGATTGCCGGAATGATTGATTCGCAATGATTCCCATCCATATCTATTCACTTCTAACTGTTTCTAGCGACATAAAACGGCTAATTATAACTGATTCCAGGTGTCCTGCTTTGCTGTAGAGGTTTCATTGGTTTCCCTAATTTTTATGATGATGATTCCCAGGCTTGTGTACACGATTCCCAAAATTGTCGCCCCCTCGTCCCACGCTGTAAAATCTTTGCGAAGTAAATTCTTCGTAACGTTGCGAAACATTTAGCTGCCTCGTATAATGCTTCGCAATACTAAGCATTTTCTTCGCAAATCCCACCCAACGAAATAAATTGTACACTACAAGGAAAAAGATTCGTAAGACGAAGCAGCCGAATATTCGCCATAGCTTACGAACTCTTACGAACACTTACGAACAATTCGCAAGGTTTTTAACAGCGCAAAGAGCGCATCGTCTCTGTGACCGTTCTGTGAATTTTACCAGCTGCCGCAGTTTACACGATCTGACAGAGGACCGTCCGGGGGCGGGGCGCCGGCCTCGATAATCGTATATAGTAGCCGAGCGACAGATCCCCCCCCCCCTCTTTTCTCCCCGCCATACCTCCTCAGTTCAATGGCGCTGTTGTGTGCCGCACGTCCTGTTTACGGGCGCGCGCCATGAGGTCCGGGTCGCCTTGAGTGGTGAGAGGGATGGATAGAGAGAGGGGGATAGGGAGAGGAGGGCACTGTACAACGAGGAGCGATATTTATCGCTCATGTGGGGGAGCGATTTTGTGAATCCAATTTTATCACTCCTGAAGGAGCAACTTTCACGAAAGTCGCTCGGTAAGAGTAATTTTGAGTCATTTTCGGTTTAAAAAAATGACTGAATAAGAGTGATATTTGATTACCAAATGACTCAAGTAGAGTGATTTTAACGAATATCGCTCCTTTTGAGCGATGGAGATATGGATCGCTCTATTCGAGCGAGGAAAATCGCTCCTTGTTTTACCATAAGAGAGAGAGAGAGAGAGAGAGAGAGAGAGAGAGAGAGAGAGAGAGAGAGAGAGAAAGAGAGAGAGAGAGAGAGAGAGAGAGAGAGAGAGAGGAGAAAGGTGACGAGATGTACCGTCGAGCGGTTGTAAAGAGAAGAAGGGGGAACATGGACGAGCGTAGGGAGAATAAGTGAGAGAGAGGAGGGGCCTGTTCCTTCTATACCCTCAAAAATAACGTTTGTACAAGAAGAGAGTGGCGCGCTTTGCCAGCGCTCTCCGGACGCGGCACTTATCTCGGTGGGGCGGCCGGGTAATTTGTCTCGCTATCGGGGACTGCTACTTACGAGAGGCGCGGGTTTCGGGGGTGGGGGTGGGACTATCTCTACCCAGAGCGCAGCTCGCAGCCCCTTACACCCCCGCACCCCTGCGAACCACATGGGGATGGGCTGGCCACTCGCCATCATGAGAGAAGGGTACGCCCTCAACATGGCGATGCTTCCAGGCGCGTGCCTGTTGCGGCGGGGCACGGCGGGGCAGCTGGGGGGGGGGGGCTGGTGGGGCTGGTGGTTTATTCCACTCTGACGAATTTGCTGCCGTTTTATCTCGTGCTGCTTCCCCGCCGGTCTGGACCGGGGGCGGCCGGGAGGGGTCTGAACCTGGGCAGTCTGATACCAGCAGGGAGACAGGCGGTGGGTAGACCGAACCGGCGAGACGTCCAGTATTTTCTTGGTGCACTGTAAAAAAAAAAAAAAAAAAAAAAAAAAAAAAATCACGGTCGCCTATACGGAAATATACCGTTTATTTAGATCACGGTGTCTCCGTACATTCGGTTCCGTACCCTCTTTCCACAAGAGCCCATGTAAAAGAAATGTGGGTACGGTGCCAAGGTACGGAAAAGTTGCCGCTAATTTTTTTCCGGCGGTTTCCCTTTTGGGTACGGACTGTTAACGGCGTTCCGTACCCCTTTCCCTATGCTAGCCCATGTAAAAATGGTAGGTACGGTGGCCAGGTACGGTAAATTTCCGTACTCCCTTTCCGAAAAATGGGGTACGCGGAACGCTGTGACAAGCTCCCTACCCAAGACTGATTTTTTACAGTGTGCGGGTGTGAATAATTAAAGCGCGGTGGGTGATCTGTATATTGTACGAATGAGACAGGTATATCTCTCGATTGCACGCAATTGCACGCTGAATAAACGCGCGCAAACCACCCGGCAAAAGGCAGACACGACAGCGCGACCGTCCAGCGCTGCTATCGCTGCTGCGGAAGCCCATTCGGAAGAGTTATATCCCAAGTTTCATGACACCCGTACACTTCTGAATATTTAGAATAGGTACAATTTATGGAATATTTTTGATGTAAAATACGATGCATACAGGGATTAGTCAAAGTGCGGTCCACCCCCTGGTTTTCACCATGGCATAATAATCGTCTGGATGTTATGTCTCTCTTCTTTAGCACTCGATTCCGCACAAAAAAGCTAGTTTTCTAATACGAATCCAGTATTTTGCGGCGCTACCCTTGGGTGCACTGTCAGAAAAGAACACAGTGTTTGGTACGGTAAAGAATGGTCAACGATTTGCCTGATCAGCCTGTACCTGATCGAGTACGGTCTTTGAAGTACGGTTCACGGTTATTTTTAACATGGTGTGTTATGGGAGCCACAATGAATGAGGTACGGTGATGCTGGATGCTGTACCTTGCCCACCACAGTTTTCCGCGTACACAGTCCTGTACTTTGGTACAGGATTTTTGACAGTGTGGAACGCGCTCGCCGCTCTCTGATTGGCTCTCTCCCTGCTGTCGATACCCACTTCCGATGCGATGGACCCGGGCTATACTAGATCGGCCATCGGGTCAGGCTAGTGGAGGTGGAGCGCAGGTGTCCCCCAGGCGGGGGTGTCCGGAACCGGCAAACCGGAAACGAAGGTGGTGGTAAGGGGGGTGGGGGCGGTCGTACCGCAGAGGATGGCAGGCAGGGCAGGGCAGGGCAGGGCAGGGCAGGGCAGGGCAGGGCAGGGCTCGCCTACGCCAGACATGCCTGTGTCGTCCCCAAGGGACCCAGACGGGGCGGGGCACGTTGTATTGGAGCGAGTGAGCAGCCCGCTGCCAGGCTGCTGCTGTGTGCGCCCCGCTCTCCCCTCCGCCTGCTCTCCTCTCTCCTCCTCACGTTTGACAGCGGCAGCAGGGCAGCCGCAGCAGTTTTCGCAATAATGATTCGCTTCATTCGCAAAGCAAAAGTTTTTAGTGGCCCCGGTCCTGCCTGGTTTTCGTAGAGGACGTGCCTCCCGTCGCATCGCGCTCCCCGCCATGCGCCCCGCAAAGTTGGAGGTGATTCGGGCGCACGCGTGGCCCTGGTCCTCTCCGTACGCGTCGTGGGGCGCGGCGCGCAGTGACGTGCACCACCGCACGTCAGGCTAATAACGCTCGGCAGGTTTGACTGGTCGCCTGTTACTGTCCTTCCTTCTCGTTTTCGCGTTTTTTCGTGAAAGTAGTAAAAGCGAAACGACTCTGCGCGGAGCAAAACGGCTTCTATCTTTCTCGCTCCGCGTTCCGTCAGTCTACGCGATGCATCAAGGTCGGTGCAGGGGCGTACCCGGGGGGGGGGGGGGGGGGCAAGTGGGGTGAGGCGAGGCGGGGTGGATCGGGGCGGGGCGGGCGCGTATTCCCGGCCGTGCGGAAGTGGTGGAGCCAGGTAGGGCGGGACCCACACCCCACACCCGAGGGGTGCCTCACTCGCCAACTCTTTGTACACTTGCCCTAGCTCAGCTCGAGTTCAACTCGCAAAAAACTCGCGTTCAACTCGCGAAAACTCGCTTCAACTCGCGTTCAACTCGCTAAAAAATTGCGTTCAGCTCGCGAAAAATTGCGTCCAACTCGCGAAAACTCGCGTCTAACTCGAGAAAATGCATTAACTCGCCAACTCTTTGTATACACCTATTTTGGGAGTGGGGGACCCCTTGCCGACACCAGGGCGGGCGGCAGCCTCGGCGTGTTTGCTCTGCCCGCTGGACGGCGCGGCCCAAGGGGCCCCCACTCTCTCAAGTAGTGTACACATGAGTATTTTGAGTATAAAGGCGAGTATAGACCATTCCGCTGAACCCGCTAATCGTGATACTCTCGTAAAACAAATGCACAGGAAGTCATATAAATTCAGCTCCAGACGCTTCATGACGCTAAAATCTTGTACAAATTTAATGGATAAATGATAAGGAAAACTAATTTGTCACTTTAGAATAGATTCTAGTGAGTGCTCTAGGCATGCTAAATTTCGTTCTGAAATAGCCGACTTCTGGTGCATTTGTTTTTCGAGAGCTACGAGAGGAATGGTCTATTAGAGAGTACTGCCGAGTATTCGTGAATGTTGGCGAGTTTTGGCGAGTTATGTGCGAGTGTTGGTGAGTATGAGCGAGTATTGGCGAGTATTTCGCGAGTAATTTGCAGATAAGATTGCGAGTACTGGTGAGTAATGGCGAGTATTGTTGAGTGATGCCGAGTAACATTGACTGTGGCGCGAGTAATTTTCTGTATGTACACACGATGAAAGAAGTGTTGGACGGGCGCGGCGCTGGCAGGGAGCCGCCAATTGGGGCGGAGTGGGGTCGGGCGGGGCGGGGCGTGGCGCGGCGGGGCGTGGCGGGGCGTGGCGGGGCTGGGCTGGGCGGGGCGGGTGAGGCAGACTCGCCTTTGCATGTGGGGTCGGGGACCGGGGCGGAAGGAGACGGGATAACAGACCCGTCACGTAGTGGTAGTCGGATTATTATTCGAGGCGGACGGAAGCCTGTGCGCGCCTGTGCGCGCCCGGGCGGGGCGGGGCGGGGCGGGGCGGGTGAATATCTTGAGGCGTCATGTATCTCGTACGTTCACCCCCGGGGAGGGATATGCTGCGCGCCGCGTTGTCGCCCGCCCCAAGGGATGTGGATAGGGGAGGGGCTGGCTGGGCCGGGGGGTATTTGTATGAGTAGGTATTGTGTGCGGGGCGGCGGCGAGGGGGAGATCACTCATATAAAACTTGTACAATAATTTTTTTGATTTTCGATTTTTTTGATTTTTTTGATTTTTAATTTTGATTTTTCTTTTGATTTTTCCCGAGATAAAAAAGAAATAATATGTTACTTTAAAAAAAAAAAACTTGTGTTTTTTCTTGTTTTGTTCCCATTTTTCTCAGTTTTGGGTTCATTTGTTTTTGATTTTTCGGATTTTTATGCAACTTTCAACTTGATTTTATTTTGATCATTTTGATTTTATTTTTTAAATGATTTTTTTGTTGGCTGTACAATGATTTTTCGAACTGACTCCCTCGGGCGGGGGTCACCCGCCGCCGTCTGGATCGGGTCGATGGATCGGTGGCAGTGGAGTGGGCAGCACCACATGGTCTGCAGAGGAGCAAGGGAAACGCAAGCGAGCGCAGGGGCTCGTACGCGTACGCGTCCGAAAACGACAGGTGAGAATAAGACGTTCGAACTAGAACATACAGCTCCCTCTCACTCTCACCTCTCGTTATCGGACGCGTACGAACCTCTGCGCTCGCTTGCGTTTCCCTTGCTCTGCTTCAGACCCTGTGGGTGCTTCCCGCTGCCACTGCCGCCGAACTTCTGGCCGGGGCAGCAACGATGGATAAGATTATAAGTAGGGAACCACTAACTTATAACGTTAAAAACGCATCTAATTTTTTTCCTGAGCTGAAAAAAAATGGAGTTTAGATCTGGCTTCTCGCTCGCTTCGCTCGCGGTTTCAGATCATACAAACTCACGATATCTTGAAGGACGAGCAATAGCTACCCTGAGTGAGGATATTCACCTGCATTTGATTTACTAATTCGACTAACTTAAATTTGAGTGATGTTGTAAACTCTTTCTCAATAAGAGCGAGGTTTCTAAACTCTCACTTAAATGGGGCAAGAGGAAAAATCTCGCTCCTTTTTGATGAGAACATCTCTCACTCTTGCATTTGCAGTGAAATTCGGAAATCGCAGGTGCGCAAAACTGTTGCGCGCCCCCGTTTTGCTCCGCCCGCCGCGCTCTCGCTGAGCGACGAACCCGCTAGCGCGGGTACCCTTTATCTGTTCGCTACTCACGCGCTTTCGACCTTGGTTCCCCGTGGGTCAGCTGGCGCCCTATCCGCTACGGGCAGTCAAGCTCTGGCGCAGAACGGAAGCAAATTTGGCGGGATGCCCATTTTGACTGGTCTGATCGGTTTGGCCGTGTGGTCTGAGCACACAGCCCCGGTTGGCAGGGGAAGGGGGTGAAAGGGAAAGGGGCAAGAAGACAAAGGGTAAAATCGATGGCCCCACAACTCTGAATATTTTTGTCCACCGTATTTTTAAAATTTCAAAAAGGTTGAAATGATGCAAAGGGTTTTATCAAGACTGCCACCGACTATGTAAAGATTATTTTATTAATTTACTCCTTTGATTTTGATAAGAATTCGGTCGATTTTGCTCTGCCTCTACTTGCTTCAAATTAATTCATCCAATTCAAAGAGATTTCCACTGATTAAAAATGAATATCTACTGCTTTCAAACGTTGAAATCTAAGGGGATTTTAAGTACATTTAGGGAGGATTTATATGAAATCAAAGGAGTGAACGCGTTTGAGAGGACCCGTATGGCTTTAGTATATTTTAAAGATTTCCTTGTTTTTAGTCGCGTTTCAGTGATTTCACAAAATGTGTATTCCTTTGGCTTATATACAGCTGATTCCAAGAGTTGTCGGCGCCTGTTACAGTCTGCGGCGCGCTGATTAGAGCTTTTTGCCTCAAGTGGATCGTAAGTTTAGGAGGCACTCAATCTGGCAGGTCCGCGCTGGGGCTGCGCTGAGCCGGACCCGTTGGGGCTGCTGGGCTCTGCTCGGCTCCCTCCGGAGGTAAACCCATTCCCAAACTTGCTCCCGGCCCGGCCGTGTTTAGCTTGCGGCCCGCTGGCGCGCTGCTGCCCGCTCCCACCTGTTCCTGCCGCCGCCCGACCCCCGCCCGCTAGCTGTTGCATTTGCTGCAAGTCATTCCCTCACTCCACATCCCCCGGCGCTCTGGCCGCTCTGGCGGTGGGGTTTGGGGATGAGCAAACAGTCCCCCGGCCCCCGGCTCCGGGCAGCAGGGCAGCGCGCCTGTCCTCAGCCCCGCCCTGCTGCACCTCCACCCCTGAGGAGGGTTTGCTCCATATTTCCGTCCAGTAATGGAGGCGCTGGCTGCGGCGGGCGCGGGTGGGCGGTGGGCGGGCCCGCTCGGGACCACCTCCCGATCCTATCGGACCCTCGAGAGGGCTGGGCATGACGGATGAGCGGAGCGTGGCGCGTGGAGGTGGCGCGGCGGCGGCACCTAGCGGCCGGGTGGGGTCGGAGTAGGGTGCCCGCCGTGGAGGTGGAGCGTGGCGCGTGGAGGTAGCGCGGCGGCAACTAGCGGCCGGGTGAAGTGAGGGTAGGGTGCCCGCCGTGGAGGTGGGGAGTGGCACCGACCGAGAGATCCTGATACTGCCCCATGGGAAAATTACGTTTCCACCACGTGGATTTCCGTTGCATCCACGTGCAGCACGTGCTGGGCGTGGATGCAACGTACCGGGTGCTTCTTTGAATGCGTAACAGTGTTGCGGGTTTGCGTACCCTATTCGCCCTTAAGGCGCCATGACCTCTGAAGGGCTGGTGAGTATGCAATCCCGCAATAACACTATCTGTTACACATTCAAAGAAACACCCGGTACATCCACGTGCTGGAAAAGTAATTTTCCCATGGGGTGTTGGCGGGGCGTGGCGGGGCGTGGCGGGGCGGGACTGATGGCGGAAGGCAATGGAGATGCAGGTGGACCTTCCTGACCATGCCTGATAGAGCGCGCTATCGATGCTCGCCGCCTGAGGTGACACGCATGGCTTTCCTCGGCTCTAACTCCTAAACTATTGAAGATGGCCTCTAGAAGAAGCGCTCTAACGCTTCCTATTTCAATCGTAATGGCCGATTTACGGAACAAGTACCTATCAACTTGTTGTAACGCTTCAACAGATTCGTAGTTAAGTTTGTTAGCAACACATGTCGTTTCAATACAACCACATTGTTGGGTTGTTTGTGAACACACATTTTTTCCAAGTGCAAAATATGTTTCATGAAATTTTATGAACATTGTTAAACTACAACATGTTCGTAAAATTATGACATATATGTCGCTACTTTAGAGTGCATCGCGGCATACCAGACGTAGTGCGGGCCTCAGGAGGAGGGGAGGTCGACTAGGCAGAGGTTGGAACGTGGTGGAGGTTACCTCAGACGCGGGGGGTGAGGGGTGGTGGGGGTGGGGCGGGGGTGGGGCGGTGACTGGAGGCCCCGCGCGCCGCGCCCCGCCGCCGCGTCTCGCTGAGGCTTATCGCGGGGCTATCGCGCGCGCCATTGGGCCACAATCCTCCCATAGCAGCTGGCGGACCTGACCGCGCGGCCGCTCAAGGCCGCTGAGATGATGCGGTTTTTGTGCGCGGCTGCCGCAGGTGGAAGAGTCAGGGAAGCAGGGTGGAGGAGGAGAGCGGGTCGCGGCGGGTGGCACAAAAAGCGGGAGGCGTCGGGTGAGGTGATGGTGGTGGTGGAGGAGAGGACCAGGGATGAGAGTTTCTCATCCCAAGCCGCAGCACCTCGAGGAACTGAAGCTACAAACGGGTCATAAATCGTGGCCGAGATACACGTCGCAGTGTAACGAGGTGGAGCCGGGCTCATTTTGCTCTCCTGTGCTCACTCCGCTGGCTCTCTCCCTTTCCCCGCCTCTCTCCATTTCTCCACCTCTACCCTCTCTCTCTCTCTCTCTCTCTCTCTCTCTCTCTCTCTCTCTCTCCATCTCTCTCTCTCTCTCTCTCTCTCTCTCTCTCTCTCTCTCTCTCTCTCTCTCTCTCTCTCTCTCTCTCTCTCGTGGCGCGACGTCTCTGCAAGGTTACGCTCTACGTTACCCGCCCTCTCTTTCTCTACGTCAAAAGGCTGCAATCTGGTCGTGCAGCCGTCCCCACCCCCGCCCCGCGGCGCGCCGGTGGCGCTCACGCACGGGCGACGCTGCGCTTGGCATGCTATGTCCTCAGGAGTAGATAGAGGAGCACCCATCCCATAGAGTGAGTGCGGGACGGCATATAAACGGCAAAGAGAAGTCCTGCACTACGCGGACCCGCCCCTCCGCCCGCAGCCGCAGCCCCTCCTCCAAGGCTGACACTGACACGCGCGCCTCGCAGCAGCGGGCCGGGACACTCGCGCCCCGCCGGCCCGCCGGCCCGCCCCACTCGGAAGTCGGCACCCTTTGGCGTTTGCGGTGACAAGTAGTGCAAAATGTAGGATTGAGAGGCGAGACGCAGAACGGGACAAGGCGGTCCTGCGGGACACGTGGAGTAGGAACGTGGCTCTCTCTGTCTCTGTCTCTCTCTCTGTCTCTCTCTCTCTCTCTCTCTCTCTCTCTCTCTCTCTCTCTCTCTCTCTCTCTCTCTCTCTCTCTCCTCCCCCGGCTCTGTGAATGTGTGTGTCTGTTAATGTTGGTGCTTGGTGCCTGTACCTCTCTTTTCTCTGTGAGGGCAGTACATTCTGCTTTTCTTTCCTGGAAATATTATTACCATTCAGGACTCGCAACGCGCAGCACTTTCGCGAATGCGTTCCTTTCCCAGACCTCCACTGTCTACCCCTTAAACAGGGGTAAGGGTCCGGTTTGGGGTGGGTTTGGGTGGGGTTGGGTGAGGTTGGGTGAGGTTGTGTGGGGCGGGGTGCGGGGCTGGCGGCGACCACCGCTCTGCTGTGCGGCTCCAGAGCAGATACGGCTGACGAGATGTGATTTGCCCCTCCACCCCCTACCCCTTCTTTTGCTGCTTTCCGCTTCGCTCTTCGATCGCGTTACATAAAATCGATCGTAAATTTCGGGTGCCCCCCCCCCCCTCCCATGCGGGGGGGTGATCGCCCTGCCCCCCTCCTGGGGTCCACGTGGAAAAAAAGGTAAAGTGCACGACGACATGCCCGTGAATGAATACACTGGAAGCCGAAGTGTGTGAATGCCACACAAAATGCCGAATGCCACACACTTCTAGGTGTGCGAATGCCCATTCGTGCACTTGGAGGCCAAACACGGAAAAAAAAGCGTAAGCTGTGGCAGCTAATATGTTGGCTGGTATCTGCCCAGTGAATCTTTTAGCCATGCCAGTGCAGATGCGTTCGTTTCGAGAACTAAGAGCACATTAGCTGGGACGACTAATGCGGTGCAAGAGAAAATAATAAATAAATATATTTATATTTTACTGCCAGTTTCCAACTTTCCCACTAACGTCGGCCATCTTACCTTTTTTTCCTGGAATCAGTTTTTGAAAGTCGAAACCCGAACTTACTCAGGCGGGTGTCGAACCCTTGTCCCTCCGGCTGCCAGGCGAACTTGCAGGCTCTGAGCCAACCGTGCGCGATGACGTATGAATGCTGCGTAGCCATTCAGGTAGTGCGCAACGAAATCATAACCACGCTCATATTTGTTCTTACAGCTAATCACATTAGTTTTGACAAGCAGTAGTTTTGGGCTGCTGTTGGCGAGCACGCATTAGTCGCAAGAACTAATCTAAATTAGCTTCGAGCAGCCAATGGTCAGCTGCAGCAAACAATATCAGATTCGTTGTGAGAGCCAAAATGCAGTCAGCTGCCACATGCACTGCAATGTTAGCTGCCGCAGTGAAGTACTTCCCTGTAATAGCGAAGAATGTTGGCAGGGCGCATACCAGCCAACATATTAGCTCTCACAGCTTATGGTAGGTTGCGACAGCTAATGTATTTTTTTCCGTGAAGTGTGCGATTTCCGAAGGAAATTCACACCTTTACGCCCTCAAGTGTACGAATGGGCATTCGCACACATCTAAGTGTACGACACTCGCACACATGTATTTCCAGTGTAGGCAACCCTTCACACTGCATACTTCGAAGTATTCAGCAAATAACGTGTCCATGCCCATGTATGCAGCAAATACTGTGTACATGCAGTAAATTATTGACTTATTTTTCCAGGGTTTTTAGTCGGGCAAACCCGCGCCTGGGATGGGGGCTGGATGAATGGTTACCAAAAATCTCAAAATCCGAGAGCTTACCTCGATTTCTGATGCGCTGTCATTTTTTTCATCAACCGTTAGGGTTGATGATGAGGACAACGCATCCAAAACCGAGTTTCGCTCTCGGATTCTGAGATTTTTTTTTTCAACGTGGGAGGCTGAGGGGGCCGGGTTAAAGAGGGGGGGGGGGGGAGGGTAGTTCGGTTCGGCTTCCGGTCCACAGGGCCTCGCCACGCGCCGACACGCTCCTCTCCGCACAGCGGCTGCTGCGGGTAGCGCTGCCAGCGCCGAGCTGGTGTTTGAGGGCACCCATCAGCTGCCAGGTTGTTCGGGATGGGGAGAGGCGAGTAGCCACTTCTGCGCGAGACTTAATTCCTCTCTTCGTTCCTACCCCCCCCCCCCCCTTTTCCCCCCTTCCCTCCCTCCCGCCTTCCGTCCCTCCCTCCGTCCCTCCCCCCTCCCCCTCCCCCCTTCCTTACCTGTCCTCCTCCCCTCTGCCCTGACCCTCTACCTCGCGGATTTTACTCTTACCCCGCCACCTTTCTCCCTCTTTCCCTCCCCGCATCAAAAAATCCTTTTTGTTTGACGCTGAATTATTTTTAATCTTCGCGTTGCGGGAGCGTACTCCTTCTCCCCTGAAAATATGACTGGATCATAAATGACCCAGAGAACCCTCCTCCGCCTTGTTTGCGCTGCGGGTGCCCCCCCCCCTCTCCCCCACTGGCCTCACCCCGTCCGCTATCGGCGCGTTGGAGCGCGCCCGTCAGCCTTCAGCCTGTAGGGCGATTCCGCACAGTGGTTTCGTGTCTCTATCCTTGTCGCACTCGGGCGACACGCCCATGAGGAGCAAGAGAGAGGACACTACTAAACGCTGTTCGGGATCATCCTGCTGCGCCCGAGGGGTCGTCAACTGCCTTTAGCCGTGTACGGAGGAATATTGGTATTATCAGTAATATCAGAGTAATATTAGGGTAATATTGTAATATTGTGGGTAATATGGGTGATATTGAGGTAATATTGATGTAATATTGGCAAAAATATGGGTAACATTGATGTAATATGAAGGTAATATCGGTAATATTGAAGTAATATCGGGGTAATATCAGTTTCGTGTACGGAGGAATATCAGAGTTGACGACCCCTTGGGTGCGCCTGGACTGGTCCGCTGTCAGCTCGAGCAGCTCGCGCGCCGCCCCACTCCCAACTGCACGCCGGGCGGGGAGGGGCGTCGAGGGGTTCATGAATCCCATGAGTGCACTTGTCAGCTTGTGAGGATGAAGCATCTCCCTGCCCTGCCCCCCACACACCCTCCCCCGGGCTCCATCACACTCACTCTCACTCCTCGTCAGCGTAATGCGTGTCGTCGGCACCCGTCTAATTAATTTCCATTATTACTATATTATTACAACCATGATAGTCTCGCGAGTGCTCCGCGCCAGAGCGCTTGGCTTACTGTAATGCCGGTCGTGAGTCGGTGTCGCAGGCTCGCGTTGCGTCGTCGTGGATTATTTATAATTATTTCAGTTACTATCTTCTTGACACAATCTCGTGCGACAGTTCCGAGTGAATGAAGATTAATGCCTCTGAGCCACTGTACCGACGCACTCTCTCTCTCACTCTCACACGAGATGCGGGGCAGCGCTCGGGCTGACAGCACGGTACTTGTGCTGCTAGGTGGAGTGCGTCGGATCCAAATGGGTACTGGAACTTGATAGGGGAGGAGGGATTGGGGAGAGCAGTCCCTCTGAGAGACGGTGTCACCTGCACGACCCAGGAGAGCGCTTGGAGCGCCGCCACGATACCGCAGTGCCAACTTTTGCACGACAAAGAGTGGACAATACCTGCTGTCAGCCGCCTCCAACCCAAAGGTGGATTTAGTCTCTTAACCCAATATGGCATTAACGTACGTTCTTGAGGCAGTTTGAGAGTCTAAATAAACGCTGTTAGAACGTAGTTCGTCATGCATTTGCTCGCTTCGACCTTCAAAGACTAAATCCACCTGAAGAGTGCGCCGGTGCAGCAACTTTCTATGCCTCAGCGATAGCTCAATTGATAAAGTAGCCGGCTACTGGTTCCCCATTCCGCAGTCGCTTTGGGGTCCAACTTGCCCGTGTCCTTTTTGGATTTTCTTGATTCTTTCACTGTGAAAAATACTTGTAAGGGTTACGGGAAAATTATCCATGATAAAAGTCGTCAAGTTACAATTTGAAATTGTAAATTTACAAGCACTCCCTATCGACTTGGAACTGACCGACGAGCAAGAATGGGCTGTCGTAAATTTACGACATATTTTGTAAATCAAAATTACAAAAAATGTCGTAAATTTACGAGGATATTTTTCACAGTGTTTGTAAAACTTATTGGCACTATTGCTATCTGGGCTCTCTCTCGTGTTCTGTATCGTTTGCGTTTACCTGGCACGGCGCTCTTGGCCCGGCAGGGCCGGCGGCGCGGCGCTGACGTTAACATTCCCCCCACGGGCTGACCCCCCCCCCTGCCCCGCCCTGCCCCGCCCTGCCCCGCCCTGCCCCGCCCTGCCCCGCCCTGCCCCGCCCTGCCCCGCCCTGCCCCGCCCTGCCCCGCCCTGCCCCGCCCTGCCCCGCCCTGCCCCGCCCTGCCCCGCCCTGCCCCGCCCGCTCCTTTGCCATGCCTGCCCTCGCTCACATCGCCTTGGGAGCGCGGTCGCCTGGAATGGCAGCCCTCTTACCAAAGCTCAGGATCCCCTCCCCTCCCTATACCTGCTCTCTCTATCGCCCTGCCCCGCGGCTGCCGCGGCGGCACCGCCCCTTATGCCCCCAATGTTTGCCAAACGACACACAGGTGCTGCTGTTTTCCCGTGAGGCCGCCGGAGAGTCGACAGGGCGGTGATATTTGGGCTGAGATGAGGAGGAGGGAGAGGGTCTCCGCTACCAGCAGCACAGCGCACAGAAGCAGCCGTCTGTCAAACTATGTACTGTACCATCCATCTCGCACCAGCTGTCCGTGCCCGCCGGTCCTGCCGGTTCCAAAACCAATTAATTATTATTTATTAATGCCTAATACTGCCGCGCGTTCGGCGGAGCGGTCCCTCCCACCTCCCACCCCGTCCGAAACTCTCGGGTGCCGGTGGCCGGCGGGGCGGCGGGCGCGCAGCTCTGCCCTGTGCGGCTCCGGACCGGCCCTGCACATCCATATGTATCGTGGGCGACATGCCTGTGTGCGTGACCAACAAACTAGTTGTTGGCGAGTTTGTCAAAGCGAGTACGGATGAAAATGTTCATGGGAAATATTTGGAAATGTGCGCTCCAAGCTCAATAAAGACAAAGACTAAAAGAGATTGGACCCTCTAGCACGACTCTCTTCTCGTGTGTTTCTCAGTGTTCCTGTCTCTGTCCTGCTGTTGCAGCTGGGTGCTGGGCGACTTGGTGTGCAAGCTGTACCACTTCGTGCACAGCCTGAGCTACACGGCGTCTATCTTCATCCTGGTCGTCATCTGCACGGAGCGATACTTCGCCATCATCCACCCCATCACCTGCAAGCAGATCCTGACCCCGCGCCGCTTGCGGGTGAGTGAGGTCGCGCCGAGGGGTTCCTCTCAAGTAGTGTACACATAAGTATTTTGAGTGAAAGCGAGTATTAGTGAGTACTGCCGAGTATTATTCGTGCGTATTGGCGCGTTTTGGCGAGTAAGGTGCGAGTTTTGGTTAGTACCCGCATGGAAATAGGTATTCCAAAATGACATTTTAGGTAGTACTTTAGTAAAAGTATACTTAAAGTATACATAAACTATAGCAGATTGGGACGGCAACACTTTGGTGTAAATTTCAGTATACTTTTTGCATACTCTTTGTATAGTTTTTGTACACTTTTTGGACACTTTGCCAAGTCACATTTTTTGGTACTTATTTCCATGCGGGTATGAGCCAGTATTGGCGAGTATTTCGCGAGTAATTTGCAAAAATTGATTGCGAGAATTTGTGAGTAATGGCAATTATTGGTGAGTAATGCCGAGCAATATTCAGTTGGGCGCGAGTAACTTCCTTTGTGTACACACGAGTAACGAAGTGCTGGACCCCTCGGGTCGCGCGCCCGCCGCGCCCGGCACGCGGACCGCCCCTCGTACACGGAGCAGTATGGGCTGCCGGCCTCTGCGGGGCCAGCGGGGCGCGACCCGCCGCCCGTGAGGTCCTTGCCTCGCTGTACACTGTGAAACCAAGTGTGTAACACGTGTCGGTGGGCAACTCCCAGTTTTACAAGTTCAACCCAGAGTTGACCAGTTTCTAGTGTTTAACTCGCTTATCTTACACTTGTAAGTGTTTAACTCGACAGTACTACACTTGGAAGTGTTCAACAAGGAAAGATTTGTCCGGCGCAGTCAAACACTTGCAAGTGCACAGCTGCCGTGTCGAACATGATCAAGTGGAGTTGAGCAGTTGCAATCGCACGGCTGTTGAGTTGAACACTTTTACGTGATAAACGTGGAGTTGCATACTTACAAGTGTTGATCAGTTGCACAATTCGTTTAACAGTGTATTGGCCAGTATGCCCGCACCCAGGGGCGAACGACCAAACAGCCCTTTTAACAGTAGGTTGCCAAGTTGTCCCATCAACAGTGCACCTCGTGTGGGTCTAAGAAAAAAACAACAACAAAACGACTTGACTCCATGGATAGTCAAGCTTAAAGCTGCAGCTTAAAAAAGTCATCCGTAATATGGATAAATTCATTGTAAACCTTGCTTGGTCTGTACACTGATAATCCAAGTGTTTAACCTAAAGTGTTCAAATACCATTTAAACATATAAATGTGTTCAACAGAGTTGTTGTACACTTACACGTGTTCAATTCAGAAGTTGTGCACTTAAAAGTGTTCAACTCCCCAGTTTTACACTTCATAAGCTTGGACGCACTGTATCGGCAAAGTGTGCAACTGGGGAGTTGAACATTTACAAGTGCACAACTTCTGAGTTGAACACTTTAAAGTGCACAACAAATCTGTTGAACACTTTTATTTGTTTAAATGGTATTTGAACACTTAAAACTGTTGAAGGGTTGAACACCTGGTTTATCAGTGTATGTTACGGTGAATTTGGTCCATACTCTTTTGATAAAGGCATGTTTGTAATATGGATGAAATTCTCCATACGGATGATTTTATTCGTATTACAGATGATTTGTGATCCATATTCCGTTTGCACAAGATTCTTCATATTGTAGAGATAGCACATCCGTAAGGAACTGAGAGTTTAACCTTGTAGCCACCCTTTTAATACTATTCCTGCCTTTTCTCTCTTTCTCTTTTCTTTTGTTTCTCTGCGTTTCCCACTCCTCTTCATTTTCTCTCTTCCTTTCCTACCCTCCTCATCTTCCTCCTCCTTCTCCTCTTCCCTCTCTCTTTTCCTCTCTCCGATGTACGCCACTGCCACATATATCCCGGGGGGGAAGGCACCCTCAGGAGAAAAATTCCGGAAATTTTCAATGAAAAAAAAAAATTGACTCTACTCATTCCTAGAACCAAGGGACACCGCGGGCCTAATGTCGGAGATCGGACAGGATCCGTTGATTCCTCGCAGCCTGAACCCTCTTGTACTGAGCGGGTCCTACAGCCGCAGCCGCCTCCGTGCGCGCGGTCTGCGGCCCCGGCCAGCCGCACCCCACCCGCCCCGCCCCGCCCCGCCCCGCCCCGCCTCGCCCCGCCCAGCCCCGCCCCGCCCCGCCCCGCCCCGCCCCGCCCCGCCCCGCCCCGCCCCGCCTCGCCGCGGAGCTGAGTAGTGGCCGCGTCTGAAATAGCCTCTAATCAGATGACGTGGTCCCCAGTCTCAGTGGCGTGCGGCGCGGCGCGCGGGGTTGCTTTTGTGTCTGATTGGGTCTTGGCACGAGGCGACGCCGCGAGGAGCCGTTAGAGCTTCGCGTCAGAGGCTCGGCCACTCCGGGCCAGGCTGCGAGGCCCCAGCCCCAGCAGGGGTTCTGCTTCGCACTCCTTCCCGCACGCCTCCGCCCCGCCCTCGACCCGCCCTCGACCCGCCCTCACGACCTTGTCTCTTCTCCTTTCGTGCTTCCTGCCCTGTAGTTGAACTTTGAGCAAAAATTTACCGTCTCCCTGCGGGCTCCCCGCCCCCCTCCCCGCCCCCCTCCCCGCCTCCGCCTGTGGCAGAGTCTTCCCTGACGGCTGACAACCCTCCTTGTCTTCACCCGACCCGCGGCCCGCGCTGATGACCGACCCGCATTGCCAACCCCACGATCTGAACCATCCCTCACCTTCTCCCCAAAATCCACTTTCCTGCCTCCCTCGGTTTCCACGCCGCATTACGGTCGGGGGCCTCGAGGCGTGGGCGCGGGTCGAGGAGAGGGCTTAGCGCGCGCCGGCAGGAGCAGGAGGAGTGTGTTCGGAGCGTCGCAAGTGGAATTTGGAAGAGGAGGGGACACCGCGCCGCCGCGCCGCGTCAGGTTAAGTGTCAGAGAGTGGGCGGGGCGGGTCTTGGAATGCTCGCCCCCGCTTCACCTCCCGGGGCGCTCGGACCCGAGCTTGCCTCTCTGGCCAATCATCAGCTCCCTCCCCTACCCCCCGCCCGTCCCTGCCGCACCTTACCCGTCCCCCCCCCCCCCCCCCCGGCACCCTCCTGCTCGGCCCAGCTCCTGTCCGCCCTGCAGTAAGTATGTATGGGTGGCCCTTGTCGTACAGCAACCCGACGGGGTGTAACTTTCTCCCTCTCGCTCCTGGGCTACCGCTGCGTGCTGATGGGGAACAGTATATAGCGCAGAGCGGGGGGCGGGGGCCCGGCCGGAGCCGGTTGGCCTGCGCCGCCAGTCCTCCTGTAGTTGGAGGGAGATCACATCCCTTCTGCTGCTATGCTGCTGCTGCTGCTGCTGCTGCTGGAACTCGACCGAAGTTTGGCCACCCGTCAGTAGAGGAGCGGGGTTGCGGGGTGGATGCCGGGCGGGTGAGGGGGGCGCGGTGGAGTGGGGGGTCAAGGCGAGGACACAGATAGGGCCGCGACGTGCCCGCTGACTTGAGGGCGGGGCGGGGCGAGGCGGGGCGGGGCGGGCCTGCACCGAGTCTGTTTGTCCATGCGGGACGGATGCATATGACTGTGGGATTTATCCACCCCCTGTGGCTTCCCCAGTCCCCACTCCTGCCCACCACCCCCACAGCACCCACGGGTATCGCCTGGCGGTCCGGGGACTGGCAGGACGGTCTTCTCGTCATCGCCAAGGCCGGATGGGCCGGCCGGGCCAGCCTCCTGGTCCCCGTCGACATTGAGATGGACGCGCTGTTGTGTGGGCGGCTCAGCTCTCGGCTCTCAAGCCCTTCGCCCCCCCCCCTCCCCCCCTGCCCCGGGGCCCTGCCCATCAGGGTGGTGGGTCGGGGCGGGGCGGGGCGGGCTGCCTGCCTGCCTTCGCAGTCGGCCCCGGCACCAGCCGCCCAGGAGCCCCACAACACGAGTCTGGCCCGACACGGACGCACACCCTCCCCGCCCTCCTCTTCCTCCCCTACCCCCCTTAAGAACAAAATCCAAAATTCATGTCGTGGCGGCAGAGCGGCAGTGGCGCGCTGCGCTACACTACGCTGTCGTATGGTTTGACGGAAGCTGCCGGGCCGGGCGGCAGCAGGGACCCTTTGGAAGAGTCGAGTTTCGAGGGACAAGAGGGGAAAAATGGAAACTGAGAGCGACACCCCAAGGTCAGAGAGTGTGGTGACAGCAGGATCACCCCTGCGCGGCGCGCGTCAGCCATCGGCGCGGCGTAGGCTAAGAGGCTATGGCACCGGGTAGTAGACCTACCGCGCATGTTCTGCGCCCCTGCCCTGCTCCCTCCGGCCTACTCCAGCCTGCCCCCCCCCCCCCCACCTCCTCGGTACCACCCTGAGGTACGGCACTCTGTCAACCCCCTGTTCTCAACGCATTCCGAGAACCCCCGCGGCCCCCCTTCCCTCCCCCTCCACCCGCCTGTCTGCATTCTCCTTACGCCCTCGGGCCCGCTGTGCTGCCGCGGGGGCTGCGGGGGCCGCGGGGGCAGTGGGGGCTCTATACGTTGGGTGTAACGCGGCGTGCAGCAGGCGCCTTTGGCAGGCAGGCATCCCGTCGACAGCCTCGTGTGATGGGCCGTCAGCTGCAGCTGCTGCCCGCGCCGCCCCCCGCGCCCCGCCTCGGTACCAACACCCGTGTTTACTGCCACTGCACGCCGCGCCCCACCCTGCTCTACCCCACGCCACCCCACCCCACCCTGCTCACACGGGCGGCCCGCCCCGCCTGCTTATTGTTGTTCCAGGTGGTGATGCTGTGCGTGTGGGTGCTCTCGGCGCTCTACTCGTCGCCACGCTTCTTCTGGGTGCAGACCATCTCCATGCCCGTGGACCGGATCGGCAACTCGGAGACCATCTGCATCTCGCACCGCCAGAAGTACGACTCGGAGACGTTCGACCTCGTCAACTTCGGCCTCCTGTACGCCGCGCCCCTGGCCGTCATGCTGCTCCTGTACACCAGGATAGCGCTCGTGCTGTGGGACGCGGGCCGCGGGCCGCCGGGCATCCACTCGTCGCACCGCCCGAGGAAGGAGGTAGGTCACTGCATCTCGACTGCATCACGATCCCCGACACAAACCTCCTTGGACTCGTGGACATAAGGACTACGGATGTGGGGCAGATGTAGCTTGTCATTCTGAAAACTATCCGACCGACTTTGCTCATAGCTTTGTCGTTAATAATTTATTTTCATGTCTCTTATTACTCTTCGAGTCTTTGGATTATTTTCATGGGGACAATAGCTTTTCCTTTGAGCAGTTGCTTTTGGGATTTCACATATTTGCCCTGTGAGATTTCATATGATCTCGGCAACATTTCTGTGATTATTTTCAAAATATTTTTCTCGAGTTCTCTCACACATCGGAATGAAAGCGTTTGTTGACTCATTCGATCACGTTCCGACGACGAACCGATTGCAATATCGATTACTTACTGTACCAATCAGTTCCGCGCTGACTTTCCGACCCCTCACACCCGACGACGTATACGGTCACTTCCGATGACGCATTCCCCGCTCTCGTTTCGACCTGCCGACCTCGTCCCGCTCAGGGTGGCCCTGGGTGACCGCTGCTGTGCCTGTCCGCAGGAGCGCAGGGGCAGCACGCCGTTCTGCCGGGGAGTCGGCGTCGCGCCCACCCTGCGGGTCACCTTCGACGCGGCGCGCGATAACGGCACGGCGACGCCGGTCGACGCCCGCGTCTCGATCGCGGCCGAGGAGGCGGGCGCCACGGCGGCGGCGATGGACTCCGACCCGACGCCGACCAACGGTCACGGCGGAGGCGGTGGCGGCCCGTGGAACAACAACCAGCTCCCGGTGCGCAAGACGACGACGCGGCGCTCGCGCGGGGGCGGCGGCGGCGGCGCGGGGGCGTCGGGGGCGCGCTGCTACCACGTGTCCGCCAGCCAGAACATCCTCAAGGCGCGGCGCGGCGTCGTGCGCATGCTCATCGTGGTCGTGCTCACGTTCGCCGTGTGCAACCTGCCGTACCACGCGCGCAAGATGTGGCAGTACTGGTCCACCAGCTACGAGGGTGACTCCTCCTTCAGCACGCTCTTCACCCCCATCACCTTCCTGCTCACCTACTTCAACTCGGGCATCAACCCGCTGCTCTACGCCTTCCTGTCGCGGAACTTTCGCAAGGGCATGCGGGAGCTCCTTCTCTGCCCGTCCCGGGAGAAGGGGCGCCCGCTGGCCCAGCAGTCCTCGATCACCAGGAAGACGTCGGTCCGCTCCGCCACCAAGCTGTGCCCCGGCGCGGCCGTGGGCGCCGGCGGCGCCGGCGTCGCCCTGGAGCACAGCGGCTGAACGGGACGCGCAAGCGGGCCGCCCGTGGACCCTGTGAGCCTCCCAGTCTCACTGTGTGTGTGTGTGTCAAAAGGCTATTGTAGGCTTTATTAAAACTGTTGTGTCACTATCGGTATTTTTTTTTTTTTTTGAACGTTTTATTGGCATGTGCCTCTCTATGGGCTGTTGATTTTACTTGAAAGTGAATGAGTCTGGACGATATTGCTCTTCCTCCACGTTCAGATTCGTTGCGAGACTTAACACTAAATGAAAATTGTTGTATCGTAAGCTAAGCTGTAATTTGTTGCGATTTGTGCCATCGATTCGATACGGGTCAGACTCCTTGAAGTGAGGCCATCGTTAACCTATGTGGACACGGCCATCCTTGTGGCCAGTCGTAACGTGTAGACTGTGATAATGTAGCCCCTACGGATCAAATATTTGTAAATACACTTATTCTTGTTATATGCAAACGCTAAAAATGGGGAAAAAATAATATCGTTATGTGAAACCGTAGTGATATGTGTGAAATCGGTCCAAGTCCGCTGTTTTCGGAGACAGGACGGCGTCAAGGACTCTATTTATAACTCTTTTCTTTTGCGCCAAATGTGTAGGACTTCCCGTGATCGCTGCGCGACGGGTTCACTAGTGCCATTTCCGAGGACATTTGTTGCCCTCCTCCCGACGGACTGTGATCTGAGTGTGTTTCCGGTCTAGTCCCTCCCTACTGTTACTACTTACTTGACGTTAATAAAGCGCCAGAGGGAATTCTTTCGTATACGCCACTTTTGTTCTCCCATTCTTTATTCTACCCATCACGCCCTTCTTGATCCGTAAAACAGTCCTTTTTACATCGCTTCGCACAATAACATTTTTGACTCCCTTCGACGTCGACGTCGTTTCCGTAATCCTCCCCTTTACGGGAGGCGGCCGTCATTCCCCGGGCCGGGCTCGCCCCGCACTTGCCACGCCGCGCCACGTCACCGGAGCGTGAGCGGGGGCCTAAACGTGCCATCCCGTCCCAGCAGTTCCACGCTCAGGAATTCGGAAAGCACCGTCATATCATGTAGGCCGCGTGCCGGCGCCCCTCCCTGGTCCTTCCCTTCTCCCTTCTCTATCCCCGCCAGGTGTCCAGCGGCCCGTACGGGCTGGCCCGGGTGGAAGTGGAAGGATCTCTAGAGCGTGCTACACTTGAGGAGCCACACGGAGACAAATATTTTTGTTCTCACAACAAACAATTGGTTAATATACACTGTTAGCTCTAAGGTGGTACTGAGTGCACCTCAAAGGGTGTACCACTTTCTACACCCTCGCTTTTTTCCACATCGAGGGTGTGAAATTGTGTTCTGGTATCTAGGTGATGTTAAAAAAAAAGTTCCTCACCATCAAGCACCACTCAAACCTTACTTTGACGACGAGGGACAACGTTACTCTGTGGTCAGAGAAGACAAGTCTAACTTTTGGGAGACCTACATTTTCTTTCAAGAAGTGCCGGTGAGTGAACGGGATTCCATTCCGTCAAGATGGCCGCGGCCGGGCAACCCTTGGTCGTCATGCAGCAGCTGACTTTTCATTCATTGGCTGTCAAAGACAAGGCAACTATGTCATTAACTACTTGGAACGAACTGTTTGAAGAATTCTGTATGATCCGTCAATTGACCCAGAACCCGAACCAGCCGAGGAGGGTGAAGCTCCTCCCCACAACCAGCAATAAAATAGAAAGCAGCCTAAAAGAGAACTAAAATACCGACCGACTTACAAAATAAATAAAAATCCATTTTTTTCAAAAAAATAAATAAAATAATATATATATATATATATATATATATATATATATATATATATATATATATATATATATATATATATATATATACGATTTCACGAAATCCTGATAGGCACGAAGTACGCCAATGTTTTAGTTTCACAAAATACGAAGGCGAATGGTTTATTCGTTGAAATATTGAATTAAAAATTTCCAGCCACGGTTTGCTCAGCGTCACTAGTATAGCGGATCAAATGCAAAAATTGAGCTCTCTAGCTCAAACGATTTAGAAGTTACTCAGTAAAAATTTTCCGATCAGCTTGATTTTTGAAGTAAGGGCGCGTGCTGCAACGAATATTAGAACACTGCTTTCACTTTTTTGTTCTAACGTGTTATTCCAAAATTTATTTTTTGAACTACTCTGCATAAGTTGAATCAACATGCCTCCCCCCCGCTCCCCCTAGTCACGGTCCTCCTCCCCTGCGCGCCGCGCAGAGGGGCCGAGCGGGCGAGCACCTCTGACAATGACAACGCCGATTCGGCTTGGCTCGAATTCGGAGGAGCTGGGGGAGGCGCCGCCGTCTTATAGACAGAACGTGGCGTGTTTGAGGTGCTAGTACCCAAACCATACAGCGCTTTCTTCGACTTGCATACCATACCAGGATCATCAGCGAAATTTGCTGTCTGTGTCTGTTCGAAGTAAATCTCCTCTTCCAGGTTGCCGTTCAGAAAAGCAGTCTTGACGTCTAGCTTATCGATGAACCAATCACTACTCCCATGGCAATGAGTGCCCTTATAGTGGAGTGGCGAACAGTAGGAGAGAAAGTATCTTGATAGTCAATTCCTTGAATCTGGTTAAATCCCCTCGCCACAAGTCTGGCCTTGTAATTAGCAAGAGCCCCTGATGCATCCCGCTTGACCTTAAAAACTCATTTAGAATATTACACATCTTTCTTGCTTTACTCTGCCGACACATGCAATTTTCGTCGAAATAAACAATATTATTGGTAATATCGAATATTCCCCTGTACACGGTGGAAATTAGTTGACGACCCCTTGGGCTCGACTGTATGAGCTGCGTCCCAGTGACAAACGTTTTTAGGCATTTTTTTTTTACTTTTTCAACGAAAGAGAGAAACTAGGTCTATGCGTATACCATCAGCGCCCCACCGCTGCTGGACGAGCTGCGTCAGAACACAGCGCATTACGATTTCATTCATGAATTGCCGGCCTGTTACATTACACCTCGTTTATTTTGCGCGGCGCCGGATTTCGTTCCGTTGTGCGATCCATGAAAATTCTTCTTCCTGGCGGGGTGGGATGCAGGCGCCCGCCTTGCCTGTCCCCCACGTACAGCACTCTCGGCCAGCACTCTGCGCACAGCTCCTCGTATAGGGCTCTTCAGCAAGACTTAGCCTATATGTCTACGGACCAATTGCTTCCCGCAGGGTTATTCGCCCTCACATGCAGTTTAGCTATTTACCTCGCTTTGCCGACCCTGATTCCCTTCCTCGGGCTTCCCATCCCCTGACCCGTTAAAATTCGGGCCATTTCAACGAAGCCCGTTACCCATTCCCTACTCCCCTCCAACTGACCACCTTCCTGGATCTCTTCTCTCTCTCTCTCTCTCTCTCTCTCTCTCTCTCTCTCTCTCTCTCTCACTCTCTCTCTCACGGACTCGCTCACGTACGCCCTCTCCATTCCGTGCGCAAGCTCTCCCCCTCCCACCTACACCTCTCCTCCCCCTACAGGTGCTTTTGAGTGGCTTCTTAAAATTTTCATCCCCGCTGCTCTCTCCGCCCCGGCGGCTGGCTGCCCGCTGCGCGCTGGGTGGTATTGGGCGGGGCGGGGCGGGGCGGGGGCGGTTGTGAGGCTACGCTGGACCCGTCCCGGCTGGTCCCGTCGTGCCTGATTCCCCCCGCACTGCCGCTGCCGACCTTACCTCTCATGTATTTAGGATAGGTCATGCCCCCTGCGGCCCCCGGGCCCGGGCCCGCGGCCCTGTCAGACCACTCGGCGTCGCCCCCTCGACGTGACCCCTCTGAATTTATTCCGCGCTTGCGAAAGGGGGGAAAAAAGAAAGTAAAACAAGAACAAAGTGGAGGTGGCTTTACAGGTTTCTCATTCCGACAAGGTCGTCGTCATCGTGTTCATCGTCGCGGTGGCAGTCAGGATCGGAATCTCGTTCGGGGCGCGTCGCTGGGCAGGAGAGGGGTAAGAGGGGGGAGGGGGGTCAAGTCGTCCTGCCCTACTGTCGTTCTTGAGGGTCGCGCTTGTGGAGACGCTGCAGGCTGATTCCGAAGATCGCTCTCACGCATCCGTCCTTGTCCCACTCATGGGGCCCTGCCACCCCCAACATTAGGCACTGCCATGAGTGCGACGAGGACGGAGGTACGAGAGCGATCTTCGGAATCAGACGGCTGCGGGTGCCGCACCGTTCCAGACCTCTGAGCGGTTTGTTTGACCGGAGGAAACGGGAAGGCAGGGAAGGAGGGGGGGGGGAGTCCTGCCCCGCGGGCCGTCGCCGCGCCGTCTGAGTCACAGGACACCTGATTATGTCACACCTGACATAACGTTACCTCCTGTGGGATCGTCTCCGCCCGTGTCTGCGTGTGAGTTTCCACGTCGCAAACGTGTTGATGAAAAAGAGCACCATTTTCTTTGCGTTTTTTGTTTGTTTTAATTATGAGTTTCCCTGTAGTGTAATGAGTACTGCTGAGGCGGTCGACATCCTCAAATTCCTCTGCTGCGGTTTGCGTAGCTCTGTACAGAAGGTCTCTCCAATTCAACTTTAATGACATAAAAATTAACCTCTTTCATAATTCACAAATTCGAGAGAGATGGAGACGTTTGACGGAGGCTACTTCAGTCACATCTGCTGGCTTTCAATTTTACGCTGGGCCCTGAGCCGCAGTCGCTTTGAACTTTGCCGCGGGTGGGGAAGGCCGGGGCGAAACGGGACCGCCTGCCAGGGACGCGACATGAAATCAACCCAGCGCACGGCAAAGCTCTACTTTAGCGCGGTGAGGATGCGGTTCGAGTCAAAAAGGCAGGAAGAGCGCGTGGCTTTGGCCTACGACGTGGACCGCCAACGGATTAACTTTTTGTGTCCCTCTCATTGCTTTAGAAAATCTTCACAACGACGGAAATTGTACATCTGCGTTCTATTGTACACATCAGCATTTTTTTTAAAAAAAAAAAAAGCATGGCACCTCTTCCACTAATGCGCCCTATTTTGTTTTTAAAAACGAATGTCGCTTTTTGGGGTCTAGGATTTATCCCACGGTCTATGTGATATTGCGAGACCGAGGCGTAAAGTCGCGCACACAGCTCGGCAGCAGCGGCTCGCGCCCCGTGCGTCCTCATTACACGGAGCGGGGCGGGGCGGGGCGGGGAGACCAGTGCCGGCCCTCCTCGCTCCGGCCCTCGCTATTCCTCCTCGGCTGCGCCCCTTCTGCTGCCGGCGATGCTGATGCTTATTTTCATCGGAGGGAAAATTCCGGCGCATTCAGCGCGCGCTACTCCCTCAGCTAAGCTGAGCTCAGCCCAGCGGCAGCGGCGCGCCCTGATGAAAATAAAGTATAAAGGGCCAGCGGGGAATAAAGAGCGGAGTCGAACCCCCTGCGCCGCCCTGCCGCCCTGCCGCCCTGCCGCCCTGCCCTTACATGCCCCCGGGCGCGGACCAGCAGGGCGTTGGGCATGCCGCCCTCGTTGTGCGGAGTCACGCTGGGCGCGCTGCTGGCGGGCGCGCTGGGGCGAGCCGGAGCCGGAGAGAGAGGCGATGACCTCCTGGTGGTAGGTGGAGGAGGAGGAGCGGTTCGGTCCGAGCCAGACGCGCGTCAGCAGCACAGAGACTGCGGTCCGGCTCGCAGACCCTCCCCCCTTTCCTGTCCTCTCCAAACCGCCTGGCCTCGCCAGGCCAGATCCGGCCCTGGCGGTGAGCGTCTCAACGACCCGGATCTAATAATCGGCTTGTTGGGCGCGGCGGTGAGGCGGGGTGGGGCAGAGGGGCAGGTCGTTGCGTAATGCCGTGTAACTGAGCGTGCACTCCAGTGTGAGTCGGCATCCGGACTGCGGGGGGCGGGGCGGGGCGGGGCGGGGCGGGGCGGGGCGGGGCGGGGCGCAGGACCGGCCGCGCGCCGCGCCGCAGCGTAGCGCAGGAAACGAGTCCCGAACCTGCGGGGCCGGACTTGGCCCGTCGGCTTTGTGACTAAGAGATGACGTGCAAAACGGATTGCCTAGGATTGCCGCGGACTTACCCAGGACTAACACTGATTTTACCCTTTAGTTTCTTCTAGATTACTCCGGACTGGTCCCAAGAATTACCCCGAACTCAGGCCGCGGGCCGGGTCGCACCGGATTACCCAACCCAGGTCGTTCTGCCCTGCTCGGCGTGGATCTCGTCGCACCGCGGTGACGCGCTAGGTGCAGCATTGGGATGTTTAGGTCTTAGCGGAGGAGTTCCTCTGGGCCAAGGCCAAGGCGGGCCCAAGGCTCCAAGGCCACAAGACCGCTAGCTCCACAGGCCCTGGGGTGACACTTCACGATGAAGAAAGAAACTGTTGACCCGTGTTCACGTTGCGGGACGTGTCAGGACGGAGGGAGGCAATGAGAGGCGTGGAGAGGCTCTGATTGGCTGTCGCTGAACTGCATGGTCGAGAGCAGTAGGCTTGGGTTCTCTTGGTGGGGTCGGAGTGCAAAGCCGCTGCTGCACAGCCTCGACCTCGACATCCGCTGGCGAAGTGAACGCGGCCCGAGGGGGAAACAGCTCTGACTTTTGGTGTACACACCTTGTGAATTTTTGTGAATTGTTTTGAATTTTCGCACCTTTTTGTGATTTTGTACAGAATTTTAGTGAATAATACCTTCAGTTTTGTAATTTTTCCTGAATTTTTCCTGAATTTTCCTAAATTTTTCTGAATTGTGACGTGTTTAAAAATTTCAGAGTTGTTTCCCCCTCGACGCCCCCCACGCCCCCTCCGTGTTGGAGCTACCCGGACCAGGCCCGTGGCGGCGCGCGCCCCTACCTCGGGGACTTCTTTCAGCCCCTGCCCGGCCCCGGCCCGGCAGCCGCCCCTTTCTCCAACTCAATTTGAACAAAGTGGTTTATGCGTCAAACGGCCGCAGCACAGCTGCCCCAGCTGGAGCTCGGCCCGATTCGGGACGCTGTGGGCTTCCCCCTCCACCTCCCCCTTCATTTCTTTCGGCGGGCGCTCTGAATCTCAGCTGTGCAGCTCAGCCCGCCCCGCCCCGCCCCGCCCCACGCTACGACTACCAGCCAGCACAATTCTGTTCGGGTAGGGTCAAAGGTCACCTACAGGCGTCGGGTTGCCCGCTTCACCGATATTTAAACGTTGCCAACCACTACCACGCCTCTTATGCTCTTTGTCGCGTGTTCCGCCCTCCGCGTTTTCTCCTGGCGCGCTGCTCCCTGCGCTGTGGGCATGGCGGTACATGTCCACTGTAAAAGAAAATTCCTGTCGATTTACGACATATTTTGTTACAAATAATTTATGCCTCACCTTATTTGGCAAATAAGCTGTGTTAGTAATGACACAACTATTCAGAAAATTTTCAACTTTTCGGAATGAGAAGAAAATTGCCGACAAAATTGCAAGTGTTCCATCAAATATTGGACAAAACATCTATCTTTTGACAGCAAAATTATCATTTAAAAATGTCAAAATTAGACGAATGTATATTGCCATTCATTGTCAAATGACAAATATGTTGTTAGCTTACTTTTACAAATTTATCACGTTCAAAATTTATCCAGACGATAATTGTCAAATGACAGTTGAGACTTTTACAGTGTCGTCCCACTGGAAGCACTACGCGCAGCGCCCGGGCTAGGTCTAATCAAAACCCAGCTGCGCTTCGCGCCGCTGTCGTCCCGCTCTCTCACCGCCTGGCCGTGACTGTTGGGCGACGAACAGCCTCCTCCAAGGGGTGGTGTGGTTTCCTCGAAGTTTCGGTAAAGGAGTACGGAGTACGCGGATTACAGTTGGAGCACACGGCGTACTGCACGTCGAAGTACGCGAAGTACACCTGGAGTAAAGCCTGAGTACAGCCGGAGTAAGTGGAGTATTTGGGTCCACAGCCTGAGCGAGAGCGAGCCGGGGAGTACACGGCGTACAGGTGGGTTACACCCGGAGTACGTTCTAGCCTGTTACACAATGGCCATCCACTCGTCCACCCCTTGGCCTTGGCCTCCTGTCGATAAAATTTGTTCTTCGATGAGCAAGTTTTGCCTGTCTTTTCCGCCCCGGCGCGGCGCACCTCGTTTTGTGACGGGGGGCCTCATTAATGCAATTATTTTCGCTTTTGTCTCTTCGAAATGCCACTATTTTGTCAATGATTTTCTATAGGCGGAAAGTCGGAGGGATGGTCACTTTTGAACTGTATAGTGGGCATAAACCGAGGGGTAAACAACTCTGAATTCGGTGTACAAATTGCGTGAATTTGAATTGAATTTGTCTAAATTGAATTGAATTCGTTTTGAATTAGCTTTGAATTTTTTGAATTAATTGCAAAGTTTTTTTTTGAAATTATTGTGATCTTTTTGTGAATTTACTTGAATTCGTTTTAAATTCGGGGATGCCCCAGAAAATACACGCACATCTGATCCAAATTATTCTCTCAATTACATGATGAAATAGGATTTTTAGTAAATTATTGTGAATGATTTCTATTTATTCCAAATTATTGGAAATTAACTTGCAACTGGGCAAAATAATCACAATTATTTCAATTATTTTTTAAAACTTTTCAGAAACAAATTTTGCTCTGCAATTGAAAGGGTGGCGTGAAAACATGGAAAATTTTTGCGGCAGTAAACCTCCCGAAGGAGGTTGCGGTTCCCGCCAGGCACAGGGCTTTTACCCCCTGTGGCAGCCAACTGCTTCGGTGTTCCATGGGAACCGGCGCTTTGCTGACTGCGATCCTATCGCGCAATTCGACAGATTTGATCCCCGTACCACCATTGGCCTACCCCTAGAGGTACGAGCGGTGTCAAGAGCGTTAGACTTCCTGATCCCAGTTTCAGAGGCCTTACCTCAGAGGGGTACGCGGGATTCGAACCCACAACCCCGAGTGCCGACACGTAGCCAGAACAGGAAGCGACCCAACGCCCAGAGCCACCGAGCCAACGGCGGTGAGACGTGTTTAACTTCTATTTGACCTGCCATCCAGCTGCGGCCAAAGGGAATGTCAAGCGCGAAAAACTCTTTTCCGAGTGGGAAGCGAACTTGCAACCTCTCGGTTCGGTGAAGCGCGCTCTACCAACTGAGCCACGGCGCCTCGATGATTGTACTGTGCGACCGGTTCGAGTCGTATTTGCCGCATCCTACAGCCTCCAGCCAGGAGGACAGGGCAAATACGACTCGAACCCGTCGTGTTGTACAGTCATCGAGGCGCCGTGGCTCAGTTGGTAGAGCGCGCTTCACCGAACCGAGAGGTTGCAAGTTCGCTTCCCACTCGGAAAAGAGTTTTTCGCGCTTGACATTCCCTTTGGCCGCAGCTGGATGGCAGGTCAAATAGAAGTAAAACACGTCTCACCGCCGTTGGCTCGGTGGCTCTGGGCGTTGGGTCGCTTCCTGTTCTGGCTACGTGTCGGCACTCGGGGTTGTGGGTTCGAATCCCGCGTACCCCTCTGAGGTAAGGCCTCTGAAACTGGGATCAGGAAGTCTAACGCTCTTGACACCGCTCGTACCTCTAGGGGTAGGCCAATGGTGGTACGGGGATCAAATCTGTCGAATTGCGCGATAGGATCGCAGTCAGCAAAGCGCCGGTTCCCATGGAACACCGAAGCAGTTGGCTGCCACAGGGGGTAAAAGCCCTGTGCCTGGCGGGAACCGCAACCTCCTTCGGGAGGTTTACTGCCGCAAAAATTTTCCATGTTTTCACGCCACCCTTTCAATTGCAGAGCAAAATTTGTTTCTGAAAAGTTTTAAAAAATAATTGAAATAATTGTGATTATTTTGCCCAGTTGCAAGTTAATTTCCAATAATTTGGAATAAATAGAAATCATTCACAATAATTTACTAAAAATCCTATTTCATCATGTAATTGAGAGAATAATTTGGATCAGATGTGCGTGTATTTTCTGAGGTCATTCCTTAAATTCGATTGAATTTGTTTTGAATTCGTTTTGAATTCGCGTGAATTAGTTTTGAATTCGCGTGAATTAGTTTTGAATTCGCGTGAATTAGTTTGAATCAGTGTGAATTTTGAATTTGTGGTGTACATCAAAATTCGGAGATATTTACCCCTCGGCGCAAACGTCAAACGACGTGAATAACTTAGTTTTTGTTGTCTGCGCGTCGTCTGCTTCGCGCCACTTTGAGATGCGACTGACGACGCCGTTACCTGGTGGCGCTGTCGGCTGTCGCCGGCTCTCTCGGTGAGCTCTGGCCTGGCCGGTGATGTGCCGCCGATATGCAGCGCCGTAGTGCAGGCAACACAGACTGCACGTGAGCGTGATGCTTTGCCTACTTTACAGGCGGCAGACCAAATTACAAAAAACCCTTCAATTATCCGCGTTGTTTGACGGTTGCGCCCACCAGTATAAATTATCATCTATGCTTGCTCTATTCACCCTATACTTTTGGCCCAAACGAACGGAAACACCCTGTATATACGTACACTCTTGGCGTTGGTGGCACTATAGTTTTTCTCATTTGCGTCCGAGCGAGAATTGATAACCGTGTTTTCAGGACATGGGCGATACCCCCGGTAACAATATTTTTCTTTGGCCACTGGAAATGTACTAGGGGAAGGTGGGGCACAGCGGGACATGGGGTACACTGGGACGGTGGCTATTTCATCCATTTCAAACAGTATTCAGATGCTACAAAAAATTGTCCCACTGGGCATGGACGCATTCTTTGCGATGGCACCAGTAATTGGAAAATCACAGAGCACGTGTGCTGTTCTCACCCGTAGTGAGCGAAGCATTTTCCCATCGCTCAGTAAAAGTGACGTTCACTAAAACGACTCAAATCGAGTATTTTCTGGCATTTTGAAATCGCTCCAGTAGAGTGACGTTTGATGATTTGACTCGAAAAGAGTCATCAAAGTGACTCTAATAAGAGCGATGTTTATCCACTCGCTCACCCAGGAGCATGAAAATTTGGTACAGAAAAGTCGCGAAGAGGCGACTCCTCCATTTTCAGTGGCGCAACAGTCTGGAGGGCCTGGACGGGCCCGCACCAGGGTGCAGAAACGCAGTAGGCTGTGCCGCCGACGAGGCGCGAGACCGGGCTCGGGGGGAGACACGGCGCAAAAAATAGACATTTTTAATCAAAATGAAGTTGAAATACAGAAAGCCCGAAACATTTAACGTGTCGTAGGCCTTTTGATAATCACGGCAGTGAATGTTTCTTGTGTTATAATTCGTATTCAAATCCCGTCTGCTAGAGTAAGGTTATGTATGGCCAAAAAAGCGCCTTTTTCATCAATTTTTATCCATGTTTTCGTTATGATATCTTTCCTCATAAAAGGCCTACTGCACGGTACATTTCATGGGCTTTCTAAATCACCACTTGGTTTTGACTGAAAATGTATACAGTTTCCTCAGTGTCTTCCCCCAAATCAGGTGTTTTAGCCGGTCTCGCGCCTCGTCCGCGGCTCAGCCCAGTGCGTTTCCACTGCCTGCCCGCACCCTCGCCCTGCTCGGCTTTCCCTCTAGGTCATACGTGTGTCCTTGCAGGAGGCCGCCGCGCTCCACCCCGCAGGGACCCAAGGCCAGCCCCGTGCTAACCTTAGCGACCGAGACAAAGTCATCCGAAAAATAACTGTCCGTGATCGGGAGTGGCCTCGATGAGACCGAGGTCGAGGCCGAGGTCCCTCCCTCCTGTTGCCAACGAGGCCCTCGGCTGTATAGGCCGGGGTGCTTTTCGTCTCGATTTATCGCGTGTGTCATCGCCTCCGTCAGTGTTGTGTGCCGCCCCTCGCTTTGAGTCTACGTTATGCCTCTCTCGCCTCCTGTTGGGAAGAGGATCCCCGCCCCGCCCCGCCCCGCCGCGCCCCGCCCCGCCGCGCCCCGCCCCGCCCCGCCCCGCCCCGCCCCGCCCCGCCCCGCCCCGCCCCGCCCCGCCCCGCCTTCCCTATCTGCTCTAAAGGGACCACCGAGGCGCGCGGCCGGCACAATGTACGCGGCTCTCGCGGGGCGCCTCGCCGTAAACACGTCCCGAATTATGCCATAAGCCGCCCTGAATTACCATCGCAGCGCCAGTTTTTATTCCGGCAGATGATGTACAATAAACTCGACTACTTCTTTCTCTTTTTAACGAACTCGACGGCGTGCTGCGGGTCTGCGGGGCCACCTGTGTACACACCGGCGGAAAATCGCACCAGATATAGTGCCGCTCTGGAGGGCTACGGCGGGGCGGCTGCTCCGGCTGCTGCGGCTGGAGGTTCGATTTATGACACTCGATATTCCGAGTGTTTTCTGCGCGCGGCGCGAGGCGAGGGGGCGGAGAGCAGGAGCCCCACATAATACCTATAGAAAGCATGTGCGGTTCGGCACACAGCCCCTCCTGTGCCCAGCTATGCTGCCAGCTCGGCCCCGTACGGTCCTGGCGCGCGCGAGGCGAGGCCGCGGCCGGACCCCGTGCTGTGATGATGGGGACTTATTGCGCGCTGATCGTCCTGCTGGGCCCGACAGAGGAAAAAGGCCCTTGACTTGAGCAGTCAAATCACATAGCGTGAGGGTCAGACCTCGTCACAACGTCTTTCTTGTGCGATGCGGCGCCACGCGGCGCGCTCCGTCAGGTCACCTTGCCGGGCCGGGCCGGGTCAGGCTACGCTTCGCGCGTGACCCAATAAAAACCTTTGCGGCCCGGCCGCGAGTCAATATAGACGTGCAGTATAAGAAGAGGGCGACGCGTTCGTTACCTCACGAGAGGTGATAACTCGCCCGGGCTGGCACGGCCACAGCTTTTTCTCGTCGCACTGCTTGCGCTCCATTTATGACCCGCGGCTCTCTGGCGACTTATGCCGAGGATCGCTCTCGTACCTCCATCTTTGTCGCACCTATGGCGGTGGACTGTGCTGGGGATGGCTACGCCCCATGAGTGCGACAAGGACGGAGGTACGAGAGCGATCTTCGGAATCAGACGGCTATGGCCTATATTCACGGATGCACGATGGCCATGGATGGCAGCAGCGCGGCGATGACGACCCTGTTGCATCGGCAATAGGCCCTGCTGCTGCCTCTGCCTGCCGGCGTCGCGTTCTTCGAACCGGACCTCTGCTTCAATTAGTTCATTTCATGCGTGTCCTCGTCATGATGTGAGCTCCCTCCGCCGCCCCTCACCTCACCTCACGTGACCATTTGTCTTCGTCAAGCTCTGCCGGCCCGGGCCAGTCGCCTTGGGTGCCTTGGACGGCGGGGAGGCTGCGGTGACAGCTGATTGCCTAATCTCAATCAATAGTAAGTATCCACAGTATCCACGGTGCGCGTGTGTGCTCTAAGTGTGGGCCGCAGCGGCGTCTCGGAGCGTTCCGGGGCGTCCCGGAAGTGCAGCTAGAAGAAGGTGGTGGGTGGCAGAGCCAACAGTG
The DNA here is from genome assembly GCA_029379305.1 of Frankliniella fusca. Lineage (NCBI taxonomy): Eukaryota > Metazoa > Arthropoda > Insecta > Thysanoptera > Thripidae > Frankliniella > Frankliniella fusca. The sequence continues at coordinate 845,411 of JAHWGI010000970.1, forward strand.
TATAGCTGCGTGCCCAGACCCCCTCCCCCGCGCCACGCCCACAACGCGTGCTGCGCGCTGCACCTCCTCTCCAAACGCTGCAAGGGCTGTATAAGCTGTAAGTGGTTGCTGTTGACCGCGTTCAGTGCCTTCTAAACGCCGCCACAGCGAGGCGGTGCAGGTGGGAGGGAGGGCGGTGGGGGACCCGGCGGCCGGCAGTGCTCCTGCAGGTGGTGGGCACGGTGACTGCGGGCGGGGCGGGCGCGCGCGGCGTGTAGGCACGGCAGCGCACGCCCCGCCCCACCCCGCCCGGCCCGGCCCGGCCCGGCCCCGCCCCGCCCCGCCCCGCCGCGCCCGCCGGAGCGCGCGCCCCGCCGCAGCTCAGCTCCCTCTGCCATGCGCTGCAGACAGCCTGGCGCAGCCTGGGCCAGTCAGTACCTATCGAGAACCTCTTGCCGGTTGCGCCTGCCTTGACTCGCCTCGCCCGCGCGCTCACCGCTCGTGCCGCCGCGCCGCCCGCACGCGCACGCACGCAGGACGGCCCGGCCCGCGCCGCCGCGCCGCCGCGCCTTTGTTTACATTCACGTCGCGCCCCGCCCCGCCCCGCCACGCCCGCGCCGTGTCCCACTACCGGTCCGCTCCGGAGCAGCCGGACCCCCCCGCCCGGCCCGACTTGACCCCGTCCCGTCCCGACTCTCGTCCCGTCGAGGCGACCGGTCGCTGTCCGGCCCGCGCGTAGTACCGTACCTTGCACGACAGTCGGCGCGGCGCGCGCGTGTGTGCTCGTGCACTCCCGTGAGTGCGTGCGTCTCGCGTCAGTGTTTCGTCTTGTGAGCATGCAGCAGCAGCAGCCAGTGCGGGCTCAGTGGTGTGGCGGCGGTCCATCCGCCTGATCTTGTGCTAGTGTGTGTGTGTGCGTGTTGTTGTTGTTGTTGGTGGTGTGGCGGCTCGACCGGAGAAAGGATTACTGAACGGCGCCAGAGCGACCCCTGTCGGCGTGTGACAGAAACAAGGTGAGTGAGTTCGCAGGGTGCACCACGTGGCCGGCGCTGCGCAGCGTGGCAGGTCTCTTCGGGTCTCTTTCTCCTAGACTGGACTGGGCGGGGCGGGGCGGGGCTGGGCGGGACACCCTGGTTTGCCTTCGAGTCTCCTGCTCCTGGTGCGGTGCGGTGTGCCAGGCCCTGCAGGCAGGCAGGCAGGCAGGCAGGCGGCTCGGTTTGGTTGGGTAACGGCAGGCGATGCAATGTGACGCGACAGTGTTTTGTCAGCGCGGCATTTCCGAAGACGGGTCGGCCTTTTCGCCCGCCTGCGGTATGGGACATTAACGGCCGTCCCACCGTGTCCCTGGAGTCCTGGGGCAAGTCCCTTGTCGCCTATAACATTTCAGTGGCGGGCGCGGGCGTCATCGTGTTGCTACGTATGTGGCGTGGGCCGCATCGTGTTGATGAACCGTCGTGCACCAGGTGTAACAGGTGGAACATGACAAGTTGGCGGGGCTGCCTACCTCTCCGTTGGTTATATACATGGTGCCTTGAGAACTGGCGGTTTTGCCTATTCTGACCCTTTCAGCCGCCGTGAGAATCGTAAGCATCCGCTCTCGCGCCATCGGCGCAAACATGCAGCATCGCCCGAAAATACACAGACGAAGCGTTTCTGCCGAAATAACACAACTTTCGCCGGAGGATAGATCTGTCGCCGCGCCGTTCTGGTCACGCTGTCTACGGAAGGGGCAAACATGTCATCAGTTATGTCACGCGATTATATTCAGCCGACCCGACAAGGCCGCGCCGCGGTGAGGCGAAGAAAGCGACACGAGCCATTCGGTGTGCCCCCCACTACGCACCGCTTCCTCTCTCTCTCTCTCTCTCTCTCTCTCTCTCTCTCTCTCCTCCTCCTCCTCCTCCTCCTCCTCCTCCTCCGCGTCATCAACGGCCCAGTCGCTTCTATTTCCCAACGCACTTTCTTTAGCCTCTAGCCTGTCAGGCCCGTGGTGGGGTGAGGCGCGGTGGCAGCAGCAAACGCCTCTGAAAAGCGCCGCATATTTGTTTCCCCCGAGACCGTCGCAGCCGCCCCGCCACCGCCGCCTCCGCCGGTGCCGCTCTATTTTTCGGCCGGCGTGACGAGTTGCAGCGGCAGCGGTCGGCTGGATGAAATGTTGAGGAGTTTGGCTCGGACGTTCCGCCATTTACTCTTTCCAGGCGAGGCTTGCTAAAGCACTTACCGTTCTGCGGAATGCGTTTGTACTTTTTTTCCTTGAGTGAAGTGACCATTCGCGGTCATGCACGCGTGAAGTGTGTGAATAATCTGTAGGATACTTACTTTTTTTTAATTTATTTTTATTTACATATACACCCCAAGAGCCGAGGCTCTATTAGAAGGGGTTGGTTATTTTTGTGAAACATGTTAGTGCTCAAAATAGAAAATAATAAAGTATTTTATGGATAACATAATCTAAAACAATTATAGATATATAACAAGGTATATAACATTGAGGAGGAAAGGTTTAAAGATGTTAGGAAGATTTTTACAGTCAGTTGAGAAAGACAGGTAGCGGAGACAGTACTTTACAAGTCACAATTTTGGAGTAGCTCAATTAGTCGTTTTTTGAAGGTACCCGGTTTCTCTCTGTCCTTTAATTCCATTGGCAGGTTATTGTAAGTCGATGCTATACTGAAATGAATACTGTTACCTCCATATTTGGTTGATCTGGGAATGTTCCTATGGATACTTTTATTTTGCTATGGATATCTTGATTAAGCTTGAAGGACGTATTGCATGTTCTAAAACCTTTAGTAATGGCAAGGCAGGTAGTTGCTTGGGCTTTGAGGATCATGAGAATGGAAGTTTCGCGGAATATTTGTTCGGAATCGGTTCTATAGTTATAGCCGAAAAGAGTTTTTATTGCCCGTTTTTGGAGGATTTTTAAAGGATATAGTCTTGATGAATTTGCAGTACCCCGTATAGCAGCCATGTAGCTCAGACGTGAGTGAATTAGTCCGTAATACAGAGCCCTTTTGCTTGTATGGTCAAAAATGTTTCTGAGTCTGTACAAGACACCAACCACAGGAGAGATCTTCTTACAGATGTCTTGTATATGCCTATCCCATAGCAGATTTTCATCTAATTGAAGTCCAAGAAATTTAAATGAGTCTGTTCTTAAAATTTTGTGATCTCTAAATGTAAATTCAGCTATCTGTGGAGTAATTGCAACTGGTTTCTTGAAGATAATAAATTGAGTTTTTTCTAAATTTATGAAAAGTCCATTAAGCTCCATCCAGTCCATTAATTTTGCCATATCTTCTTTCATTTGATTGATTAGGTGTTCCTCAGTCTGTCCAAAATAAAATAGATTAGTATCATCCGCAAAGAGTGTTAGTTCACCATTTACGCTTAGTTTTGAGATGTCATTTATGAAGATGATAAATAAGAGGGGTCCTATTATAGATCCTTGAGGTACTCCGAATTCAATCTCCTCCACACTGCTTTGGTTACCATTGATTTCAACATATTGCTGCCTGCATTTGAGGTAGCTCTCCATCCATTTGAGGGCATTACTCTTGAATCCAATCTGATCAAGTTTATAAAGGAGAATTTCATGATTCACGGTGTCGAAAGCTTTTGCTAAATCGATAAAAAGTCCTGCTGATAAAAGATTTGCATCAAGAGTGTCCTGTATTTTCACTGTTATATCCAATGCAGCAAAATTTGTGTTTGTATTTTTCCTGAATCCATACTGTTTGTTTGTGAGAAAATCTAAGGTGTCCAAATAGTTTATGATCCTAACCCTAAATGCCATTTCAAAGATTTTTGAAATGGGAGGGAGGATAGATATTGGTCTGTTGTTAGAAACGTCATCCTTGGCACCCTTTTTAAATACAGGAAGAACTCTTGCAATCTTCAGTCGTGAAGGAACTTTTCCCTGCTGGAAGGAGATGTTGACTAGATCTTTTATAATAGGTATTAATTCATCCTCGCACAGTTTAATGATTTTATTCGTGATTTGATCCATGGTTTTATTTGTTTCATTTTTTTAATTATTGATATATTTCCCAATCTCTTCAACTGTTGTTTCATAGAGTCGAAAGCTTGATTGCTGGTTATAGGTGGTTAAGGTTCCTAGTGGTGGTTGGTTATGCCTTTTTTCTTTTTCAATAAGATTTTTGACTGTATTTATAAATTGTTTGTTGAATTCATCAGGCGATATTTTTCCTATATTGGTATTCTGTGATGTTGGTTGGTTGTGGAGGACAACGCTTGCAACATCCCAGATGCTCTTTGCTTGGTTCTTTGAGTCTTTTAATTTTGCTGAATAGTACTCTTCCTTTTTTTTTCCTTTTAAGGGCTGTTATAGTGTTAATGCAGGCTTTGTGATCTTGTTCTATCAGCTCGTTTCCTTTATGTTTTATCTTGAACAGGCTTCTTTTCTTTTAACCATTTTGAGGAATTCCTGATCAATCCAGGGTGCATGCATTTCGATTTTAGCTTGCTTATTTTCAGTGGCAGTTGTAATGGCTGTATAATAGCTTCCATGTATGAAATTTAGGAAGCGAGAGTATTCTTCATCAACATCACTCTCCTTGTTTACCGTATAACTACTCAAGTTCTTTTTTTAATTCCTTAAGGTTTACTTTTTTGTAACTTTCCTGGATGTGTCGTATTCTTTCCACTTTTGCTTTAATTTTACTGCTCACTAGTAAAAGACTATGGTCAAGATTCATGAAAACTGGCGGAGTTATGTTGTAGATTTCATTCTCATTCAGTATGTTGGAAAAGATATGATCAATTTGAGAAGCCGTTTTATTTGTTATTCTGGCTGGAAAGGTATTTAGTTTGTAGAGGCCACAACCTGTCATGGTGCTGGAGAGCAGTACGTTTTCAGAATTATTTGAGAGCATATTATTGAAGTCACCAATCACATAAATGTTTTTTCCCAATCTGTACACTTACAAAGTGTCTCGAAAAAGTGCTCTCATCTGCGAGTGTATACACACTAAACCCTGCTTATGCATTTTATTTGTGCATAAACATGCAGAATCAAAAACAATCATAAAAGGAACAGAAACACGATTAAAAGTAATTAAGTCCACTCATGCTGTAAAAAAGCATGCATTTAAAAACAAGGAACAATCTTCTGCTCAAACTCACAATTAAAATTAAGATAACAAAGACAGTAGAAAAAAAATACTCTGAGCAATTGGTCAGTATGAAGTAATAGGAAGCAGAGGAATCACAAAATGTTCAAAAATGACTAAGGAATTATCTTGCAGTGACCAGGTTCCATCGCCTCAGTCATACGATGATGATCATGCAACCCTCCCTTAAAACATGTGAGCTTCTGGGAACAGAAAAGACGAATTATTTCTCAATTCACAAAATAAACATAGCATTAATTTATCAGTGTGATTCATCCCTACGCTTGTTCTGAAATAGCCACATTGGAATCCTGAACCTTCTATGGTCTTCAATGAGCCGCAGCTCTTCTCTGTGTCCATAGAGCGCACTGGTCGAACCCCCACTACGTCGCCAGGCTTCCCCGCTCCCCCGCCTGCCACCCACCCGCGGCGCTCCCCCCACTCCGTTGCCATAGCGACTAGGTTTCCAAACAAACCGAGAGCGCTCCGGCACCGCTAACCTCGCCGTCACCGTGCAAACACTTTCTTTGAATCAGAACTAGCGAATTTTGCGTGTACAATGGCGGGGCCTGTTAAACTCAGCTATATTGCCGAGTTTTCTAGTCACCAACCGGCGTAGCTACTTCGGCAAGGCGAAAATGCGCTGTGGAGCTATCACGTGAAGAGCACGGTTTTTGATGGAAGCCTGGGTGTTTTGACTGGCTCAGTTTAGGCCTCTATGAGAGATGCTACATACTCTCTCACAGTGAGTAATATGAGTTAATATTTTTGAAGTAAACATCTTTGCGTTGTTGATATTAATTGATTTTCTTGGTTTTCCAGTGGTAATCAGGTAATCATCTATGCACGAAGGAGATTTGTTTTTCTAACTATGACAAGCATTCCTTGTTTGTTTGTTATCACTTATCTTCTTTTGATTTGTTGAGTCTTGCCTAGTAGTTGTGTAAGTATTTTCTGCACCAAGTCTCCTTCGTGCAACAGATGACAAGACGTGCAGGACTGTTTATGGCTCGTAGCATTTTGTGCTACTTGTGAGCTCTGATGAGTGTGTTTGTGAAAGCTTCACTCAAGATCAACTACTTCGTGCTACTGCAGGTCTTGTCGTCAGCCAAAACATTATTTATTGCTCAAAACTTAGTGATGGTCGATTCTGTGTGTACCCGGCCCATCTGTCGCAAGATCGAAAAGAATGTCGCCAGCATACTGCACAAACCCGGATACCCAGCACTTGTCGATCATTTCGCCGACTTCTGGGTCGAAGGAATGCGCGGCTTGGAGCTTTACGAGGACCCGGAAAGAGACTTTGGCCTCAAGATCGGAAATGTCGTGTAAGTAGAAGAGTTCTTTCTAGATTAGGTTAGGAAAATTGACCTCCCCGTGGCTCTTACATATCCGCGTGACGGCGGCGTGTTGGTGCGGTTGTGCTGGGTGGTCTGGAGCTCCAGACAGGCGCGTGACGAGGTCGCCTGCAGCGAGATCGGGGAGCTCGCCTCGCTCACTCGGCGCGAGTGAGTTACTCACTTGACTCACTTCGAATTGTCTATTCTCGAGGCTATTTTTAACAAACGTTTGCGTATTTTAATCAAACTTCCCAACGTAATGAAATAGATAAACCTAAAATTTATACAAAAAAACCTATTCCGATCCGCGTTTGAGTATTTTTTCGCTTTTAAAACGCTGAGCTTCAAGCGAGTCACTCACTCGCGGCGAGCTCTCTGATCTCGCTCCTGGCTGGAAGTGGTTAGTTTTTTCTCTGATTTAATTCAGGGGTATTTGGGGAAATATTGGAGGAAAATGCTTTAGTTCTCTCTTGTTGCAGGTTCCACATGTACAACTACTTAAGTGTGTGTGCCATTCCCTTTATCTTTGTGGGTCAAAAGCAGAAGATGTGTTACCCACAGACCCTGAATTTCTTGTGAGGGAGTCTCGTAATTGGTTTGCGAAGAGCCCTTTAAGGTGGCTGCGGTACCAGTGGCGCCGGAACTACGGTTCAACCGATGCAGCCGAATCGGTACAAATCTATAAAAGGTACAATAGAGGAAAGGGAGAAAGGATAGAAAGGAGAAAAAAGAAAGGGAGAAAAGGGAAAGGAAAGAAAGGGCGAAAAGGAGAAGGAAAAGGAAGAGAGAAAAGAGGCATAAAACACTCATAAATAGGAGAGACTTGGGGGTGCCGGGGTGCCTGCCCTCGTCCGAGCGGTATTAAAAGGAAAAAGGTACAAAAGAGGTAGGAAGGGAAGAGAAAGAGAAGGGAGAAAGGAGAAAAAAGAAAGGAAGAAAGGGGAGAAGAAGGAAGAAAAGGAAGAGAGCAAAGAAACGTAAAATCAAAAATCGAACACTTATAAATATAGACTATTCCGGCGGGAGCGCGGAGAAGACAACACGGAATAACAAAAGGGTCCGTGATTCGTCGAGCGGCTTCCCCCACCACCTTCGCAAAGTAGTGGGGGAGACCTCGCAACGAATCACGGGCCCTCTTGTTCTTCCGTGTTGTCTTCTCCGCGCTGCCGCCGGAATAGTCTATAGGAGAGGGAGAGACTATGGGGTACCAGAGTGCCTTGTGCCTGCCTTTGACCGCGCGGCACTCATGCGCTGCGCTGTTGAGCTGTGCTGCCGCTGCCGGCGCATGCGTGCTGAGCTGCTGAGCTGCTGAGCCCTGAGCCGCACAGTGTACACTGTTAAAAATGTTTGAAATTTAATGACATTTTGTAGATTAACTTTAATAAAAGTGTTATGAAATTTCATGACACACTGAAATTCAATACAGTGTAATGAAATTTCATGATCATTTCATTACTGTGTTCTGAAATTTCATATCATCTGGAAATTCATTACTTTTTCGGAAATTTTCATGACATAACGTAGTATTGATTTCTGCCACTAGATGGAGTTACGGTAACTGAATGGCATTTCTTGCGCACGGCTGACCAGAAACGGCAGCGAGATGACCTCTACTGCCTATTTCCGATACTTTCGTCGAAGAGGACGATGCAGTCCTCACGTGCGTCCTACATTATTTTTGATCAGTGTTAGAATTTGAAATGTTCGGGTCTCCTAATCTAAACCAATCCTCTGCGGAGGACGGTGGTTCAATATGATACTCTCTTCTCCATATTTTCATACTGCGCATGCCAAAAATGAAAAATTAGAAGAGTAGTTGCTGGAAGAAATTTCCGTATTAATTGTGTGTCTTTGATTTAATGACACGTGTCATTAATTTTCATTACATAAAAATAATGATAATTTCATTACATTGTCATGAAATTGTAATGAAAATTGCTTCATTACAATGTAATGAAAATGTAATGAAATTTTTTTCACAGTGTAATCAAATGGGCAAAAACGCGAAAAAAATATTTTATGATTGGAAATGGTAGATTTGGATGTTTTAAGATGTATCTTTCACGAAGAAAATTCGCAGGCATCAATCAAAGTCACAAAGGGCCAAAAACGTAAAAAAAAAGGGTCAAAACACACGTAAATGGCCCCATTTCACGGAAAATCCGAAGTTCCTCAACAGATAAAATTCTGGCCGTCTCATATTCGAATTCCTTGCAAAAAACCTGTGGCAGAAACATCACTGGGATTTTTCCCCTTTTGAGTTTAAGTGTGTGCGAAAATATTTAAATCCCCCAAAATAACTAAAACAATGGCCCTATTTCACTAAATATTTCAAGTTCCTCACCAGATAAAATTCTATCCGTCTCATATTCGCATTCCTTGCATAAAACTGCGCCAGAAACATCGCTTTGATTTTGCCCCTTTTGAGTTTAAGGGTGTGCTAAAAATTTGAATCTCACAAAATAACCAAAAATGGCCTGGTGAGGAACTTGAGATATTTAGCGAAATAGGGTCATTTTTAGTTATTATTATTTTTTTTTAATATTAGCACACACTTAAACTCAAAAGGGGCAGAATCCTAGTGATGTTCCTGGTGCAGTTTTTTGCGAGGAATCCGAATATGAGACGGCCAGAATTTTATCTGGTAAGGAACTTGAGATATTTAGCGAAGTAGGGCCAATTTTTTAAAAAATAAAGGGGAAAAAGGGGGGGGGGTACTGTAAAAAAGGTACATTTCGGCCCAAAAAGGTCGGTACAACGAGGGCTTTGAATCGGTACATGGAAAAGTTGTGGGCGCCACTGTGCGGTACCACGCTCTCTACGCAGCTATCAATGACGGGGATATGCCCCTGAACCTGGTCCAGCTTTCAAAGACCCGTTGGCTAGCCTGAGGAAGGGCGGTCAATGTTCTTGTCAGCCAATGGACAGAACTCGAACAACATTCTGACGACCACGTCCGGAGCCTAGATCTAAGTGACAAGTGCACTATCGGCCGCAAACTGCGTGAGCTCTATCAGGACGAGTCAAACTTGCTCTACCTGCTTTTCCTTAAACCTATTCTTGCCGAGTTGAACATTTTACGTCTCTCAACTAATTTTTGCCTCGCGTGCTATTCCAGATTAGGCGTTTTCCAGTACAGCAAAACAATTAGCGAAGTGCCTATCCTGCTAATACATGTTGTTTACGTGTAGCTGCAAACGCACGTTCAACGCGTCCCTGTCTCGGGTCTGTCAAAGCTTTGGGCTGAAGCGCCTACGGCAGGATAGGATAGGCAGTCCCGCACGGCTCACTCTTCTCCGAAACGCACCCCCGGTAGGTGACGTGACGTACCCCAGCCAAAAATGAAATGTCGAGAAGATGTCGATTCGATGTCGGTGCGGGACATCGAAGATTAGTCGAAATTTCCAATCGAATCGACGGATATTTGTCCTCCAGTTTCGATATCGATCGCCCGTCTAAATTAGGTATCGATTCGATGCTCGACGAGGCGGTCAATTCGAATGCAAATCGAGATTATGAGCTTTTGATTATCGAGGCCATCGAGGCATGACACGAGCGCCTGCAAAGAACTGTATAGGCCAACCCGCCACACAGGTATATTGGGCGGGTGGACCGCCGCCAGGGCGCGTGCACTGAATGAGAAATACAGTATGAGAGAACAAATAAGGTTTTATTGAAATGAGATGGGGAATTTCAGTCCAAAGATTAAACAAATTAAACAAATAAGAGAAGTAGTAGTCTAGTGATAAGATAACATTTCTTAGGTGAAGTCAGAGGCAACAAAAATAAGACTATCCATGCAATAGATAAAATAAGAAAATAATCTTGCAATAGTATTGCACATTAAACTTTACATCTTAGGTGAAGTCAGAGGCAACAAAAATAAGACTATCCATGCAATAGATGAATTAGGAAAATAATCTTGCAATAGTATTGCACATTAAACTTTACCTTGACTAGCATGGCAAGACTTCTAGAATGAAAATTAAAATAAATTAAAATTTACAATCATGACTAGCCAGTACAGACTAGCTTCTCCACAAATGAAGTGGTCAGGAACAAATAAGAAACAAATAGAAGCTCAAAATCACATTTGAAAAGTAGACATACTCAGTGATGACATTAGAAGAAATCTAAAAATCACATATGAAAACTACACACATAATCAGTCATGACATCACAAGAAATCTATATGGTCTTAACACAAATAGATTTGATACAAATGAAGAGGCTTAACTTTAAAAACCTTAGGAGAGAAAACATCTTAATAAAGTTAACTGTTTTGAATTAAATTAACAAGATACAAACACAGCCAAGCCTCTCCATTTGTTTACAAGGCAAACAAACTTATAAGTAGGAAAAAGGAAAAAAAGTACTGGTAAGGAGAAACAAATAGAAGCTCAAAATCACATTTGAAAAGTATACATAATCAGTCATGACAACACAAGAAATCTATATGGGCCTAACACAAATAGGTTTCATGCAAATGGAGAGGCTGAACTTTAAAAAACTTTGGAGAAAAATATCTTGACAAAATTAACTGTTTTGAATTAAATTTACAAGATACAAACACAGCCAAGCCTCTCCATTTGTTTACAAGGCAAACAAACTTATAAGTAGGAAAAAGGAAAAAAAGTACTGGTAAGGAGAAACAAATAGAAGCTCAAAATCACATTTGAAAAGTATACATAATCAGTCATGACAACACAAGAAATCTATATGGGCCTAACACAAATAGGTTTCATGCAAATGGAGAGGCTGAACTTTAAAAAACTTTGGAGAAAAATATCTTGACAAAATTAACTGTTTTGAATTAAATTTACAAGATACAAACACAGCCAAGCCTCTCCATTTGTTTACAAGGCAAACAAACTTATAAGTAGGAAAAAGGAAAAAAAGTACTGGTAAGGAGAAACAAATAGAAGCTCAAAATCACATTTGAAAAGTATACATAATCAGTCATGACAACACAAGAAATCTATATGGGCCTAACACAAATAGGTTTCATGCAAATGGAGAGGCTGAACTTTAAAAAACTTTGGAGAAAAATATCTTGACAAAATTAACTGTTTTGAATTAAATTTACAAGATACAAACACAGCCAAGCCTCTCCATTTGTTTACAAGGCAAACAAACTTATAAGTAGGAAAAAGGAAAAAAAGTACTGGTAAGGAGAAACAAATAGAAGCTCAAAATCACATTTCAAAAGAATAAATAATCAGTCATGACAACACAAGAAATCTATATGGGCTTAACACAAATAGATTTCATGCAAATGGAGAGGCTGAACATTACAAACCTTTTGAGAGAAAACATCTTGACAAATTTAACTGTTCTGCATTAAATTTACAAGATATCGCTTTACTGCCAAACCTCTCCATTGCACAAGGCAAACAAACTTTAAAGTTGGAAAATAATAATACTAAAAGTAGAGAGGAAATTGAGAATCACGCACTTCTAGGCTTTACAGAACTTTTTGAGTTACCCATGAATTTTGGAGATTTGGATCTTGAAGACTCGGATTTTGAAGATTTGGATCGTGGAAATTTAGATCGTGGAGACTTGGATCGTGGAGACTTGGATCGTGGAGACTTGGATCGTGGAGACTTGGATCGTGGAGACTTGGATCGTGGAGACTTGGATCGTGGAGACTTGGATCGTGGAGACTTGGATCGTGGAGACTTGGGCTGGGGCAATTGCTTTCGCTGTTTGGCATCTTTCAGCCATTTTTGGAGGGCATCCTCAGCAGCACTTAAGTCGCTCTTTGGAAATGCAGTTTGAAGAGTACCTGAAAATATTTCAGCATACAATTAGGAAAAATTACATGCCAGAGAAATTAAATAAAATACAAATTGACCATAATTACCCAGGAAAACCTTGTATAAATGAAGCGAACGGAATGCTATCTTGTTATTTCCACCTTGTAAATTCATTTCTTTGGCAAGATTGTTAGAGAGCAATTTTGTTAAAATGGAACGAGCACTTGCCCTCTCAGGATCAACCACAGACGAACGGATGAAATTTGACATGTAATCACACTACAAAATAAAAAATGAAGTCACAAATATCCCTGTACTGCCATAATTGAAAGGCATCATAAGTGAGACTCACCACAGCAGCAAGATTAACGTCTGACTCTTTCAGGAAAGATTCATACATGTCCAGGGCCTTCTTGGACTCCAGAGGAAGACACGGCATGTTAGGAGGAGCTGTAATTCGTCGCTCACTTGGTATCATGCTCTTCACAATCCTTGACTGATTCATTAGAAGAATATCAAGCTTAGCAGCATTCTTCCTTGATATAGTTTCCAAACTTTCCAGAGATATTTTGAAAGAAGATAGCTGATCTTCTACGGAAAACAAAAATAAAGTGACATTAAAGTATTTATAGGTAGCTGTAGGAATACTTTTATCGTAACACTTACTAATAGAATCCTCTTCAGAGCTAAAGAGCCTCCTGCGCCCATCACTTGACTGTGTTTTCTGAAGAGATAAAGAGACCGCTCTGGCACTCTTGGGGCTCAGAGAAAAGGATTTGTTGACTGGAATGCTTTTGTAGTCTAAAATCCTTTTCTCATCAGATTTGGAAAGCATCTCAGCTCTATTTGGCAGAGAACTGATCTGTTCGTTATCATGAACACAGTTCGGAGTGCTGTGCTGGGAGTGCAAAGAGAGCGTGTCATTCAGAAGTGTGGTACAATTAGGAGAGACGTAAGTGAAGGATATGTCACTCCTTGGAGTGCCATGGCAGCTTGGAAGCTTCTGTGGAGTGTCCAGGTTGCTCCATGGAGGGCTGTGCTGAGATGGGTTGCTCCGAGGGCTGTGCTCAGATGGGTTGCTCCTGTGAGGGCTGTGCTCAGATGGGTTGCTCCTTTGAGGGCTGTGATGGGATTGGGTAGTATGCTGGGTAGTGCCTTGCTGAATGGAGCAGCTAGATAGTACCTACAAAGAAAAGAAGGGAAACAGATAAGCTTGTACAGAAGACATTGTAAAGAGGTATCAGCAAACTTAAAATTTATTGAAGAAAACTCACATTCATTGATTCTGTGTTAAAAGCATTAGCACTGCTGTCCTCCATTGTCTTGTAGGGCTGAAAAGAGATATAAAATGAACTATAGAAACAAAACATTTAGTTCTATAATGGTCTTAAATAGTGAATTTTTTTTTAGTTGATAAATATTAAATTCTAATGGAATTAAATACTGAAAATTTTTGCTAGTAGATAAATATGAAATTCTAGTGGAATTAAAAAGTGAAAAGTAATTTAGGTCCCCAAAATATACTCACAGCGGTTTCATCCAGAGCAGAAATTTTCCAAGGTGACCTCTGGCTGGTTGAACCCAGCTTAGAGGCCGCCTTGGCTCTAGCAGCCTTAAGCTTCTCCATTACTTCCTCTCTCTCTTTCTTCTTAAGTTCTGAAGTACTCAATCCCAGGCCTTTCACAGTCTTTGAGGTGTTACGAACAACCATAGGGGGAGCAGGAATTACAGCTGTGGACAGCTTATGAACAGGTTCATCATCAGAACTGTCGCTGATATACTTCTTATTCTGAATCCTCCTTCTCTTTGTTTGAATTCCTTCTGGTTCAGTTTCATAATGTGAGTCATCTTCAAATTTTTTTACACTGTTCCTGGCTTTGGCATAAGTTTCTGAAAACAAGTAATGTTCAATTAGCTGTGAGCAGTTAATTAAATAAATTGTAAATAAAAATTTTAACTCTTACCATAAAATCTTAGAACTTGAACATCAGTTTTACACCAATCAGGATTAAATGGATGTTGAAATTTGACATGATTGGTAACATTCTTTGGAGGCCAGTACATTTTACCTTTCATATTGTCATCCAAATCTCCAATGATCCAAGAAGCCAAACTAATGTCAATATACTCTGATGGATCGACATCAGTTGAGAGAAACTTAACTATGGCGAACTGGAAAGAGTAAGCAAAGAACATAAGATGATTACCCAGAAGACTAATATAATGACTCTGATGAGTGCAAAATGGGAACACAGAGATAAAAGTTTCTGCCATCTGGCATAATGTAACATTTGCATTTAATTTCATGGAGACGAAATGTACTCTTCTCTCTTGATAAAGAAGAGACACGAAAAATGCCCAGCTCAGATGAAGGAATGGGGTATTCATAAAAATTCTCTAAGGTCTGAAACTTCCGCCCAACAAGATATATCTTTCTGTTATGACGAACAATATTACACAAAATAACTATATCTCCATTCATAGTCTTAAAACAGCAATCTGCCTTGTTGGTCTTCAACAGCAGACTGCCTGCCTTGAGCCTCTTGAACTGCTGCCCTGGAACGATCTCACCTAAGACACGTTGTTTCAGGGACAAAGTTACATGAGTGGCTTTCCCTGAAAGTTTCACAACATTGGACTTCTTCTCCTCATCCCGACGAGCTAATTGCTGAAGTTGATGTAAGCCAGATCTCAAAGTTTCTTTAATTGATTTCAGTTTATTTTCATATTTCCAGGCACTTATTTCATCAAGTGTAAGACCGTTTTTACATTCACCTACCAAGTGAATCAGTGCATGAACATTGTATACCACAAACTTACTACCATAAATCTGAGCAGAATGAGAAACGAATAATTTGAGGAGATCTTCGGCAAGGTCAGACTTTGAGACGACAAGAGATTTGCTGGACAATATATAAATGGCAGAATGTAAGAGGAGGAAATGCTTGTATATGTTGTCATCTATAAGATCTTTAAAGGCAAAGATACCATCATAAAGAAGCATACGCCGAAATTCAGTGCCCTTCATACTCCTGAAGAATTTCAGGGATCTCGGCTTCCGGTTGAAGTCTATAGGGCAGAATGGACGGATAAATTCAAAGACACTGGAGATAAGATCAACAATTTCAGTGTGAAGCTTCCAGGGCCCAACTTGAAAAAGCCAAAACTCCAACATTCGCTTGAAAGCGCCCCCATGGACCAAATGAAACGGGTCAAGAACAACTTGAGACACTAGACCTGTATTCAGACTATCTCCTGCATCGGTCTCCTTTATCAGAGGTGATAACCCTGTATGGTGATCAGGATCCACTTGAAGTTTATAGGACTCATCCGTTCGAAGATTTCCATCCATTCTCAAATAAGTAACTCTATTATTATTATATTCACCCTCCACATCACACCTTTCACAAGAATGATAGCCATTGTGACGAACACAGCATTTGACAAAGGAGCGCCCAGGAGCATCTAGTATATAAAATCTAATTTCAACAGGATATACCCTTCCTTCAAAACTATACCCATGACTTTTCAAATGTAGAAGTTCATTCCTGTACTTATGCAAATATTCATCAGCATCAACAGGATCTTTCTCTCCTTTATACACTGCAATGATGAATGGTTCATTGTCAGTACCAACAAGATGTCCTAAAATTGGCCAAAGCTTACACTTAACAAGAGGCAAACCATCCATTCCAATATCTAATATAATTTTTTTGTGCTTCTGAAGATACTCCCCTAAGTTGAGCTGATCCAGGTTTGCCTGGATACCCTTATACCAAAACGTTGCTCCCCCATGGAAATGAGAAATGTCAAAATTATAGGGGCAGTGAAACAAAGTTGTATAGCATTTCGGCATACTAGGGAAAACAACACTCAAGCGGTGCAACAGATCATTCAACTTCGTCATAGACAGAAGACCCGGAAGTTGAGCCCATTCTCGCACAGTATCTATGATGTACTGTTCTTTTTCAGCTTCATTTTGAAATTGGGGAGCTTCATTAATTTCTTCTTCACTTATGACATCACTATCCTCAGACCTGTTAGAGTCATTATCAGAGACTTCCTGGCAATCCATCTCTTCTCTGTCACTTCCAACATTATCAGCAGCATTGTCATTTCCCAAACTACCAGAGTTGTCACTTTCACTTCCAAAGGCATGCTCATCAACACCACTAACATTAGAGTCATTGTCAGATGTATTACTGGAATTCCTGGCATAAGAGCTGACACATGGACTTGACACCAGCCCAGAAATCCGTAACATACCAGAGGCAGCATCTGAATCACCTTGTTTCCTACGTAACTGTAAGCTCAATTGCTCAAGCTTGAGTCGCTTGGCAGTTGCTTTTAAAGCTCTGCGCCGCAGAGTCTTATTTAAGGAGGGAAGCATTATCACAGGTTTCTCAGTTAGTAAACTAAACTTACAGGTTTGTCCATGGTGACGGAAAAAATAACTCTCCCATGCAGCAAGAAACAGCAAGATATCACCCCTCACCAGATATTTCCTGAAAATACAAGAAAATACAAGTGACTTAAAACAATGAAGACTACAGTGAGTTTGGCTTCAGTCATGCTAGCAAAACTGCATAATCGCGTTTTAAACCGTTCAAAATAACACTGTTTAAGGTGTTAAAAAACTCAAATTTGAAAACTACATAATTATTAAAGACCAGAGGGAGGTTAGGTACAGGTAAACTCTGGCAGCATAGGAGGTAATTGCCTCCAGTGACTGATATGATGGACTATACACATTACATTCGTAAAAGAGATTACTTTTTTGCCACAAAACTTTTTAGAGAGGGTACGACGTACTTATAAATATCCAGCAAGACTTGAAACAAGACTCTCAAAGCTAAAGTCGGCATGTGCAAAAGCGAAAACGAAATCCAACAGTTTTAACTGTCAATGACTAAAAAAAAACACACACAAAACAATGTCCATGGA
The DNA here is from genome assembly GCA_029379305.1 of Frankliniella fusca. Classification (NCBI taxonomy): domain Eukaryota; kingdom Metazoa; phylum Arthropoda; class Insecta; order Thysanoptera; family Thripidae; genus Frankliniella; species Frankliniella fusca. The sequence continues at coordinate 862,565 of JAHWGI010000970.1, forward strand.
AGTATTTCCAAGGTACGCTACTTTTCAAAGTGCAAGTTACACGACAATAATCGGATTTCATCGGATTAAATACCTGTGGCCTGTGAAATGTGGAGAAGATAGAATCCAAGATGGAGAGTCGGTGGAAGTGGATGAAACCGGAACCGGCGGATTATAACCAACCAACCAACGAGCAGGAAGGCGCTGCGACATCAACAGTACCAACACTTGAATAAATGCATGCAAACGTTTGTGCCGAAAACAGAATTATTGTAAGAAAAACTTTACTTGCCTTTGATACGGATAACATGAAATGAATCTTCTTTAATAATAAAAATATCGGTACCGGAAATCATATGCGTTATAAAAAAATGTGATGGGTATCGTCAGTTGTCAGAACACAAGATGGAGCGAGCGGGTCATTTCAAAAAAAAATAAAAAATAAAAAAGGTCTAGGCATGCTGATTGTAGTCACTGTCATCAAACATTTACGTGTAAGACGCGTACATGTAGCAATCTACGCTACCCATCACCCATCATCCGCCACCCATCACATGCGATTTAGTGTTTTTACATTCCGAAATACAATCATAAGGTGTGTAGTCATATTTATTGTTCACACACATCCTAAGTCTTAACCACAACCCGAGTTGTACGCGTAAATACACGAAATAGCAAGTGATGGGTGACGGATGATGGGTGAAGGGTACCGCAGATTGCTACATTGGAGTTCCACCCTTATTGAAAGACGATCCAAATATCAAAATAGAATAGTCGAGATATCGACGGGCTTTCGACATCGAATAGATAGAGGTGAGGATCCAGGGGGGGAAACTGAAAAAAAGTTGGTGATTTGGGACACAACTTTCACACATGTAACTTTCAATTATCTAAATGTGACAAATCAAAAAGTTCGAAAATTTTAATATTTCGACTGAGACATCGACATCACCGGATGCTCGATGGTGTCGACATCGAATCGACATCTTCTCGACATTTCATTTTTGGCTGGGTACACGTCGGCCCCTCCCGACCCGCCATTTTCTTGCCTCCCGCACGCGACGTCGCGTTATTGATGCAACAGATGTCACGCGTGCTCGCCCCGCCTCGGCCCTGCTCCCCCCTGCCTCCACCCCCAGCCTTCCCCCTCCCCCCACCCCTCGGCCCCCGAACCCGCCGCCTGCCTGCGGAGTGGCATATTCCGGTGGATGCGCCTAAGCGTAATGACCCCTTGGCCACCACGCCCCGCCACGCTGACTGTCGAGCAATGCCCGCGGGAGGCACCGTCAATCCCAGCGCTGTGTTAGTGGTGGAGTGACAGGGTGGGGCATGGTGTGTGGGGAGGGGGGGGGGGTCTGGCTGCCAACCGAGCCATTGCTGTGCCTCTGCCACTGTGGGGCTTGATTGCCCAAACCCCCAAACCCAAACCCTGCGACTGCGGCCCGGGTGGGAGGATTCCTCCGGCGACTAATAGCCTTTGAGCCGCAAATAATGAAAGACAAAAAGAAAACGTGAACAAATAAAAGGATCAGCGAACTGTGAGCGCGGGGCTTGATGTGCGACGGCGGCAGCTGCTGAAGCGTGGCGCGAGCGGTGACATTGTCTGCTCGGTGTTCCTCTATGACGCGGTGTGTGACGCACAGTGATATACGTTGTGACGAGGTACTACACCGCACTTACGCTAAAGTACGCGGTATGACATCGAGCTTTCGGCGGTGTTACGCGAGTGGAGACTAAAGGTGGAGGGCAGCGGCGGGCGCGGGGCGGGGCGGAGTGTAGTGCCTTGCCTGCTCCTGCTAGGCTGTTGAAACTGCGGCGGGGCGGAGCGCGCTACGCCACCGCGGTCACCGAAGGTGTTGAGGTTAGGGTCGCGCCCCTCCCGAACACGCACCGCGCCGCGCGGCGCGCCGGCCCTGCGGCCCGCGGTGGCCAATGACGGCACTATAGCCGCGAACCGGGCCCATTTGACGCGCGCGCACACACTTGCTCGCACGCACGACACACGCGCGCGCGCACACACACACATACACACACACACGCGCGAGTGCGCTCACACACAGAAACACACATACAAGGTCCCTGCCCTCAGGGGTTGCCTAACTGAACGATATGGCCGCGTGCTGGTGCTCGTTCCGACTCGGTGACTTCTACCCCCACTCTGGTGTATCCCCCTCCCACCCCCCACATCCCCCACATTCTCCCTCCCTCGTCTCCCTCGCTCGCTCTCTCCCGCGACGGTTTTGTGCAGGGTTTGAACGCTCTTGTGCCGTGCGCCCGCCGCGGTTCCATTTCGTCCGATTTCATATGGAGCTCGGCTCTGGCTCGCGCGCGCGCGCGCGCCTTGATGACTTCTCTTTGCGCAACGCTGTACGCAAATAAAATGCAAATCTGTCGAATGACCGCCCAAGGCACCAGGGCTGTCTCTAGCTGGGCGTGGCGAGGCGGGGATGGCGGGGCGCTCTCAGGGCTCAGTGTATACGCGGTGGAGGTGTGTTTGCGTGTCTGCTTGCGCGTCCGATAATCATTCATGTACATGTACGGGATGGATGAGCTCACGATACAGCAGGATGCGAGACATTTTTTTCTGTCATCTTTTTTTCCCCCTCTTTTTTCCTTTTAAATGAAAGTAAGGGAGCCGTGGGCAGGGACAACAAGCCATAAAGATAATATCCACTGCGTTAAAAAAGGAAAGAATAAATAAACAGAGCAAGGAATCTAAGGGTGCTGTCGTGTTTGTTTGACATTCGTTAAGTCGTTTACACTCTAAAACAGGAAAGTAACGAATTTTGTAATTTGGTTAAGCAGTTTTTGCAGCATCCATGATTCAAAAAATCGTCTTCTTTTGGATACTAAAATAAATCTGTAGCACAAGAGCAAAAATTTGGATCCATCGATTCAGAAAAAAAGTATGCGTATGGTCCTGGTCTTTCATACAAGAAAAATAGATTTATTTCTGATGGATATCTCAATCTTGACGTGCCCCTCACATGGCACTATAACACTGTGCCCCGATACAGAAAACTGTAACAAACTTGATACAAAAATATGTATTTATTTCTACAGTGCAATGTCATGTTAAAGCACGCATAAAGCTTTGGTTAGGCCTTTGGAGTTGCGCTAAACGTACTACCCGGCTCATCACTCAGATGCGAGTTGCTATCGGAGTTCGCCTGCGTTAATTTGCATACACATTTTTGCCACGCTGTTTGCAATATACCCCGCCTTCCCCCTTCTCCTTCCCCTCTTAAAGCAGCCATGGCCGTATAATATGTCTGACGTCAAGTAAGTGCGTGTGTGAAGAAGATACAGTGAAAGAAAAGATAAAAAGACGTGACGGGACGAAAAGAGAGAGAGAGAGAGAGAGAGAGAGAGAGAGAGAGAGAGAGAGAGAGAGAGAGAGGCGCATAGACACACTCCTCTCCGTAGCGCGCCTCGGATTCGTAACTCTAAGTGTTGAGGTGTTGGGGTCAAGCATGAAATAACGGGTTTCTTTGTGCCTGCGTTGTGTTGCAAGCCGGGAGATTAGGCTTTTGACCCCCCGTACGTCAGCACGCCGCGCCCGTGCACGCTGTCTTATAATGGGCATGTGTCATTACGTTGTTAGCGATACACACACACACACCACCACCACCACCACCACCATTCAATCGCCGCAAGGGACGCTCACGCACTTCACCTTAGAGCCGTACTTTTGCAGGAATGAGTGGCTCCTCTTTCGTCAGCAGACGGGAGCAATAACCACACGCCTCAAAGTGTTCAAAACGCGCGAGTTCCGTGTTCTGGTCGAGCATCATTAGTTTCACCGGCGCGTTGCTCTGCGGTCGTTGCTGCCTGCCACGGCATTCGGCGAGAAAGAGGAAGGGAGGGAGAGAGGGAGAAAGAGAGAGTAATGAATCGTGGAGTGAGGGTTATTAGCAGGTGGGTTGCAGGGATTTTAAAGCAAGGTCTCGGGTGTAGGGCGAGGCAGAGTTATCCGAAACCATGTGTCTCTTGCGTAGCACATTAATAATCATCTCGCCTTCAAAAATCTCGAAAATAGACATAAGTCGAACAAAAATTCAGTCGTGTTGTATGGGACTACTCAACTTGGACATGGAGGGCGTGGTTATTACCTCGGCTCCTTTACAGACGGAATGAATAAACGAGTAACGAGTGCGCTCTGCTGTCTTCAGGAACTTTCTTTGTAATTGGTTGTCAATTAAGAAGAGCGGAAGCGAGGCATTTCTCTTCTGGCTCCTCTCTAGGAAAGGTCTAGGGAGTTAGTGAGAAAGATATGAGAGAGAGAGAGAGAGAGAGAGAGAGAGAGAGAGAGAGAGAGAGAGAGAGGGGGGGGGGAGGGAGGGAGGGAGGGAGGGTTATTCCCCTCAAGGTCCGTACACCGTACACAATCGCGTGTTTCTCTCTGCAAATTGCCCAAGCGGCTCTGGTCGGAGCGGCGGCCACCACACGCGTGTGTTTATTCAACGAAAACGTCTCGAATTACCTTTAGGGACGTCAATGCTAACTCCACTTCGAGACGCGTCTTGTCGGAAGGCCTTGGTCTCATTTTTGTCTTCATTTCATACGGAACGTGTCTAGGTGATATAGTGTTTTCTTATCTCCAGGAGGGCGTGCTGTACCGGGCGTATCTTTAAATGCGTAACAGCGTTGCGGGATCGGATACCGACCAGCGCTGCAGGGGCCATGGCGCCTACTGGCTAATGGGGTAGGCGAACCCGCAACCTTGTTCCGCATTCATAGAAACACCCGGTTCAGTCTCAGACTGCTTAATAACGTTTTTATTCTTAACTATGCACAATTCTGTGCATGGATACATAACAAAAACATAATGAATAGGTATCAACAGCTTTGATTGCTATTATAAACATTTCTTATCAACATTTTTTTTTTGTTGATAAGGAATAAACATATTTGTGTGAAGTTCAAAGCGAAATCGTTTATATTTTACCCTTGCACAAATACGTTGATAGCTTACCAACGTAAAAACCACAAGAGAAATGAGAGTGTACGTGCGCACGCCGTGTCTAAGCTCACTGAAGGGGTTGCAAAGTTGGCTAGTTCAAGTCAGCTCGTCATGTGGGCTAACTCAAGTCAGCTGAATGGCTGGGAAGTTGCGGCTTGGCAACGAGATCGGGTGGGTTGTGTGGGCACTTTTAAAGCAGGGCATTTTAAGACACGAAGTAGAGTTATGGTTTCATCGCCGGATGCGATTTCTTAGGCACAAGGTAGCCTTATAGTTTTATCGCCAAATGCGAATTTTTTTAAACATTATTACGGCCTCTTACAATGTTAAACATTCCACGCCCCCTATACATGTTTTCGACCGTCTATAAGATGTCTCCTTGGTCTACATCTAGCAATAGACGTCCATTCTACTTCTTTAGACGGTCTACAACATGTCTATTGTCCACCGGTTTAGATGGCTATTTCAGCCGTCTAGCTCTAGGCGTCAGAAAGATTTCAATCACTCGACGGATAACAGACGTCTATAGACCGTCTGCGAGATGGCTAGCGAATCTACATCTTCTTGTGGTTAGCTAGTAGGCGTCTCATTGAACGGAAAAAAAATACTAATCGAGGGGTATATATGTATATTGGCGCATGTAGTAGAGCGTTTCTCTGCGGTGTGCGAGGGCGAGCCTCCAAAGGGCATGTGGTCCACGCAGCGCACACAGACTGACTAACCTGTCCCCCGGGTAAGGCCCTCCCCTCCTTCTCATCCACGTTCCGGGGCAACAATCAGGTCGTGAATGGGACGTCCTTCCCTCAATCAACACTACGCGAATAACTTTGCGCGCGGGGGTCGGGAAAGGTCCAGCGGGGTCGGGAGAGGTCCGTCGGGGTCGGACGGCGTGGAGAGTGGGCAGCGCGCTGGGCAGGGGGTAGGGTGCCAGCGGGGGAGGGGGATGAATGAATCGCGGGGCCGTTCTTGAAGCGACGGTGGCGCGGCGACGACTACAATACAAGGATAGGGGTTGGTGACTTGTAACATCTGCGGCGATGCCAAATTACGGGATGTGGAACGTTCTAGTTTTGACAAAAGCCGCGGGCGGCGAGAGGGCGCAGAATGTTTCAAAATACTTCCAGCCTTAAATTGAAACGGACAGAAGTTAATGAAGGAGAGGGAAGCGAACGGGGGAATGACCTCTTCTGTCCGACCAGGCTGTTATCGGCGCAATAGCGCCACAGGCCAACATTTCTCCTCTGATCGTCAAAACTGCGGTACAAACTGATGGAAGTTATAAAATATAGTTTTAAAAAAATGTATGAGCTTCTAGCGACGAGAATTCAATCGTGAGAGTATTTATAAAGAATAAGGGAATTGCTTTGGAAGAGTTTTAATTCACATCAGAATGAGAATAGGACGGAATATGCATTTTTTTTTTAAAGCAGATTATTCGAGATTACTACTGAAAACAAAACATCTACACGAAACATCAATATATAACTTCTAATTTGAAATTGCCAGCTAGCTTTTATTCTCGAATCTAGTATACAGAGGCGACCAGTATATGACTAGCTCGCTGGCTTCTCGCTGTACAGAGGCCCCCCCCCCACTCTGTTTTCCCTAACCCTGCCCAACAACAATACTGAGCTGCGAGGACGAGGACTCGCCTGCTTCCACCGCTCCTCTTTACCTTACCCTCTCCCAGCGCGCCAGAATGAAGAGCACCTTGGCCTCCCTATAGTCTTCGTCAAATAATTACTATGAACTAAGCAATTTAAATATGTGTTTCACATTGTATATGAATCAGAATAAAGTTTTATATTTAGAATTGCCGTATTCTTCTCTTTTCCAAAATGTCTGTGTCCTTTATTGCATAAACTTAAATCATCTGCTTCCTATTCCAATCTGGACGAAATAAAAATAATAATAAAAGCGTCAGGGGGGGGGGGGTGCAGCGTCCATTCTACAATTGGCTTAAAGCGTCAAGGAAATGATTGTTTTGTGAGCCTTATTGATTTGCCAAAGAAAACTTTGTTCACGGAAAATACATTTTCCTTTTTCTGTTTGTGTATCTGCAGAACAAACGCTCTGCATTCTAATTACGCCCCGATTCGACGCATCAATTATTCGCCCCGTTCGCTTAAATCCAACCAAGGAATAAGGGGCAGGCAGGCACCAGGAGAAAAAGAGAAAGAGAAACAGAGAGAGAGGGGGGGGGGCGAGGACCATGTCGGATTAATACGGGAGAAAGAGGGAAAAGGGAAGGGAAAGAGGGAAGAATGCGAGGGGTTAATTACTCGGTGGAGGAGCATACACACGACTACCGATTACCACTGATTTTCTACAGTTTTCGGTAAATTTTCGAAAAAGCTTTGAAATGTATGTCATTCTTAGCACCTTTTAACGATAGAAAACCTGAAACAGCAGGTACGTGATTTCCAGTATTTATCGGACAATAAGTTGTACACACGATTACCAGACTGGTGGACCCCTCCTCTCTGTAGAAAGAGGTATATCGAGCATGGGGCTGCAAGTCATGCTCGATTGCTCTCGTTTCCCTAATGCTGACGCTCGGCAAGCCCCGATCACGATTCGGAAGGAAGTTGCCCTTGAGTGGCCACCGCTCTCGCCTCACCGTCTGCTAATAATGATGGAGCTCAGCCGTGCACGCTTTGACAGCCTCTGCCAGCCATACGTCCCCTTCCTCTACGCTGAATGACTGAATAAATGCAGGCGAATATGTGGGTCACATGATTTAATCCCACTTCTGCTGCTGTCGAACGCCGTGCCGGAATGTGCAGATTGCCCGCCCACAGCCTTGAGCGCCTTGAGACGGCCGCCGGGCCAGGCCGGGCCAGCTCGGCACTACACGAGGCAGAGCAGCCGGGCCGGCCGGCCAGGTGTCCGCGCAGCCAAAGCGCGGTCGGGTTGGAGCGCGGAGCGGCAGGAGCAGGGCTGCGCTGCTAGCCTGGCGAGCAGCCGCAACAGCGGCATGAACGTGCAGGATGTTATGCGCCCATTATGATACTGACCTACCCCGGGCCCAGGCGGCCCTGCTGCCACGCCCCGCCACGCCCCGCCACGCCCTGCCGCGGACGGCGGCGCCCCGTCCGACCATGGCTGGCTGCAGCTGGCCAGCAGGTACACTGCCTTTCTTTCTGGCGGCCAGCCCCGGCGAGGGGGAAGGGGGGGGGGGGGGGGGGGGGGGGGCTAGCCAACGGACCGAACGGGTTGCGTGGCCGCGCGCGCAGCGTGCCGGCCGGGCCGGGCGGACCGAGCTGGCGGGCAGCCGGCCTGACCATGCGACTGACCGCGGAGCGAGCGAGGATATTCAGAACAAGGTCATCAGCAGAAGCAGCAGCAAAAGAAAATAATTTATAATGCGCTGTCACTTTGGTTATTTTATTTTCGGTGACAGGTATAAGGCACGACAACCCGCAAGGGTAGCGGCTTTGGCTCCGGAGCGACGAGCCGAACAGGAGGAGGATCAAGGCGAAGCGGGGCGATGCAGGGCGTCCGCCCTCGACCGGCTACAATCCGAGCGGTAATTGATGTTGTGATAAGAATCGTCGCTTGTTCTGCCCGCACCGGCTGGGTGAAGTAGTGTGCTCTCACGGCACCACCTTGGATTCTCTCGGGAGCACTCACAGTCTTCTTTGGCGCGCTCCTCCCCGTTCACCCGCTACACGGTGACAAGAGTGTCCCCTCAGCCCTCCTGCCCGCCCGACGGACTACCACACGGCTGAGACTGACACCGAGGTCAGGGCTGCGAAACGCACAGCCTGGCCCACCATCACGTCACCAATGAGGGGAAAAAGTCTAGCCAGAACGTTTAGACCTTGTGTCGCTGTAAGTCATAGACACACTGCAAATCTTAGTGTGTAGTTAGTAGTTTGCCGGTTTAAACTGCAAAACTAAAATTCTGTATAACTGCAGAACTTTTTAGTTTTGCACTTGCAACTGCAAAACCCTCCATCCAGTTTTTACTGCATAGAACTCAGGTACAGAAACAACACTCTGAAAAAGTTTACTTAAAACGAAAGGAGATATAGTCATTTTTAGGGGGGGGGGGGGGGGGGGGGGGGGCGATCGCCTCCCCTGTCGCCACTAGATGTAGCCACCTGGAAAGTAGGCAAGTAGCGTGTCAAAAACCCTGTTGGCAACCTGGAGTACGCCCCTCCGCCCTCTCTCTCCAGTTCCCTTACAAAAATCAGAAGTGCGCTTCTGGTCCCTGAAAAGTCTCCTTTAGGGCGCGAGAAGGACGCTCAGTAGTCCCCTTGGACTTGTGCGCTCTAAGTCCGCTGCGACCGGGAGGACTGGCCGCTAGCAGGGCTAAAAGTGGTGAAAAAACGCACTCTGGAGAGGACTGTCCTCACTCGGGGCGAGGGGGCCAGTGCGCGCACCAGTACCACCTGGCCCTTGCAGCCGTACTTCTAGCGGACTAGTCCTCGTGCCTACAGCTTTGGGTGGCGCGCCGGGAGCTTCTACTGCTGCAGGAGCTTGGCCAGTACGATGCGGTGCCGCAGCTGTGACTAAACTTTTTGGCGAACCGTAAAACTACGCAATAGTTCGTCGTAGATATTTTTTGATAGTTTGCGTTTGACTAAAATTGCGAAAGGATTTAAATTTTGGTGTGGTATGTGTTGAGGGGCGCTGTGTCGTTTAAGTCGCAGGAAAAATGGAGGAACCCCTCAACTTTCATTTCCGCTTAATGGTCAGTTCAAGCCTCGGTTCAAGCGAACGAGTACAACAGTTAATTACGTCATTTTTGTTTGATAATTGTACTTACTTGAGTGGGAATCGAACCTCGGACCTTCGGATGCTGATGCCGACTCGCTGACCATGAGACCACCGAATCACTTGTACGTTTGAGAGTCGCGATAGCAATGCGTAGCGGCGGCTCCTGTGCGAGCTAGTTCTTGCGGTGGGGGTTGCTCTGCTCTGATTGGTCAACGTTCTGGACGCTTACTCTTCGCGGCCAAGTCCTGTGAACGAGCACTTGTCGGACCCTTGCCCCCTGGGAAAGATGTGTGCGGGGCCTAGTACCCAACCAAAGAGCCCTCAGAGGAGACAAGTCCGTCCGGTAGTGTTCTCTCGTGAACCCTAGTCCCTGCTTAACGAGTACCTTAGACGCACAAGTCTTTTGCAGGCGACCGCCAGGAGAACTTGTCCGACTGCACCAAAGACCACGCGGCGGCCTAGTCTCGGAGCGAACGTACTCGGCGAACCCTCCTCGAGGACTAAATGAGACCTTTCGGGCACCAACAGCGTACTTTTCATTTTTGTAAGGGTTGGACCTTTAAACGCACAGGAAAAACAAAGGTGTGAATTAACACCTTTATAGGGGTGTTAAAGGTTTAATGCCTTTGGAAAGACATTAAGATGTCCTAAATGTATAAAAATTAATGCCCTTGGGAGGTTTTTAAGCCTTTGTAAAGCCATTAAACCTTGAACACCCCTGTAAAGGTGTTAAGTCACACCTTGTTTTTCCAGCACTGGAAAAACAAAGGTGCTATCTAATACCTTTTAAAGGCGTTACTGAAATAGTGCCTTTAGAAAGGCGCTATCGCCTCCCAAAGGTGCTATTTTTGGCCCTAATCGTGCCTTTACAAAGGCATCAGTGCAGTAACACCCCATAAAATTCATTAGCACCCCAAAAAGGGTGTGTTACACGGAAAAAAAATGATTAGTAGAGCGAACTAACGTTTTAGTTGGTTTTGCCCTTACAAACACTTTTTCGTTGTGATAACCAAACCTCGGTTATGCGAACGCATGTTTGGATTGTCACAGCGAAAATGTAGTTGACACAACGAACGGTGCGTTGGCGCAACGAAGCGGTTCGTTGGTTTGGCAAAAATGGACCAAAGCGCTATTCCGTCAGACCAACTAACCGCTTCGCTGTGCCAACGCACCGTTCGTTGTGTCAACTACATTTTCGCTGTGACAATCCAAACATGCGTTCCCACAACCGAGTTTTGGTTATCACAACGAAAAAGTGTTAGAAAGGGCAAAACCAACTAAAACGTTAGTTCGCTCTGCTAATATTTTTTTTTCGTGTAGCACCTTTGTTTTTCCAGTGAGTGCGCGCCTAACACTATGAAGGTTTCGCATACGCACCTATGTACATCATGTCGTTGCGTCGCGGCTTTCTTTGGCCTCAAAATATAAGTTATAAATAAACATGACCATTGAACTTATGGAACACCACACTGCTAAAAGATGTTTAGTTCTAGACACCAATAGTGTGTAGTTCCAAAATGTTTAAAAACTATACACCAGCTGGTGTGTAGTTCAACTTACTAAACTTTAATTGATGTTTAGTTGGTCCAACTTTACACCAGCAGGTGTATAGCTTTTGAACATTTGGAACTAAACACCAATTGATGTAATAGAACTAAACATTTGTTTTACCAGTGCACTAACTCAAACAGCACATTCTTGCCAGGAACATTACATCGTTTTTGTTACTAACTGTAACTTAATCTCGCAACCAACTCTTCTCATTCTCACATAACATGACACACAATATAAAGGGCGAGAAAGACCATGATGATCATCTGAACAAATGAGTGATGATAAGCGGCCATTTATTCCCAGTCACGTGTGGGCCGTAAGGGCAACCACCGCTGCTGACCGCACCGATCGGACGGCCTGGATCCGCCGGTCTGGCTGTGCTAGCTCGTTTTCGAGGATTGCATTAGCGTCACACGAGGGGGAATGCACAATGCACATTGGAAAATCTTGTACAGACTACTCGATATTACACTGTATTACAGCTGTATTACGCACAATAATTAATGAAGGGCATATTTTTGTGTTTTTCGGTATTACATTACTGGTATTACCACGTAATACATGGATCAGGTGTATAGTGTGTTACGGAAGTGAATTCTCCCTCGGCGTCACATTTCCATCGGCAGCCGCCTGGCATGTGGATAGCGTTACATTTCTATCGGCAGCCGCCTGCCATGTCGGTAGCGTTAGCGTTACATTTCTATCGGCGGCCGCCTGGCATGTGGGCAGCGTTACATTTCTATCGGCGGCCGCCTGGCATGTCGGTAGCGTTACATTTCTATCGGCGGCCGCCTGACATGTGGGTGGCGTTACATTTCTATAGGCAGCCTCCTTGGCTTCGGCGGCGTGGGCTGCCCTGCTCCTGCCCGTTAGCCGTCGGGATGCGACGACGTGCTGCTCTGGAAACTCAAACAGAAGGAAGGAAATTCGCCTTTGAGCCAAACAACTTGGCCAAATAACTTTGTGAGTTGCGGGGTGGGGCGGGGCCGGGCGGGGTGGTGATAGCAGGGTGCCGCTCTCGTAATTACGGCTTGGGAGGCGGGGCTGAGGCGACGGGGAATCCTCTAAAAGTGCGTTCACTGCATGTATCTGCCTGGCAGGGGTGTTGAAAATCTTTGGGCATTTTTGTCTAGCTTTGATTTGTCATTCCTTCTTCTTCCGTCTTCGAAGGCGATGAGTTTTCTATCTCGTCTGAGATTGTTAAAACAAATCTCGCCCATGGGTTTTAAACTGGGTTACACACCCAGAGCAGAGATGCAACTTTCAATCTTGATACAAAACGTCTTCACCAGAGTTTTCATTCGGGTCGGGTCCCGCCGGACCCGAGCTGCGTTCAAAAGAGACAGGTGCAAGCGGAACGCTCGAACTCGATTCCGCAGTCTCTCGCTCGCACATGGCGTTTTTAGACGCAGTTCGGGTACCCGAATAAAAACTCTGGTCCCTACTCGCCCACTGCTTGAGGCTGGGATAACTCTTCGATATGCGAACCGCCTTTGCAGCCCCTCACTGGAAAAACAAAGGTGCTATATAGCACCCTTTTTGGGGTGTTATTGAATTTTATGGGGTGTTACTGCACTAATGCCTTTGTAAAGGCACGAATAGGGCCAAAAATAGCGCCTTTGGGAGGCGATAGCGCCTTTTTAAAGGCACTATTTCAGTAACGCCTTTAAAAGGCATTAGATAGCACCTTTGTTTTTCCAGTGCTGCGACCCCTCGCTCTCCTGGCGTCCTGGAGGTGCTCTGCAGGCGGCGTTTTGCAGGTTGTCCTGCTTTGTCCCTGCGCCCACGCAGTGCGGAGAGAGGCCTGGACTGAATGGGCGCCGCGCCGCCGCCTCTCGCGCCGGCCTGGGTTCAGCAGCCTCGTCCATGTCGAAGGATCCGTATAGACATCGCCCTTTCCTCTGCGTGGTAATGTAGTCAAACCTTAACACACACCCTATCCAGCCATCAATGACACACAGGGTGGCGGTGACGCCCGGCACAATAGCTGTACCCCGCCCCGCCTCGCCCGAGCTGCGCTTCACTTTTGCCGACGTCTCGTTTCGCCTTGAAAACTTTTCCTCTTCGATGTCGTTAACGGTCGTGAATAAGTCATCGTTTCTTACCCCTTTTACCTCCTTCTTCGTATACGCCTTACCTGATACGCCGCCTTGGAATGAATGGTGTACACTGTCAGTTACCTTCTAGAATTGTTTTCAGTTTTTGGCGGATGGTCCATTCATATTGCCTAAAACTAAGTGACCATGGCTAAACGCAACGTAATTTATCAGCTAGCATATACCCTTCGAAAGCGATCAGTGAGTGAGGCAAATATTTTCGAGGGGGAATTGTGTCGCATGCCCGCACCCGCGCACCGAACTAAGGTTCCGTGGACCTTTGGACCTAGTGGGAACGCCACAGAACCGAGACACCGAGGAGCAGTGAAAACAGAGGAAGCGTGGTCTAGGTCTAGGAGCAAGGAGAATCCAAACACATGAAATTTTAAAATATAAAGAAAATTAAATTATGAAGTCTCTTATATTAGCAGCGATAAGTATCGTCCGCTTTCAATTTAACTCTGTATAGAGATTTTTGGTAAACTAAGAGACGGGGTCATTTCCTTTAAAATTACCGTAGGATGTAAGAAAGACAAGAAAATTGGTTCATTAAAATAAATTCTCCTCCGGAGCACACATTCGTTCTTTGGTCCTGGCGCGCGCTTCCTACGGCGGTGCGAAGTAATGAAATAACATAACATCCATAACATCTCACTCGGCACGCGACCGAGCACTCCGTCTGCCGCCGAGCGCCTCGCTTCGGAAGTGATACGTTTGTCCCCCCTCCCTCCCCCTCCCAGTTGCTGCTGCTGCCACTTTCACTGTGGAACGGCAGCTCGCAGGGGGAATGGGTGGGGGAACCGCCTCTCCCCCACCTACTCCCTTTCCCCTCGAATCACGTCTGCAGATCGTAGCGGCCTTGTGCGTAAGGGGGAGGGGGGGGGGGCGGATTGCAGGTGATCTGTGTCTGTCGCGTGGCCCCACTATCCTCCTCGCGCCTAAAGACACCCGGGAAGTTGTCTAATACTTGTGATAGCAGAAATACAAGTAGTCCTTGAGCCAAGGAGCGTCTACAAAAGGAGGTTTCTTATGGTTGTGCGGCCACTGTGGTATACGATGATGTGTATTCCGCTCGCCAGGTAACTAGATAGGTAAATGTTATCTTTAGGTTTTAGCAGTTATACACGACCTTACGTGTCTGCCTTGGCACGTGTCTGGGGCACCCGGCTCGGCTCCGACCGGCGGCGCGGCGCCTCGCGGCGGCCGCCTGGTTACGCCCCGTTACGTCCTGCCACGCCCGGCCACGCCACGCCATGTCACGCCACGCCCCGCCACGCCCCGCCACACCCAGACCTTCTCCGGTGTGCTACGTCTGGTAATCCCCCGCCGTACTCTGGATTCAGCACGGAATCCATAGCCGTAACTTTACCGTATCGAGCAAAGCGACTTGGATGGTGAAATGAAACTGCCATTGGTTCGACGAGTGTTGTGCGGCGGGCGAGGTAGGGCGAGTCTGCGCCGCGCGCGCATCCCAAAGGGGACAATGAAGGCCGCTCTGCAAGTCGAAGAGTTCTACCACATGGCGGTTTTAACTGCTCTGGATGTGAGTAAATGTCACTCACTATTAGGTGTGCGAGGATTCGTTCGCAATGACCCAACTTAGCAACCCAAACTAGTGAATATCCTAGTCAGCGGTTCTCAACCTCAGGCGGGTACCGCCAGGTATCTACGGGTACCCACTGTTGTGGTCGGGGTTGAGGAAATAATACACTGAGCAGGTCCAGTAAGAGTGAGAGCTCTATTAGAGCAGCAGCCAATATTTATAGGAGTGTAAGGAGTAGTGGTGGGGATAGTGGTGCCAATAGGCACAGACTTATTTGCAGGTCACGGCAGCGCCTTGTCACCTAGAACACCTTCCCGTCCAAAAAATTTTAAATTTATATTTTGATTTCGTGTTGTGTTTATTATGAGGACTAAATTGAATTCAAGATTTCAGGGAGTTACACTATTTATTTGCGTTCCTCGCCAGTTGCACCATCACCAGTGTTGCAATAAGTATTAATAACTACACTGCCAGCGGCCAGTGTGTAACAAAATTGAACTTAATATTAATCTTCAAATCGACGTGGCCGCCAGACCGGCCTGCCACGTTTGGTTACATATCTTAGGAGTCTGTGATATTGTAGAACTCGCAATCTTTAATCATAATCTTTAAATCAGTGTACCAGTTCTCAAATGGCTCTCCTGGTCTTTGTTTACGCTTTCTGAAAGCTGAACGAATACTGGTATGCGATTTTCTTGCAGCTACGTAGCGCCCGAATTCGGCCACTACTGCATCATAGTTTTCGCTTAGATCTGTTTTTACTATATTTCCTGCATCATCTAATGTGGTCGTGATTAAAGATTCTTTGAAACCATTGTAAATTGACAAACCTTCTTTGCCAGCCTCATTCATTAGGACAGCCCGTTAATTTATCGGCGCCTCTACTCTTTTTGGATTTGACTTAATGTAATGAAGATGTCAAACCTCTGCTCAAAGGCAGCCCGATTTGCCGCAATATTGCCTTCCCGGAGCTTCACCGGTCCTGGTTTGGATTCGTCTGACATCTTACGATTGTCAGATGACACCAGTCACAAAATTCAACACAATTCAAAAGATTCACACTGACAGCTCACAGAGCCTGCTGTTGTTTGATTGAAAGCTTCTAAGCTTAATGTGCTAGGGTGAAGCTCATAGGCACCCTCAGCATTTATGCAGGTAAACACATCACGATTCGGGCCGGTTCCGGTGCTGCCCAGGGCAAGTTTCGGTATGGTTTCTTTTCGTAAGGGTAATGGAGTTTACATTTTGTTTGGAACGTAAATTTAGATAATATTACCTCTAGCATTGATTCCCTGTAATGCTTAAGACTTAAAACAAACTAAGCTTTGCCAGTTGCGGAGTGGAATAAAGCTAACCCGTAAACTGTTACGTTAGTAGTACATAAATGTCACGTGGGATTCGCAAATGAGCGACAAAATCCGTTTAGGGTACGAAAGACCGTAAAGCGATGGTAAGCGGCAGAATACAGGAGGAATATAGGGATACACACAGAACATCTGAGAGATAGCAAAAAAGTGGCAGCTCAGCCTCAGCCTTATAAGCCTCGGCTTTACCCAGTTTTACACATTTTGGACATCTCTTTCAAATGATTCCCCCCTCGCTTCTCTCCACCTCAAAGGGTGTTCTAGGTCCTTCTGTCTGAGACGGATCCGTCCCGACAAGGTCCTGTTTGTCAGGGAGGTGAGGCCTCCGGCCGAACAAAGTCGCACACATTTATTAATATACCGGCCGGAATCCCACTAGCGTCGGGGCGTTAGGGCCCTGGGCCGGACCAGAGTTACCTAACGCGCGCGCAGTGCGAGGCGGGGCGGGGCTTGGTGTGGTGTGGGCGCCGAGCTGACCGGATGGAATGGCACCCAGAGGCAGGACGACTCGGAACCCGAGTGTTACCACAGAAAGGAAGAAGAAGAAGGGAAAAAAGTAACAACACAGCTGATGCGTTGGTTGCATATAAGCTGCGCCTATTTAATAGATGCAATCTATCTCTGCTTCCTCACCGCTCTGTTAAAAGATACCACTGTAAATGCTTACGGTATGCGCCGTCAGTTTGTTAACTGGTCCTGGGCCGCAGGTTTTGACTACGGTCTGAATATTACGGTACTCTCCTTAGCCTGAAAATATGTTGGGGAATCAAGTTCGATGGAGCTTATTCCACCCACAATGAAGAACAGTCCGCACCGTAAGGATACGTTGATCCGTCGAAATGGTCATAGGAATCGATCTTTCAGTTAAGGGAATAGAACTTTTGGTTATTTAGTGACTGAATTTTTCAATGCCCAGAACCACTCTGACGGATCAAACAACACTTTGATGTTGGGCTTTAAGGATTTGATAACTCCAGCCAAATTTCTCTCAGTGAAGCCTCTAATCCACGCCAAGCTTGCCTTGAAATTTTTGTGGACAGTTATACGATTGTAAAATCTTAAACCTTATCTCGTTTACTCCTAGTAACATCTTCCCATTATTCAGCGTTCTATGCAGGGGACCCTCTGGTGGCCGCCCCTTTGATTTAGGATGTACACAGGAATCGCGTGATTACAGGGATTACTCGTGAGTTTTGTTGGATTACCCATGAATTTTTGGGGCTAAAACCATTGAAAATAAACATTATGGTGAAATTTTGTAATACCTCTTCAAACTCTAGTTTAGTATTACACGGATTACACGTGTACATCTGTAAACAGGATTACGGGGGTGGTGGCCCCCTCGTAGCCCCCCGCTCCCCTCTCTCCCTCACCATTCCCTTGGAACTCCTCAAACAGGAGGACGCCGCTGTAGATCGTGTAGGCTATTGGAGCTCTAGGGCGTGGGGGGCAAACAGGCCTGGACAGCGCAGACGAGGAGTGCAGGTGCAGGACACCGCAGGAGCAGGCCGTGGCGCCGCTTCGCCCCGCACAGGGTCACTGCAACGGACCTTGGCCGCCCCGCCTCGCCGGTCTGATTGCTCCATTGAGCGTGCGGAGAGGACCAGCCAAACCAGTCTTTCGGTAGGTCCGCCCAAGGACGCCTCTCTCCTGAACGTCTCTCCCTATGAACGCCCCTCTCATGAGCAGCACTCTCATGAACGTCTCTCCCCCGCGCTCGCGGCTGTGTACGGGTGTGCGAGCAGGTTATGCCGTGCCATGTTAGTTTAGGATTCGTTAGGTTTGCTTAGGCGAGGTTAGATTAGGTTGGCTGCGTAGGTCCGATCAAAATAGACCTATAGAGTACTCCAAAGTCAGTGGCCGCTGCCGAGGTCGCCTATAGCTGAATTTTCCGTGAACTGCCAAATCGTAAATGGATTGTAAAGAAGCTGCCTTGACCGCGTGATGGCTGGAACATAAATCACGGGAACAATGCTACAATATGCAGGTAGTTGTCCCCATTGGCTCTTGCCGCACCGCCCAGGCACCAAAACGCTTTGAGCTGGCAGACCCTCAACACCTGCTCTCCGTTATACGGGGTGCGCACCGGGTGTTCCAAAGAAGACGCAGGTGCGGGCGTGTTTGCCTACTCGCTCTGCCCCTAGGGCGTCAGAGCCCCTTGGACAGGAAAGCCCACGCCCGCACCCGAGTGGGGATCAATCATACGAGATGTATACAATAATCTTTTTATTTATTAATTTTTATTATTATATTATTTTAATTATTTTTTATTTTTCGAAGGAAATTTCTGTCACTTTTTGATAAATTTTGATATTTTACTCCCATTTCTTAATTTTTCCACATTTTATTTCGGTTGTCTGTTTATTTTTTCTTGATTTTTCGGAATTTTCTGTATGTTTCTTCTTGCTAATAGTTTGATTTATTTTTTATTTTTTAAAGTGATTTTTCTGGGTCCTTACAATGAATTTTCGAAGTGATCCCCCCTCCCCCGCACTTGCGTCTTCTCTGAAACACCCGGTTCACTTAACTATTATGCACGATTTTCTCATTGTTTCGCATAATTGCATACCACCACAGTTATGAACAAAATATTATTCATAACTACACCTTGTGCATAAGGGTAAGAACTGCTCAGCATGGGTATACAAGAAAACTGTGAACTATTATAGTTGCATAAATTTCTGAAAGACTTATGCTCAACACAATGTAAAAGGGTTTCGTTTGCAGGGTTGCCGGTTGTCGGTAGGCCTACAAAGCGCCTGTCGAGTCGATCATAGGCAACCCGCTGCGCAGGGGTGTTCACCGAGGTGTCTACCCCCCACACTGGGTGTTAGTAGAGTAGAAACGCGATGGCTGTCCCACTCACCTAACCGAATATTTGTCATACTACGGCCCAGGGCGCGGAGCGGGGGCGCCTCACGTCCATTGGCTACCAGGGGCGGATCTAGCCGACTGCTATGGGTGGGACAAAGCCGTGCTTCTTGCCTACATTCATGAGAATTGTAACTTGCGTTGCCTACTTATCAGGCGGATTGTTAATATCCTATAAGTGGGAGGGGGGAGGGGGCAAAAACCCCTTTGCCCCTCTCCTGTATCCGCGCCTGTTGGCTCCTCAGGAGCACCTCAGGGGGGAGTAGTGGGGGACATCTCGCAGCAGGGGAGAGGTGGGGAGTTGCAGAGGGAACGGTACGGTATCAGGGATTGCTCGACGCATTTCAGGAGCAGTTCGCGTTTTCCCCTGGAATAACTCTAGCTGTAACGGGCCAGCTGCTTCGGACCTGCTGTCTCCTCCTGCTCCTCCTCCTCACGCGTGCGAACTGTTGTGTGAGGAATGTGACAGACAGAATGAAGCTCTAACCACGCTGCAGCTCAACACCGCCCCACCCCGCTCCGCCCCCGTCCTGCCCCGCACGGCCCTTCCCCGCCCCGCCCCGCCCCGCCCACCTCGCCGTGCTGCTTAACTGCAGGATCGATTCATTCCGCACCGCGATCCACCACCCCGACGAATGTGAAGCGTCGTGACGCCAACTCGCTATAAATTTGTCAGCACCACAAGTGTGTGTGCGCGCGTGCGTGTGGGTGTGTGTGTGTGTGCGCGCCCCGCGCGGAAGGATCTGCACTTTGAAGCGCATTTTAGAAATGTGTTTTAACCGCACTTGTGAGTGAAGAACAACAGTAGCCGTACTAAACAATGACCACACTGTAAGTGTTGTTGAATTAAGGGTGCATTTTGAAGTTGGAACTATGAAGCGAGCATAGTCGAACTGTAAAAAACTTTTGCAGTCCACTTCCAGTTAAAGTATACTAAAATATTCACTAACTGTATTCAAACTGCACATTAACTGTCGAAAAAGTGGTAGTTTTTTCGGACCTTTTGCACTTAGACCACAGTCACAGCTACAGTTAGGACTACAGTTGTAAAATGCAATTTGAGTTGGTCAGAACTACAGTTAGAACTACAGTTGTAAAATGCAATTCGAGTAGAGTTTCCAATGGAAGAAAAAATGCTTAAATTTTTTTTCCTTTCTCACCTTTCCCTTTTTCTCTTCTCCATTTTACCTTTTAAATGTACATACTTAATTAACTTACGATATGTTGAATTCTTCTTGGCGGATGACTGGAGTTGAACCGCGGACCTCGGAGTTCGGAGCCCGTGACGCTAACCACTGAGCCACCGCGACACCTTACCTCTAGCTCCTCAGCAACCTAATGTCATGACCAAGGTCCCACCCTGACGGCTGACGAGAGTCACTACAGTTTGAATACAGTTTGAATACAGTTCAAATACAGTTCAAATACAGTTTCACATCAATTTCACTATGGATCCCAAAGTTATATAAACTCTTTGCTCTTCCTTGCGTCGTTAGCCACCTATATGTGTAAGCCCTTTGCAAAACACTCAATTTTACGCATTTTCAAAGCCTTTTTACCCTAAGTTGGGATATTTATCTTAATTTATAGAGATTTTGTTTCTTCGACAAACAATTGTTTCATGAAGCACACTGGCGCTAAGAACTCTATAGAGCACCGGAGGGATAAGATTCCGCATAAGATATTTTCTAGAACTCCTTAATTTCGGCAACTGATTCCTGATTCCCAACTTATCAAATGTTTATAGCACGGAGTATTCGTTACAAGGAAATAAATGCTCAAGATGTTTTTCAGAAATTGTAGTTTCTTTCAAGACTGACGGCGGTTGTGAGTGAAATGTAAACTTTCTCGCATAGGAGAAATATTTATGGTAAAGTTCATAGTTTTTCACTAATTTATGTGGAGTGTTTATGTATTGGGTTCTCGAATGTGAGAACATACTAGAATAGAGTTTCACGATACACAAAAAGACGCACTTTAAATACAGTAACAGTACAAGAGCAACTCAAGTGGAAATCTAGAAATTTCACTGTAGTATTCGACTGATGTAAGACTCCATCCAAACTAAATCTCTAACTAGAGTGCGAACAGTTCATGAAAAACACACTTCCAAAGGCAGGCAAAATACAGTCCAACTACAGTTTCTATTACAGTCTGTGAGCAGTAAAGAATGCACTACGATTTGCTCTTCTAAATTGAAATTATGTTCACTTTAGTTGTATTTTGTGGTGCAGTTCTGAAGTGCAGTTCAACCTTTACAGTTTGAACTGTAGTCACAGTACAGATCCTTCCGCGCGGGGCGCGTGTGTGTTTGTGGCGAAATATGGTCTCGCTGTCTCTGGCGACATTGAATGCCGGGAGTTCCCGGGCCGAGCCGCGCCGTGGTCGCCGATCCTCTCCGGCAGCCGCTCCAGCCTCCAGCAGCCGCTCCAGCGCCAGGCACGCGACGGCTGGCGGATGAATAATGTTGGCAAAAGCAGGCCGCGAGTCCCCCCTAATGTGATACCCGGTCCGGCCCGCAGCCCGGCCCGCGGGCCCTGTGGGGATGATAAAAAAATAAGACGGACTCGTCTGTCCATTTGTCTTGTTGGAGTGCTGCTTGTGTCGCTTGTGTTGCGGCCGCGCAGCAAAACCAGCGCGAGTCTACACATCCTGTCATCACCGGGACGCCCCCCCCCCCCCCACTCTCCTCCTCCTCGTCCTTCTTCTCCAGGTGTGTGTAAGTGAGCGTGAGGCAACGCAGGCGCGGTCATCTTCTTGGAAGCACGCCGCTCTCCCTGTCGCTCCCTTCTTCAGGTGGATGCAAATTTGCGCAGAGCAGGAAGAGGGAGGGGGGTGGGGGTGTAGGCACGTAAAAGACTTAATACGATCGTAAAACGAGGACGGATTTTATTCATCGGGGGGGTTCAGGCGCCCCGCTGCCCCGCTCGGAGCGACTGCACTGGGCAGGTGTTGCTGGTCCCGGATTAAGGGACTGGGTGGGTGAGGGAGAAGAGGGGCAGGAGGGGCGGGGTGCGGATTACGGCGAGGGAATGCCCAAGCCTCCTAACTGTGAGTGTTTATTGTTTGGAACTTCAACCCGCCTGCACGTGCACGGGTAATCCAAGTGTCGAGTATCGCTCACTTGGAGGTGAGTCATTTGTTTCGACTCGCCTGGGCGTGTCTCGACCGTTCTCGCCCTACTCCTGGTCATTCTCACGGGCGACGCGCTTTCCGCCGTGTGTTTGTCGCCCGGAGCCGTTCGCACGGTGGCAGCGCGGCACTAACGCTCCAAGCGGCCAGTGTGTTAAACAATGTAAGGCACTCGACAAGAAAGCGGCCATCCGGTCTCGGCATCCTGGTCCACTTGTGTACGTGTGTGTGTGTGTGTGTGACGCAAGACGTTTGCGGTGCAGTGGGAAGAGGGGTGTGGCGCGGCGTAGCGTGGGTGTGGGTGACGCGGCGCCGCGATGCTGTCCGGCCTTTGGCCACCAACACGTCGGGCTCGGGATGTCGACACTTCATGTTAATTAATTTCAAAAATAAAAGGCGAATGCCATCCAAGTAGAGGGGACCACCGCCAGTGGGGGCTTCCACCAGTGCCTCCAAATGGAATGACTGTCACGGGCTTTTCAGTTATAGCGCGGAAACGAAAAAGCGCGTGAAAGCCCGTGCCCCTAGTTTGCCCAGCCCAGCCCAGCCCAGGAGGAGGAGGCGAACGCAAAGCCCGTGAAAGAGCCCGTGTGGATGCGGTCCGCCCGCGTGAGAATTTGAGTGCATGAATTTTATTACTCTCTGGAGAGTAAGAATTTTTTTCCTCACCCTTTTTGAGAAAGAATTTTGAGACCTCGCCCAAATAAAGTGAGAATTCGTGCTCAAATTAAGTGAGGTTAAAAAATCCTTACTCACATAGAGCGAGGCTCAGAAAAATCTCGCTCGAAAAGAGTGAGGTTAAAAATTCTCACTCTAATTTTGTATGGAAAAGTGTCCTCTCCCATTTTGGGTGAGAAATTGGATTCCATTTTTTGCAGTGAAGCTACCACAGCGAATTTGTCTATCCCAACAATTCCTAATTTATATTAGTTTTGATAACTATTTTTTTCGTGTGCGGCCTCCACCTGCTACGCCGTACCACTAGTCGTTATACTCGTTGACGTGCACCTTTATGGCGATGAGGCGGGACGGTGCGG
This sequence comes from Frankliniella fusca, assembly GCA_029379305.1. Lineage (NCBI taxonomy): Eukaryota > Metazoa > Arthropoda > Insecta > Thysanoptera > Thripidae > Frankliniella > Frankliniella fusca. The sequence continues at coordinate 885,829 of JAHWGI010000970.1, forward strand.
TCCGGTGGCGTCAGCCCGGCCTGTGGTCTGGCGCACGGCACGTGACGCTGGCCGCCGTGTGGGTAGGCAACCCATTTGACAGCCATGGGCCGGCTGACATGTCGCTTAGCCCTGTCCCGCTGTAATTTATCTAGCACTAGCCCCTGTGACTATCCCACACCGCACACTCCATTCTGAGAAATTCTTGCGTTGGTCAACTATCACCGTCATTTCTTGCGGTATTTGCGGTTCAGGGTAATACAGGTGAGACAAAAGTCGTTTAGTAAAGTCTTGTTTTTTTTCCTATTTAGAAACCGCTCTTTTGTTTTCCTCTAGCGCTATAGATTTTCAGACCAGTTTTATGCTGCTCTGAAGGCACATCATGCACAAGTGGTATTTCACATCCAAAGTCGTATTTTTTCGGTTTTGTTGAATAAAGGTACGGGTAAGCCTGCAGCCCGGGGTTGGGGTCCGTTCGGCTGGAAGCGAGCCGGCGGTGCGAGTTCTACAAAGCCTCCCTGCTCTCGCACTGTTCGCACTGGGTCACTGGACCGCGTGATTTACTGCGTGGAATTCCATGTGGTACTTATCTGGCACCCCGCGGTATATGAGGTCGTGACGACTCCGGCGCCATTACCCGCTAGAGTTTTATATATATATATATATATATTGAGAGGGGGAGAAAGAGAGAGAGAGAGAGAGAGAGAGAGAGAGAGAGAGAGAGAGAGAAAGAGAGAGAGAGAGTAGGAGTATGAGTGTAAGAGTAAAATTAATGGAGAGAGAGCGAGAGACCGAGAGAGAGAGAGAGAGAGAGAGAGAGAGAGAGAGAGAGAGAGAGAGAGAGAGAGAGAGAAGAGAGAAAAAGTGAGAAAAGAGAAAGAGAGCGTTTAATAGCGCTCAAAGCCATTTTGTGGCTAAATCGGCGCGCACCGCTAAAACTGAGAGGATGCTGATCGCCTCCGCGGTTACCGCTTTTATCACGGAGTAAACTGACATGTGGCCGGCCGGGAGGAGGTGGCTTTAGCCGGTGACGTCAATAAATTGTCCGGCGGTGGCGTGCGCCGTCCGCTGCCGTGCGGTGCGGCTGCGGCGGTGAGCCACCACTGGCTGCGATCAGAGGCTCTATTGGCTAATCCCACCGGACCTGGCCGGCGAGACCGGACACTCTCTTGTGTATTTTCAGGGAGCCTTGCCCGCGCGGGCGGGACGCTGCCGCAACGACCGCTAGGGCTCTGGCCAAGGGGAGGAGGAGGAGGAGGAGAGAGGGGCTCTGTGTCACCGCGACCCTGGCCGCCGCGCCGGGGGTGACGTGGCGTAGCGCTTCGCGCGGCGTGGTATCGTGGTGAACCTCTTGTAATCTGGAGCTGTCATCGCGGGCGGTTTCTCTTTGCGCGCTCGAGAGAGGGAGAGTGAGTGTGCGAGAGCGGTGGAGATAGACATAGAAGAAAGGAGAAGGGGTGGGAGTCGCTTGTGTTTGATCTAGGACAGGGGTTAGGGGAGGAGTGTGCCTCCCCTCTTGATCAGCTCCAGGGCGCCCCCCACCCCCACCCCACCCCACGGTTCGGATATTAGTTTCTGTCCTACCATATCATCCCCTCGCACTCTCCGCAAGGTCTTTTCACTCGGCCCTCTCCCCCTCCCTATAGCCCGTCCTGTGACGTCACGGAAGATATTAAACGCTTTCGCGTCCATTTCGGCCCGGAGTGGCTGGCCGGGTCCGAGACCAGCTGGCCCGGCCGTGTCTGGTGTCGCCTTGACCTTGGAAGGGAACGCACCACTACACGGGGCGAGGCGGGGCGGGGCAAAGCACGCGACAAGCACTGACAGAACAGACACACGGAATATATTCCATGCATGCATGACGCGCGCACACACAACCTTTAGGGTGGACGTCTTCGAGGGGGTTGCACTCGCGTATTAGTCGGGTCACTATCCGTAATAAAGGCGTAATTATGTGCGTTATAGAATCGCAATGGCCAAAATTCTCCATATTTTACTTGTTTTGGGGTCGTTTTAGGCTGTTTATTGCCCGTTTTTACCTGACTTTGGCGAAATCTATAAATTTTCGGAGCGTTATACAGCGTAATAGACGTAGTAGTCGGGTCACAGATTTTAAGAGAGAATGCCCCCTCAGACGTCTCCCCCCCCCCCCCCCATTCCCCTGCTCTTTCTCCTGCACCGGGCGGGGGTGGGGCGGACGCAAGGGGTCCCCCACTCACACAATCTGTGTACACGCGGAAAAACAATCCCACACAATCTGACACAATCCCACACAATCCACACAATCCCACACAATCCACAGAATCTCACACAATCCCACACAATCCACACAATCTCACACAATCCTACACAATCCCACACAATCTCTCACAATCTCACACAATCCTACACAATCCCACACAATCTCTCACAATCTCACTCTATCCGGGCACCAATCGCCTGCAGTGGATAATTTAATAAGGCGAGGAGTTCACTTTTGGACCAGCCTACTGTAATGCGAAAAACGGAAACGGTACGCGTACGCGCGCGTGGGGAAGACAGTGTATTGGTGGGGGTATGCGGGTTGGAAGGGGGGTGGGTGGGGGAATCATGAAAACTGCGTGCATCAAATTACGTTCTTTGATATTCATGCTCTATATGTACTTTTTGACTATCAAGCCACATTGATGTATTCATCAGACAAATATATGATTTTTGTTTGTGCGAGAATTGTTGCTGTGAATCCTTTTTTCCAGTCGGCATTTTCTCAAAAAAACATGCAGTGCTTGCTTGTCTTAGGGGTGGCAGTCAAAGTCGCGGGAACGTTACATCGGTCGGTGCAGACGCAAATTAAGGCAATGTAAGATACTAGAGGCAAGCAGTAATATCAATACTGAGCACAGTCATGGAAACAAACAAGTTCTACACAACTCAGTAAAAACACACCTTAGAGAGTGAAAACTGTGGGGGGAAGTGGAAGAAGTTAAAAGAACATTTTGGTTGGTGAAAATTGCTTCAGATACAAAAAACCCATGCGAGAAAAGCTTTCATAACAACTGAAGCCCACGTTCAGGGAGAGGTTAGTGCACATCTATATTTGGTTGAGCGGTACAAGTGATGCAAAGCAATACTTTACGATAAGAAACAAAATTTTTTAAAAAAAGTAAGACACTTACGCACAGTGTCCATGAAAATCTACAAATCGCGATGCTGACGACGCACGGCACAAACGCAAAGACACGACCCTCTATCCGAAAATATAAACAAACTCAGCTGGTCGCAGCGAGCAGAGAGCATGACGTCATAGCAGGGGGAGAATAAGAAAAGAATATTCACGTTAAAAAGCGCGAGGCTTCAAAACATTCGCTGAAATCGCACGGAGCAAAAGAACAACACTGAAACGTAGGCTCATAAAAGGTATGTCTGCTACGTATTGATTGAAATTAGAGACTCGCGACCACTTCAAGGCAGTTACTTGGATTTGTGCTTGAATTACAAGACATTATTTGTCTTGAAACCACGCACAAAATTCCAAGACAAAGTCGCGTCTTAAAATTCACGAAAAGACCTGGAAATACAAGAAACTATTTTAACCGTGTTGCTCCAACTTGAGACGAGGAAAGAGCTGAGGGGGCGGGCGAGGCTGCAGGGTAGCGAGGGTAGGCAGGCCCGCAACACGGGCGTCGTACGGGTTGCCTACCCTCGCGTTCTGATGCTTCTGGGGAGACAATCAACAAACAATGCGGCACAATCCTAGACAATCTCACACAATCTCACACAATCCCACACAATCTCACACAATCCCACACAATCTCACACAATCTCACTCAATCTCACACAATCTCACACAATCTCACACAATCTCACACAATCCGCACAATCCACACAATCTCACACAATCTCACACTCAAAACAATCTGTGTACACATTTTTTGGGAGTGGGGGACCCCTTGGGCGGACGTCGTGTCTGGGTGAGGGTGCTCCCACAATGTCTTCACTTGCTCTTCACTTAGCTTCACTTCACTACATCTCCACTTAAATTTAATTAAATAAAGTGAAGCTGAAGTGAAGACTAGGTAAAAACAGCCTTTACATAACTTGGCTTCACTTAATCTCCACGTCATATTCACTTACTAACTTATACTAAAGTAAAGTTAAATGGAACTGAAGCTAAGTGAGGATCAAGTGGAGACATTGTGGGAGTACCCTCAGAGCCAATGACCCCCGCCAGTTGCACGCCGCTATCCCGGATAAGGTTCATTCAGCTCCAGTCACTGAGGTGTTCTCCGCCAGCCGGAGGGGCCTCCCTCAGCCCACTGATGCGGCACCTGAAAGCAGGCTGATTCCGAAGATCGCTCTCGTATCTCCGTCCTTGTCACACCAATGGCGGTGCCCTATGTTGGAGATAGCAGGGCCCCATGCTATGGGCACCTTCGGAGACTCCACGCTGTAGGTTTCGGGCCCGGCCGGCCCGCCCGTTCTTCATCTCTACCCATGAGTGCGACAAGGACGGACATGCGCGAGCGATCCTCGGAATCAGACGGCTGCCTGAGCCCCATGAGGGCGACGCCGCGGCGCTCTTGTCTACCACGCTCATGTCCCTCTAGTGCTCCTCAATATGCGCGGCCTACGCGGCCCGCGGGTTGTTGCGCAATGTGTGTTTGACTGCACCCTGCGACGATCCGCTCTTCGTGTCGAAAGGCGGCCCCATCTGAGCGTAGCGTTGGAGCCGCGCGTGTGCGCGCGCGTTCAGACAAAAGGACAAGACCAAAAAAAAATAAAAATGGAATAAAAAAATATAAAAAGGACAAGACGAAAAAAAAATGTTAAGAATGCGCGCGGGCTGGGCGGGGCCGGTCCGCCGGTCCGGGCCGAGCGTCGTCGTGTGGATCAGAGATGTCGCCGTTGCGTCACGCGGAATATTATGGCGTCGCCGTGACATCGCATAGTGTAACCTTTCGGCTGGCGGGCCGGGCGGGCGGGCCAGCGCGCTGCAGCGGGCCATACCCCTGCCGGCCGCGCGGGTCACCGCGGGCACGCCTCACGTGTACGCTCGTGAGCGACAGAGAAGGCAAGAGGCATCGAGTGTGCGAGTGAGTGTGAGCGCGTCTGAGGGAGAGAAAGCATCGCGATGTCATCCTTTGTTTGTTTTTTTCTTTTTTCGTTTTTTTTTTTTTTTATCGTCGTGGTTTGTCTCTTTGTTTGTGGTGCACGCACGCGCTGAGCCTTGTCGCTTTGGTCTCATATAGTTGCCTGCAGTGATGATGCGCCGCATTTACGATGGGCTTTTCTTTGTAGTTTTCTCTGTCACCCTTCACCTGCAGCGGCAGGCGTCCACCCTCTTGACCCCGCCCCGCCCCACCGGCCCCACCCCACCAGGCCTCGACCCGACTCCTCCAAATCACCCTACGACCGCCACTTCTGTCCTTGATAATGCCTTTCGCCTGTGTTCTCATCGGTTCTCATATAATTCTCCCCCCCCCCTCTCTCTCTCTCTCTCTCTCTCTCTCTCTCTCTCTCTGTCTCTCTCTCTCTCCCACTCTCTCTCACCCCGTCTTTCCTGCGGGTCTTGTACTTTTCCTTTTGGTCTTTCAGTGAAATTAATTGCTTCTTCTGCTGAGGGTCAGCCCTGCCTAGCCCTGCCCTACCCTGCCCCGCCCCGCCCCGCCCCGCCCCGCCCCGCCCCGCCCTGCCCTGCCCTGGCGTCGCCCTCCAGCCCTGCCGTCCCGTGCCTCACCCTCGTTCGACACCCCACTGTCCCCAGCCCAGACTTCATCACTCTTTGTAGCTCCTTTTTGTCTTTCTGGCCCCCTTTAAAAATATTATCTTTCTTCCCTACCCCGCCTGCCACTCTCTCCTCTATGATGTCGGTTTGGTCAATAACTGGCAAGGAAGGCTTACTCTCAGCAGTTCCTGTAGTTGTTCCAGTGAGAGGTGCCACCCTTTCGCTGAAGCAGCCCAGTGCAGCGTCCGACGTCAGGCGCAGTGCGGGCCGACTGCTCTTCTACAATTCTTTTAAATTTCAGTTCCATTTCCTTCAGCTCTGCTGCCCGCTCCCGACACTCGGCCCGGCTCGTTCCCTCCGCTCAGGGAATCGCGCTGTTCACTGCAGACCCCGCTCTCACCTCGCACCACCACCGCCAACCATGTCGTTTTGCAGACGACTGCTCCACGTGGCAGTTAGTTTGTTTCCATCTCTTGTCCTGCCGGAGGAGTGGGCCCCGTGGGGGTAGAGAGCAGGGCCGCCTCTGCGGAGGGGGGAGGAGGAGGGGGGGGGGGCAGAGGGGAGGGGGTACATCCCTCTCCTAACTGGAGCACCCCCACCGAGGGGGGGATCACTTCGAAAAATCATTGTACAGCCCCAAAAAAATCATTTAAAAAAATCAAAAAAATCAAAATAAAATCAATCAGAAAGTTGCATAAAAATCCGAAAAATCGAGAACAAAAGACCCAAAAACTGAGAAAAATTGAAACAAATTAAGAAAACAACACATTTTTTTGGTTGTAAAAGTAACAGATAGCTTCTTTAATCTCTTGAAAAATCAAAAGAAAAATCAAAATCAAAAATCAAAAAAATCAAAAAAATCAAAATCAAAAATCAAAAAAAATCAAAAAAAATCAAAAATCAAAAAAATCATTGTACAAATTTTGTTTAAGTGAGTTCCCCCTCGACCCCCACCCACCCCCTTTCCGCCTGGATGTGCTGGGCGCGCGCACTGCCCAGGCGACGAGGGTCGCTGCGGTATGCTTCCACGATTAATCTGGAAAGTCATCTCGAGTTAGAGGAGAGCAGGCCAGAGACCAGACGAACCAGGTTGCGCGGCGGAGAGCAGGGAGCCACGCGGCCGGGCGGGGTAGCAGGATCCACCCGACATGCACGCAGCTATATTACATGGCCCCCGCCCAGCCCGAGCTCCAAGGCCGGGTGCTGTGGCGGGGGTGGGGGGGGGGGAGTTGGGCGGGGCAGCAGAGGAGTCTTTTGCCAAACTTTCAGGCGAGCACTCTGCAACAGCGCGCCGCGCTGGAAAATTGTCCCCTAGTTTCGTTTTAAAATAAACTTAGTGAAAAGTAAGTAATAGAGAGCGAAAAAGAAAAATGAAAAGAAGGCTGTCAGTGGGTCTTTCTGTGGTGGCAGCGATGGTGATGATGTTGTTTGTCTCGACGGTGGTAGTGGTGGCGTTGGTGGCGACAGCGGAGTGTGTAAGAGTGAGTCTCGAGTGGGCCCGAGCCCCGCTCCGCCCCGCTCCGCCCCGCTCCGATCCGCACGGACACAGGAGTGTGTTTGCTCAGGTCCCGCCGGACCAAACTCTTACCGCTCCTACCGAAAATGAAACCGGCGAACAGACAGATGGCGGCGAGGGGCTCCCCTCCCGGCTCCGGGCGGGCTCCAGGGGACCCCGCAGAGACACGATGAATCATCACCGCCGCGCTCATGGGATTATCTCGAACGCGTTGCGGAGTAGGGCTGGATAGGGACAGAGACAGAGAGAGAGAGAGCGAGGGAGGGAGAGCGAGTGAGCAAGGGAGGGAGGGTGAAGGAAAGGAAGGACGAGGCGGGAGAGGAAGGCAGGCAGAGAGAGAGAGAGATACGGTGGCCGATCGTCAAATTGACATTGTGGTCCCGGTGCCCATCGCGCGCAGCTCAGGGGGCTCTTGAGCGCAGAGCAGCTCGCTAAGCGCTGGCTGGTTGTGTGTTTGTCGCGCTGCCCCAAAGCTCCCCGGGGAGAGGACGAGGAGAGGAGGACTCCTGCAGTAGTTCTCTCCCATCAACGGGCTGGTCGGACTTAGCGGCCCACGGGTCGGCTTTATACTTCCGACCTTGCCGCCCCGCCCCGCCCCGCCGCGCCCCGCCGCGCCCCGCCCCGCCGCGCCCCGCCCCGCCCCGCCGCGCCCAACCGCGCCCCGCCGACCGGCAGCTGGCATGGCCTCGAGGCCCCAGAGATAACGCTGCCCTCTGCATCGCGCTCATTAGAGGAATGGCGGTGAACTTGTCCATCTGTAGCGGCAATAAGAAACTCGGTGGGAGTACCAGGAGCAGCACGGAGTCTTTTCCTACCAAGTCGTCGCGTAATCCCGTCGGCAGTCCAGCCGCCTGCTGCCCCCCTCCCCCTGCTGCAGCTCCAGCGTGGCGCGGCGTGGAGCCGAGGCCGATAGCCCCCGTCAGGACGGGCGATAGGCCACCCGCTGCGCACGCGAGCGCAGCAGCCTCGTGTCTGCATACCCTCCAGGCGCTTCTGCCTACAGAGTACTAGAGAGAGAAACTCCTGAAATCCCTCATACCGTCCCCTGAACCTCCAAGCTCTCTCCCCCGCGGATTTCACCCCCCCCCCCCACTCCCTCCAGAGGTGCTCCGGAGTATCCAACAGGCGTGAGCATAACTCCCTCACCTCGCACAGTGTTATCAGATAAGTAGGCAAAAGATCGTACGCACACACGTGTGGCAGACTGGTATCTTTGCCTGTCTACTAAGCAAATTTTCCACTCATGAGAATACATTTTGGCAATGAACTCGCTTGCCAGACCGCGCGCTTTGGCGCCCGGCGGGCGCAATCGGTCAGGCCTGGGTGCATTCGGGCGCATCCTACAGCCTCCAGCCAGGAGGACAGGGCAAATACAACTCGAACCCGTCGCACTGTACAGTCATCGTGGCGCCGTGGCTCAGTAGGTAGAGCGCGCAACACCGAACCGAGAGGTTGCAAGTTCGCTTCCCACTCGGAAAAGAGTTTTTCGCGCTTGACATTTCCTTTGGCCGCTGCTGGATGGCAGGTCAAATAGAAGTAAAACACGTCTCACCGCCGTTGGCTCGGTGGCTCTGGGCGTTGGGTCGCTTCCTGTTCTGGCTACGTGTCGGCACTCGGGGTTGTGGGTTCGAATCCCGCGTACCCCTCTGAGGTAAGGCCTCTGAAACTGGGATCAGGAAGTCTAACGCTCTTGACACCGCTCGTACCTCTAGGGGTAGGCCAATGGTGGTACGGGGATCAAATCTGTCGAATTGCGCGATAGGATCGCAGTCAGCAAAGCGCCGGTTCCCATGGAACACCGAAGCAGTTGGCTGCCACAGGGGGTAAAAGCCCTGTGCCTGGCGGGAACCGCAACCTCCTTCGGGAGGTTTACTGCCGCAAAAATTTTCCATGTTTTCACGCCACCCTTTCAATTGCAGAGCAAAATTTGTTTCTGAAAAGTTTTAAAAAAATAATTGAAATAATTGTGATTATTTTGCGCAGTTGCAAGTTAATTTCCAATAATTTGGAATAAATCGAAATCATTCACAATAATTTACTAATAATCCTATTTCATCATGTAATTGAGAGAATAATTTGGATCAGATGTGCGTGTATTTTCTGGGGCATCCCCGAATTTAAAACGAATTCAAGTAAATTCACAAAAAGATCACAATAATTTCAAAAAAAACTTTGCAATAAATTCAAAAAATTCAAAGCTAATTCAAAACTAATTCAATTCAATTTAGACAAATTCAATTCAAATTCACGCAATTTGTACACCGAATTCAGAGTTGTTTACCCCTCGGGGCCTCAACTCCTGAAATCATGTGTACACAATCGCTGATATCTTCGAAATCATTGTCAAAAACTGTGGATCTATTGCCAAAAAAAATTGATTTGAGTACGTATTTTGGGCTCATAAAGCTCAAAATACGCTTGTATTTACTTTACGAATTATTTCTTTCCATTATAAGAGGTGTAATCATGTGAAATCCTGAAATCATGTGTACAAATTTTGGGTGAGTTGAGGCCCCCTCGGTTGGCAACATAGCTCTGAAAGCGTAGGGCCCGACCTGGACGTTCGCGAGTAATAAGAGCCTACACTGTAGGCTATATAGTGTAACGCGACGTATTTTCTCGCTGTGTTACAAAATCAGAAGTCACTTTATGACGGTCTGTCCCTGATATGGTAGGTTGCACCGATACTTGGCCAGCCGAGCGCCTAAGGAGAAAACTACCCCGTGAACTTCCTTCCACACAGTTAGAAGTCTACGAAGCGTTGCTTCGTAGCCTCCAAGAAAGCTGAGCGATTGCACAGCCTACGAAGCATCGCTTCGGAGCGGTGCTTTGTAACTACGAAGCAGTGCTTTGTTATTAAAAAGAAAGTTCGCTTTGTATTACAATGACTGCCTTTTCTTCGTAATACGAAGGAAAGCTTTAATGAAAGGGTTTCTGTTTGTGTGCCGTGCATTTATTCCTGTCAGACAAACCAGACCTGCAAAGTGCTGTCCCATCGCTTTATCACTCTAGGAACCAGCGTCCGCGTTTAGTTAAACTGGAATGTTGCCGCGGTGATCAGTTGTGTTTTCGTCCGGGCGCGGGATCGACTAGTTTCGTCAAGGACGGTGGGGTTGTCGACCTCCTCCGAGTGCGAGGCGGGGCGGGGTGGGGCCGCGAGGCCCTCACCTCGCTAGGCGACGCAGTGCGGCGTGCTCATCCAATCGCACAGAATTTCCTCTCGAAACTCAAACCAGTGTCTCTCCCCGGCCCAGCGTGCCCAGCGCCAGCCAGCGCCAGCCTCGCACGGCCTCTCAGTGGCGATTTTTGGGTCGCGTCCTGAAGGCCGCCTGAAAGGAACACTGTCATTTGGGAGTGCTCAGTGATTGTACGCCTCAGCTATTTCCATCAAAATCTCATTTTGCTCGAAAAAGTCATTTAGGCTAGTCTAAAACGAGCTAGGAGAGATAGGCTAGTCCTGTTGGCCGCGGTAAAGATAGGCTAGTTTAAACGCACCGACACAGGCTACTCTTAAAGCGAGGTATCGAAATGACAGTGTAGGCAATAGTAGGTGCAAAACCTCCATGTATGTAGGCAGCCCGCAGCACATCGCCCCTCCCGTCATCCGGACCTGAAACCGCCCCAGTCTGCTTGCCGTCGCGACCTGGTGCGGATTGGGGCGAGGCGGGCCGGGCCGGGCTCGGTGGAGCTCCTGTCACATCGGCTCAAACCGCTCGCCTCGTCTCTCCCCGCACGGCCTAGTCGACCTGCTCTGCGGGGAGGGCACGCCCAGTCATCAACCTCTCAGTCGTCCTCGCCCGCCCCGCCAAACGGCCCCACACACGAGTTCTTTCCCCCGACCGGTGGCTGCTTCTTGCGCGCACCAGCGGCACCCACCACAGGTAGTAGAGAGGGAAATTTAATATCGGTACCCGCAGTGGGCAATAAAACTCTCTGTCCGCTGGGCACACGCCCCACCCCGCCCCGCCCCACCCCGCCCCCTCGACCTGCGCCGTTAGCGCAAGTTCGGCCGGACGGCGCGGGGTGGAAAGCTTTCCAATGTTAGGCTGGCTCGGCTGAGTGCGATAGGTCCCCGCGTCCACTCTGCTGGAACAGAAAAAAAAAATAAGAAGCGTACTGTACCTTTCGAGGCAATATCAATAAGTTGGTTGGACTTTCCCCCCCTCTCATATGAGTATGTCTATGTATGTAGCCTATGTATGTGTGTGTATGTGTGCGTGTGCGCGCGCGCCGGTTGGTTCCAGGAGACCGCTCTCGCCACTCGCACACAGACACACCGCGAGCGCGCGTATGGTGATGTGATAAAGTGGATGCACTTTCTGCAGGATATTGCGCTGGCTATGTGGCGAGGCGTCTGCTGTGTGCACGGGGGTGTGAAGGGAACGCCCCTGCCCCGCCCCGCCCCGCCCCACCCCGCCCCGCCGCGGCCGCAAGGACAAGGACGCGTCCGTCTCACGCACACACTCGCGTCCACACCTCCAGTGGCCGTCGAGCTGTCCTGCCCGGCGCGTGCGCCTCGTTGCCCCCCCCCCCCGCCCCCCCCGCCCCCCTCCACCACGGGATTGTGTATCCCACTCTATCCCGAGGGCCCTTGTGCACTCCCTCTCTTTTCCTCCTGGGGCCCATCTCTAGTCCCCACCCTCCACCGCAGGCTTTACACGCCTCCGTCCACAAGGAAGCCAACAGGCAGTTGAAGGCTCGTGTTGTTTTGTTTTGTGGCGGAGGGGTTGCGGGGCAGGCTGAAGTGGTGCCCCGATGCCTGTTTCCGATGCCACCCTTTTGCTTTAACCGCCGTCACACGTGTCACAAGATGCTTGCAAATCTCCCCCCGTGACCCCCTCGCCCCCGTGACCCCCGGGGCCCGCTGTGGCGTTACAGACCCTTATTTTCTATACCCCAAGTGCCTGCTCGATCGTGCTTCTCCAGTCTGACAGAGGCGAGGCATAATATGTTTTGCAAACTGTAATAAGGGCAGAAGAGATGCTGCAAACATTCACTGTGAAAAATATCCTCGTAAATTTACGACATTTTTTGTAATTTTGATTTACAAAATATGTCGTAAATTTACGACTGCCCATTTTTGCTCGTTGGTCAATTCCAAGTCGATAGGGAGTGCTTGTAAATTTATAATTTCAAAAATTGTAATTTTACGACCTTTATCATGGAAAATTTTCCCGTAACCCTTACGAGTATTTTTCACAGTGTTGAATCTGAAGCGGTCGGCACGGCGGACGATGAATGCGATGGTGGGTTTTAATCCCTTAGCCAGCTCAGCTAACCCGGCTCCAGTCTTTTTACATTCCGCGCTGAGCATTCCCAGGTCGTCTGCCTATGGGGCTTTTTCTCGGGGTTATTAGTCCCTGGGCGATTTCATCAATCCATTAATGCAGCCGCGAGCAGGCGCTCAGCAGGGGGCTTATTGCTTGTGGAATTGCCATTGCGGGGAGCGACTTTACTTTATTTTAGTCTACGCCAGGGGCGTATTAAGGGTCCGACCGACAGAGGTAGCCGTGTCCTTCAGGTTGCCTACATACAGGGGTTTTGTAACACAAAATGCCTACATTTCAGGCGGCTGTGTAGAGACCACGGGGAGGGGGGGGGGCGATCCACGCCGGGTCGCGGTGGACGGTGGACGTGTCGCGAAGTCGGGGTCGGGGAAGAAGAGGAGGGGGGGGGGGGGACGAGGTGAGGGTCGAGCCAAACGGCTCCATGTCAGACGCGTTGCCTAACTCTTGCAGGTAGGCAGTCATACTTGAGCTTTAGTGGCGGAGATTCTGCGCGCTGCTCTCCACCTTCAACCTCACCCTCTGATTTGTTTTATTTTTTATTCACTTACAATGTCTCTTCGTTTGCCAATTCCTCCTTCTGAGTGCTTCCTCCTCTGAGTGCTCCGCCCACCTGTGGCTGTCAGGCGCGTTAGGAGTTCTTGTGGTGGATAAGGTTGGCGAAGCACTGTGGTTTGCCTTATAGGGGTTTTGTAGATGAATATGCTTACCTTTCAGGCGGTTCACTACAGCCGGTAGGAAAGGGGGGGGGGGGGGGGGGGGGGGGGTGATCGCGCCCCCCGCCCCCCTAATAACGCGCCTGGTGGCTGTATGGCGTAACAAGAGTCCCACGCTGCTCAGCTTTCAGATTACAAACTTGAGAGAGAAAAATAAAAAAAATAAAAACTTTCCTGCCAGCCGGTAGAGAGACAGTTCAGCTGATGTTTTACTTTTGTTGTTGAACTTTTGACGAATACTTCTTGTTGTAGGCTGGAGCTTGGCTGGGGCGGTCGAAAACTATAATATAATCGAACCAGCGAACAGCGCGCCACACATCTACCCCTCCTATACAATACTAGCAGCGGACTACGGGGCTGGACTATGGCTGGGTTGGGCTAGGCTGGCTGGCTGGATTGAACTATTAACGGGGTATCTTGATCTTTAACGGGCATCCCTATCTTTAACGGGTATCTTTACCTTCGGGTGAAGACGAGCCACAAAGGACAGTCTGAAAAAATCAAGAGTGGAGACAGAGAGCCTATAGGCCGTTCGCACCTTTTGCATTGCGACACAGATTGCACTCTTTTAGCGAGAAGAACGGTTCAAAACTCAAACTGCATGCTCTTCGACTTGACGTTGGGTAGGTTTGAAGGAGAGGGAATGCTCCTCCGCCTGACGAAGCTCGACTGGGGTCTCCCAGGCCTCACCGCGTCCCGCTCCTCGCCCCCCTGCCCTTATCCCGCGCCGCGCCCCACCCCGCCGCGCCCCGCCCCGCCCCGCCCCACCCCGCCCCACCGCGCCCTCGACACACCACTAGACGGGCAGGCAGTTGGCGTCATGCGTGCTTCTTGCACGAGGCCCACCCCACCACGCCGCAGTTGGAGAGGGCTCGGGCGGGGTGGGGTGGGGTGGGGTGGGGCGGGGGATTTTCTGGCCGGCAAGACTGCTGCAGGCCCCCGCTGGTCCGGTTCGGTCAGTCTCCACCTGGCAGTTGCAGCAGGCAACACCATTCACCCAAGAGTATCGTGAGTTTGCACAGTGGTGTTCGGGAGCGTGCTGGCGCGTGCGTGCGTGCGTGCGTGCGTGCGTGTGTGTGTGTGTGTGTGTGTGTGTGTGTGTGGTGTGTGTGTGCGCACGTGCATGGCTTAGTGCAAAAGTGAAAATGTTCGTGCGGGCGTGAGATCGTGCTAATGTGTTGTGCATCAGTGCATGGGTCTGTGTGATAGGTTTACATCGACGACCATTAGTGGCAGCCTGTGGCCGCGCGCGGGGCCCGGGCCAGCTTGGCTTTCAGCTCGACGTAGGGACCTCAACCTCACCCTCACGTTTTCCGTTTCCTTTTCGTTTGTGCGTCCGTTTGGTTCTAGCCCACTGGGCCTAGCGCGCCGACGGTCCTGGCACGTGGCGGGCCGGGGTGCGGCGCGTTGGGGCGGGGCGGGGCGGGGCGGGGTGCGGTCGGGCGGGGCGCCACAGGGTGCGTGGTTTGGTCGGTAAGACCCTCTGGTGGCAGGCCCGGCGCGCTAAGCCCCTGGGGTCGTGCGACGGGGTGCGGTACCCGGCGGACAAAGCGCTGACCAGCACCCCCCCCCTGCTCGTTCGGCCTGCTTTGTCATGGCAAGCGGGCATGCGGCGAGCCTGGAGCGACGCGGCGCTATCAAAGTTCAGCCGGCGAGGCCGGGGCTGGTGGGAACGGGTATGGAGCGGCGGGCGGGGTGTTAAAAACGGTACACAGAGTAAAAGGGGGGGGTGGGGGGTGGGGTAGGGGTCACCGGGAGCACGAAGTGGGAATAAGAAGGGGGGGGCGCGCCCGCGAGTGGGTAAAAAAAAGAGAGAGGTGTATTTGTCTAGCGCCGCCGCGCTCAAACATGACATGCGTGACATAGGCCATGGGGATAGTGTGTGTTGGCCAACCAGCAGCAAGCCGGGGGCCGGGGGGCCGGGTCGAGCCCGCACCGCGCAGTGCCGGCCTAGCTGGCGGCCGGCGTTTGGTGAAAGCGATATGTAGCGGCTCGGGCTCGGCTCGGCTCCGGCTCGGCTCGGCTCGGCTCAGCTCGGCTCGCGGATGCTCCTCAGCACGCTTGCCGTGCCGCGCTGCACCGCGCGCTGAAGAGGCTCGCTGTTTTGCGGATAGCGGACCCCACCCCGCCCCACCCCGCCCCGCCCCGCCCCGCCCCGCCCCGCCCCGCCCCGCCCCGCCCCGCCCCGCACACGGCGCACTATAACGAGGAGTGCGTGTGCCCCGCGCGGATCTGGAGGGTGGCCAGGGCCAGCGCTTTGACTCGGCCCGACCCGGCACGACCCTACTTGCTCTGAGCCGCCCCGCCCCGCCCCACCCCGCCCCACCCCGCCCCGCCCCGCCCCACGCCCCTCGCCGCCGCGGCCCAGTCCGGCACGGTTCAGTGGTGGGGCGAGGCGGGTCCGGCAGAGTGGCTGGCCTTGGCAGCCTATTGCAAACCTGGGCGGCCCGGCCCGGCCCGGCCCGGCCCGGCCCCGCCCGGCCCGCCATGTCATTAACCCACATAACATAACCTGCTGCTGACTCCCAACTTGATCCTGTCTCCTCCTTCCCCCTCCCTCTCCTCCTCCCAACCCATCCCGGTCCTTGCGGTGGGACATTTCCTTTCCGCAGACCGAGCGATACCGTGGAACCCGCTGCCCCGGGCCAAACCGGGCTGCGACCAGCACGTCCGCGTGACGTGTACGTGTGGGGGCGGGGCGGGGCGGGGCGGGGTGCGGCGGGGCGCGGCGGGGCGCGGCGCGGGCCAGCCATTGACTCCAGCCTGGCACTGCTTCCCCATTCGACTGCGCTTCCCTTGACAGGTCGGGCCCGTCCCGCCCCGCCTCGTAGTCCGCAATGCCTCGTCGCTCGTCCCACCCCGCACGACGTTTCGTTTGGGCGAAGACGTTTCACACAGAGAAAAAAGGTTTCATTGATTTTATAGCATGAAAATATATAATTTTTCTTTTGCCTTACTGGAATTCCAATGAAAGGAAAATTTCCATGGAGTAAAGAAGAATCCCTTTTAGGTTAACGGAAATATTCTCTCATATATATTACATATATTACATACATATACATCATAATATTCTCTCTGTTTTCGAATCGATAAAATTTCCATTGATCTAAGGGATTCTCCATTAGTTCAAGGACACTATTTTTTGGGGTGCATCTCCAAAACACCCTTGTTCTGATTAACCGAATCTGGATTTAGCTAAGGCGGGCCGTGCTAATTTAAAAAAAAAATAATATTTAAAAAAAAACGGATCCTCCGACGGAGCAATACGGCTACTTCGTGCCTGAAAATTGATCTCGCAGTTAAGCTCATCTATCGGATTGAATAACATGCGGCAGCATCTCCCGGGGAAGGGGAGGGAGAGGGGGGGGGGTAGCCGTGCTCAGCCCCCGGCCACGTGCTGCTTAACTCGGCTCGAATCGCCTCTCTTGGTGGGTTCCGTTTAGGATCTTGATCTCGAAAACACGTTCGCTCGACATGGAGCTGCTCCGCTGCTCGCTTTGATTCGCTATCCAACCAAGTTTGAGGTCGTGCGGTGGGGCGATGACATAAGCGAGCAGAGGGCTTGGCACCGGAGCACCAGGTATAAGTGGGTCGGAAGCGAAAAATGCGCGCTCATCGTGTGTTTGTGGTTTTTGTTTTGAGATGTTTGAGCGAGGTGCTTTTTCCCTTTAACGAGAAATTCATCATCGTGGTTCTTAATTTTATTTACAGACTTGGTGGAACAAGGGTGCACTTGGGCTTCGTTCATGCGTTCCCATGTGTATGATGGCGTTCACACGCGTGTTGGGTTATCTTATATCGTACAACGCTAGATCATATCGCAAGCTTTGCACGCGTCACGGAGGACAAGGCAGCCTGCCTGCCCCTGCTGGCCCGCACGCCCAGC
Organism: Frankliniella fusca; assembly: GCA_029379305.1. Taxonomy (NCBI): domain Eukaryota; kingdom Metazoa; phylum Arthropoda; class Insecta; order Thysanoptera; family Thripidae; genus Frankliniella; species Frankliniella fusca. The sequence continues at coordinate 902,915 of JAHWGI010000970.1, forward strand.
CTCCGCCCCTCCTGGGGGTGCTCGGGGCGGGGCGGGGCGGGGCGGGGCGGGGCGGGGCGGGGCGGGGCGGGGCGGGGCGGGGCCGGGCGGCGGACCCGGGGCCTCGCTAATGAGGCTGATGATGATGTAGCCGCGGGGACGGGCGCCCAGCACACACCGCCACCCCGCGGTCGCGCGCCCCTGTAAAGACCCGCTGTATATTGCCGGCCGCCCCCGCCCGCCGCGCCGCCCGCCCCGCACCTATCTGCACCGTCGCCCCCAAAGCAATGAGTCCTCCATGATAGTGAGCACGGGGAAGGGAAAGTACCGAAATGATACTACCAGTATACGGAATTTTCCGCTAACAGGGGTGGAAATGTTAAATTTTTCTTTAGAAACGCTGAAAATGAGAACTTTTTTTTCTAATTCCATCCGAAATTGACACACTTTGTATTGTGTAGAGTCTCGTATTGTTTTGATGTTGTTTCGTATTGTTTGCACACCGTCGTAAACATGTTGTTCCCAGTTCCACACCCCTTAGGTTTGGTCGATGCCTGCAACAAGTGCAGCCCGCTGCTTGGGTGCGCGCGCCCCCGACATGGTCTCCGGATCTCTACCCCCCTACCCCTAGCCCAGGCCCTGCTGCCATGCTGCCCCACTGCCGCGCACTCACCCTCCGATCGACTCCCGATAAGGACCACACTGGCCCCCCCGCCGCCCCCGCCCCGCACTCGGCCTTGGCGCCCCCACCATTCTGTCTGATGGCCGCGTTTATTGGAGTTCGTGCCTCGGCATTACCGACAATAGGGGCAGCCTAGCCTGCCGCACCGGCACCGGCCCGGCGAGCATCGGTTGGTCAGGTTGCCAGGTGATTCCATGCAGGGGCGTAGGAACGTGGGAAGGGGGAGGTAGGGGGGCAATGACCGCCCCCTCATGGGCGCCCCTAAGGGGCGCCAAATTCGCCCCGCAAGGCCGCCGATACCTGTCCAAATGATGCCGTTAAGTGCGCCCTGGCCGCATTTTGGCGCTATTGGCGACACGTTTTGGCGCCCTTAGAGGTATTTTTGCTCCTAAAAGTCCCAAAACTTTTCTTTGCTCTCTTCACTAGCAATACTTTATTTGGAAACAAACTGATGCGGAACTCGCTACAAGGCCATCTCTCTGGGCTTGCGTTATATGTTTAATCCGATCCAGTTTCCCTTTATTATTGCCATAAGTACATTTTTTTCTGAATAACCGATTCTTATAAGGAAGAGGGGGGTGGGGTGCCAAAAGTCTTGAAAGGGGTGCCCCCCGCCCTTACTGAAATTCGTTCCTACCCCCCTGCTTCCATGTCATGTTGCCTCCAAAATATTGATAAAAACTAAATTAAATTTGAATAGTAAAACTGTTTAACTGGTGGCACCGGCAAGCCATGGTGGTAGAGAGGGTGAGGGTGTACAACTTTGACTTTAAATCTCACAACAAAACTGGGCGCCAGGCACTAAGCAGTGCCGTCAAAGAAAAAGGCTACTTGAGATCTTAGGCACCAGAGAAACAGGATAAAACTAACTTATAATAATAAGCCACACTTTAATAGACTTTGCAACGTCAAACAAACAAGCCAAAACAGATACTCATACAAGCGGATCAAATCAGATACCAAAAACCAATCTCATAAATATATGCTGCTCTATCAAATCAAGTTCCAACGTAAACTGAACTAACACAACTGAGATTAACCTAAATACACAAGTAAGATACAATAAACTCAATAGCTCAAATATGAACCAAAAATCTCAAATCAGAAATCTCAAAATACTCAAATGCTCAAATACTCAATATAGTCCAAATCCGGACCTAAATAATCAGAAGGGTTTTGCCATTTGCAAATATTTCAGATCGCTTATAATTAATATCTTAAAACTACTCCAAAGGGAGGGTGAGCTTCATGGAAGCAATGGCAAAAGCCATAGTAGAAATAGAAGACCCTGAATAAATAAACATGTGTTAGTCACATGGTGACAGTGGGCAACATAACCCTCAAAAGAGACAATAACATGGCACAAATATAGTAGATCCATCCGACACTCACCGAGGTTGACAAGCGGGAATAGCCCGACAAGATAATAGTAACAATCTGAGGGGCTCGGGTCAGCGAGACAGTGCGGGAGTAAAAGAGACAAACCCAACAGCCGGCCGAAGCACGCACTGGAGGTTGAAAACAGAACGACTACATCCCGACTGAATGCAGAGCAAGCAGAAACCTTTCCTTAAATAGTCTACGGGAGGCGGATGGATATGAGAAATTTAACGGACAGAGCCGAGAGTATGGAAAATGGCGCTACCAGGTGGGAGAGGTGGGAGATTTGAAAATGGTCCAAGTGACGTCACGAAAGTGATCGTTACAGTCACACAGCAGCACGGTCCGGCTCGGAACTGCCGGCGCCCTCAGTGTTCGTTACGGGATGTCGGCCGTCGTGGGATGGGGGCTGTGGCCCCCGCGAGCCCCCGCGAGCCCCCGCTGCCCCGCACCTTCGCGTCCCCGCTCCGCATCCACGTGTCTCCAAAGAGCCCCTCGGGGAAGGCCGAGGCCCGGACCCGGGGGGCCGGATCCGTCATCGACATGTTGACAGCATGCGCTACCCTGTACCCCTCGGGGGCCCCCAGGCCGGGTCCGCGGGGAGTGGTGTGTAGGGTGCGGGGAAAAAATATTAACGGGCCGGGCACGAAAAAGTCCCGGCGGCGGAAGAACGAGCAACTAGCGGGCTCTTAAACCGCCCTTGGCCATGGCCAGCCGGCCCCTCCCCCTCCCACCACCTACGACGTCACATCGCCCGCTCCGCCACGCCCCTCCGATCCATGTCGCCTCGCAGTCGTCTGATTCCGAAGATCGTTCTCGTGCCCCCGTCATCCCTGTCGCACTTATGGGACCACGCCATCCCCAACTTGGGGAACCGCCATGGGTGCGACAACGACGGAGGTACAAGAGCGATCTTCGGAATCAGACGGCAGGTCCGGGTGCTTGCCTGGGGCTGGGCGCACAGCTCACGGCCCTGCTTTCTCGAACCACTGGGGCCGTCCTAACCTGCGTCATACCTCGCGGCGGTGGGCCCCGGCGCGGCGGGGGTCCAGAGGAAAAGAAGAGGGGGGGGGGAGCATGCCACATAGGGCTCGGCCCAGAGGTTTCGGCGCGCTGTAGGGGTTACCGTACCGTTTTGCTTCGTGAAGTACACACGGCAAAAGCGAGTGCCAGGGTTTCTCAGGGGACTTGACACATTCCCAGGGGGTATCGTTTTTCCCAGGGGATGTCCTGGGTTTTCCAGGCAAAACTCCTGGCGAAAACTACAGTACTTGTTTCCAGGACATTCACTGTGATGTCAACTATCCTGGGAACCCCAGGACTCGTTTCTACCGCGCGGTACCTCTGCTGGAGGGTACAGCAGGGTGGGCTTTTCGTTCTGGCTGCGCCTCGCCCCTGCTCGCCCTGCTCGCCCCTGCTCGCCCCTGCTCGCCCCTGCTCGCCCCTGCTCGCCCCTGCTCGCCCCTGCTCGCCCCTGCTCGCCCCTGCTCGCCCCTGCTCGCCCCTGCTCGCCCCTGCTCGCCCCTGCTCGCCCCTGCTCGCCCCTGCTCGCCCCTGCTCGCCCCTGCTCGCCCCTGCTCGCCCCTGCTCGCCCCTGCTCGCCCCTGCTCGCCCCTGCTCGCCCCTGCTCGCCCCTGCTCGCCCCTGCTCGCCCCGCAAGACTCTGCTGCCGCTCTGGTGCGGTTCGTTGAGGCTGAAGCGCGCTCGCCGTCCAGCTTCAGGCGCGTTACGTAACGCTAAGCGCCACTGGCGCCGCCACGTACCAGGAAGGGGGACCGGGTGGCCGGCAGGGCAGGCTCGCCGAACACCACCCCGCCCCCCACACCTCCCACCTCCCCGCAGAGAGTGCAGCGCATGTCCTCCGCGTATATTGTTGTCATTATAAAGAGAGAGCGCCCGCGCGGCAGCGCCCCCCCCCCCCCCTCCCCACTGGCCCTACCTCGCACGCCACTCAGTGAGCGATTAGTTTACTTCACTTTTTGCTCGTGAGGGTGCTGTGATTGCCCCCCCCCCCTTTTTGCGCTGGATGGGGAGACCGTCCGCCGCCCGGCCCCAGCGAGCTCGCCGAGGAGAACGGACTGATAATTGCTAAAAAAAAAAAAGTAGTGTATTTTGCGCGCGCGCAAAGTCTTGCGAGAGCAAACGAAACGACAGCAGGGTAGAATGTCGCAGATAGTCAGGTAGGGGGTTGGACTGGTCCACTCAACCGGACCGGAGCGGTCTCCGCCAGGGTCCCGCGGCGGCTCCTGTTCGCCCCACCACTTTACCAAGTCTCTTAATGAAGGCCCGGAGGTACGAGGCCCGCGCCGCGCGCCCCCGTGACTGCGGCCTGGTCCTGCTTCCCCCGCCGCGCCCAAAGACCACCCCGTGCGCCCCGAGTGTGACACTGTTCGTTCCTATCGATTTATTGAGAGTCCATCCTCTCATTAACAAAGCCCAGAGCGTAATCCAATCGGCCGTCTCGCCCACTCCGCCGTTCCGGTTTTGTGTGAACGCTGCGTGGAGGTGGGGCTGTTTGTGTTCTGATTATAGTCAGTCAGTAGTACTACAAAGCCCGGCTGCGTTGTCTGTTCGGCAGCACCAAGCACCCCCACCCCACTCCCTGGTCCACCCCACGCTCAACACTGGGCGGGATTGGCTCGGGCAAGGGTGGCAAGGGTGAGGTGGGGTCGAGTCGCGGGGGACCAGAGAGCAGCAGGGTGACCACAGCGTCCCGTCTCCTCTGCTCCGCCACCGGCACCACCAGCATCACCCGGCATCATCGTGCATAATCTAAAGTGCGAATCACGGCAAATCTGAAGTCTGGGATTCCCAGGTACTTTTTGGCGTTTCCAGACTCGAGTCTGGAAACGGGAAATTATTTCCAGACTTCTCCTGGGCGCGCGGCCCTTTTCCCAGGTAAAACCTGGGAAGCGGCTCTTTTCCAGACTTTACCTGGGAAAGAATCACCGTTTCCAGCCTCTCGCCTGGGAAGCCGTGGGCAAGTCGCGGAGTCTGGGAAAGAGCCGCTTGTCCACGGCTTCCCAGGTGAGGGGCTGGAAACGGTGATTCTTTCCCAGGTAAAGTCTGGAAAAGAGCCGCTTCCCAGGTTTTACCTGGGAAAAGGGCCGCGCGCCCAGGAGAAGTCTGGAAGTAATTTCCCGTTTCCAGACTCGAGTCTGGAAACGCCAAAAAGTACTTGGGAATCCCAGACTTCAGATTTGCCGTGATTATTTGTCTGAGGCCGCAGGAGTTTCGGATCCTCAGAAGTGCTCGGGCAGGGTGCAGGGCAGAGAGCAAGGCGCAAGGCCGTGGGCGCAGGCAAGGCAAGGGCGCAGGCAGCGCAGGGCAGGGCACTGGGCACTGGGCACTGGGCACTGGGCACCTGGCTGGGCTTGGCCTGGCCCCTGGGGAGGAGCTCTACCGGCAGGAGTGGACTCAACGGGGTGGTGAGACCTGCGAGGGAGGCGGACAGGCTGGTTGCGTTTGATTTACCACTCGATGCTCCTCAGAAGACTACAATCCCCCGTCTAACGTATCGTCCCTATGGGAACCCCTCTGCCACGAGTAGTGATATACCACAGTCATATTTTCTGCTCCATGGTTTCGGTTAAATTAACACGTGTGGACCAAAAATGAGTTTTCTAACCAACGCTAGAGGCGTACACTGCCCAAAACTCTTTTGAGTACAGTCACGAAGAACCAAAGAATAAGAGAGCCTGCAGCCTGCATACTGTTGCGTGTTCTCGGAAACACCCGGTACGGCCATGCGGGCGGGCGGGCGGGCCGAGTGTCAAGGTCAGGTGTGTGCGCGTGGAAGAAAGAGAAATGGATACAAGCAGCCGGCGGGGTTGAGGGAGAGGGGCGGGGGAGGGGCAGACAGATGGCACATCTCTTCTCGTCTGGACCAAGACGCGGCAGATTGAGTGCAGCATGCCGGTCTATCTCGCCCGGCCCCGCTACGCCCCGCCCAGGCCGCGTTTGTTCTCGTACCCCAACCCCCCGCCCACCCCCGTCACCTTGGCCCCTACCTCCCCTGAAAAGAGGCGTACCTTATTTCCCTCTGTTGTGCTGTCCGCCCAAGTCCACCGCTGTCCTGGGCCCAGGAGGAGGGGGGATCAGAAGGGTGTGGGGAGGACCTCCCCAGCTATCGGCGAGCAGAGGTAACCGAGAGGTAACGGTGCACGCGGTGAAAACAATGCCTGATCTATTCAGAAAAATAAAGAAATAAAGAAAATGAAGTAATTTCCAATTTAAGAGAACTTTCCAGATTTTGAAAGAAATGGCCTCAGACTTTCCCTTTACTTTTCAGGATGCGTCCTCAAAATTTGCAGAAGTTCTCCAAAAGTCAATTTAGTTTTTCAAAGTTTTCACTTTTTCATCAATCACATTAGACATTGTTTTCAACACCTGGCTAAGGATTTGTGTGCAGTGCAAAGATTTTGTGTGCTTTATAAGCTTGGAAAGAAACTTTGTTCATAATAGTATTTTAAGAACAATATAAAGAAAATAGTTGGCAGTTCGTTCACGCTTCCAAAGCGGCCGCAGTACAGCTCGTCTCGTAAAGGTTTTGACAGTGTATGCGTCACTAAGTTTGTGCCTGCCTGCGGGATGGACTGCCTCGGGAATACGTGAGAGGATTTCGGGGTCTGACGTTGACGCTGATGCGCTGATCCTGATCGCGCCGCTAGCGGCCCGTAGCTCTGCTGAGCGCGCGGGCGGTCCGGGTAGTGTTGGACGTACAGCGGATAAGGCGAGCACGTCTGTGTGTGTGTGTGTGTGTGTGTGTGTGTGTGTGTGTGTGTGTGTGTGTGTGTGTGAGCGTGCGCGAGCCTTGTAGCAGGTGGAGCGGCCGCGCCCCCACCCCGCCCCGTCCGGATTGCGCCATGTGACATGCAGTAGGACCGGTTGCTCCGTTGTAGCAGACCGCTGGGCAGGCTGCTCTTGTTTTCGTTTGAAGGCCTCGCTGCATCGGTCTCGTGTGTGTGTGTGTTTTTTTTTTTTTTCAGAATGTTTGTCTTTATATCCTTAGCGGTTCGCTTGATAATTCCTATTAGTTTTCTCTATCCAGCTGCTTTTTCATCTTTTTTTTTTCCCCTTATTTTATTTTCCAATCACGGCCGTGTGCTCGAGCAGGCCCCACTCCTCTGCCAGTAGAGGCACGTATCTCGCTGCAGTCGGTGTTAATTGTACCTCTCTCTAAGGTCGCTGCCTTCTCTCTCCGGCCCGCAGGTCCCGCCCGCTCCGCCCCGCTCCCCCGCCACGCCATGAGGGCCCCGCTGGTGCTGCTGCTGCTGCTGGCGGTCGCTGCGCCCGCCGCGCGCGCCGCCTCAAGACACAGGAGGGACGCCGAGGAGGGACTCGCCGCGGCTCCAGCAGAGGTAGGTTTTTTAGACGAACGTTTTTCATTTTTACTTAGTAATTTTTTTTCGTTGTTGGATGAAAAATATTGAAACACGATGGATACAAATTTCCGCGTATCCTGCAGCCTCCAGCCAGGAGGACAGGGCAAATACAACTCGAACCCGTCGCACTGTACAGTCATCGTGGCGTCGTGGCTCAGTTGGTAGAGCGCGCAACACCGAACCGAGTGGTCCGAAGTTCGACTCCCACTCGGGAAAGTGTTTTTCGCGCTTGACATTCCCTTTGGCCGCAGCTGGATGGCAGGTCAAATAGAAGTAAAACACGTCTCACCGCCGTTGGCTCGGTGGCTCTGGGCGTTGGGTCGCTTCCTGTTCTGGCTACGTGTCGGCACTCGGGGTTGTGGGTTCGAATCCCGCGTACCCCTCTGAGGTAAGGCCTCTGAAACTGGGTTCAGGAAGTCTAACGCTCTTGACACCGCTCGTACCTCTAGGGGTAGGCCAATGGTGGTACGGGGATCAAATCTGTCGAATTGCGCGATAGGATCGCAGTCAGCAAAGCGCCGGTTCCCATGGAACACCGAAGCAGTTGGCTGCCACAGGGGGTAAAAGCCCTGTGCCTGGCGGGAACCGCAACCTCCTTCGGGAGGTTTACTGCCGCAAAAATTTTCCATGTTTTCACGCCACCCTTTCAATTGCAGAACAAAATTTGCTTCTGAAAAGTTTTAAAAAATAATTGAAATAATTGTGATTATTTTGCGCAGTTGCAAGTTAATTTCCAATAATTTGGAATAAATAGAAATCATTCACAATAATTTACTAAAAGTCCTATTTAATCATGTAATTGAGAGAATAATTTGGATCAGATGTGCGTGTATTTTCTGAGGTCATTCCTTAAATTCGCTTGAATTTGTTTTGAATTCGTTTTGAATTCGCGTGAATTAGTTTTGAATTCGCGTGAATTAGTTTGAATTAGTGTGAATTTTGAATTGGTGGTGTACATCAAAATTCGGAGCTATTTACCCCTCGAAATCATTGCTTCGGAGGCTTCAATGGCTTAGTTTTCTTTGTAACAGTTTATTTCAAGGGTAGTCTCGGTTGTTTTTAACAAATTTTACTTCTTCGTTTAAAAGAATTGTCATTATGATAACGCATTCAACTTTATATTCCATGTAGTTTTGTTTTTTAAAAATATCTTATGTTGTGAGGTTTTGTTGACGCGAATATCTGCATAGCCTCAGATTGTTCCTATTTCGGACTGCATTATGGTTACGCACGCCCAGGGTCATCGCATATTACCTCTCTTTGTCTCTCGCATCAGAATACCCTCCTTTTTTGGACTGATGGATCGAACAAATTATTTTTCGCGTTCCCCCACAGAAGGGGGCAATCTTCAAACATGACAATGGCTGAGCTGATGTGCTCCGCTTCAAAAACGGACAAAGGAAAAACCACGCACCCAAAAAAAGACCGTTCTTGGTACAAGAACGTGAGCTTAGCTCAACCAGCTCAGCTTAGCTCGAACCAAGTAAATTTTCCTCGTGCCAATTAAGTGTTCTTGCTTACTGCAAGGACATTTCTTGTGCCAAGAACATGCCTTTTGGGGCGCGGAAGTACTACGCTTTCTATCCCTCCACCTTTATTCCTCTTCTGGATGCGATCCGAAATAAAGTTGAACAACGCTGCCCAGTTTCCCGCCACTGTCCATCCGGTCCGCTGCTCGCTGCGGAGTCTTTTACCCTAATCAAGACGGACAAATTAACATCTGTTTGTGTAGCACTCGGTCCAGACCTGCCTGAGAACGAAACCGAAACGAAACGAACGCAGGCAACGTCAAAGCAACTTAAGCTGAGCCGGTGCTGGGCACGGCAGTGCCTGCGCGCGTTCGCCAAATTCGTTTAGGACCGCGTCCCGCTGTGTTGTTTGCGGGGACCAAAGACAGATCCAGGAGAAACGAAATAGACGGGAAGAAGGGAAAGGAGGGCTAGGGAGCATTGCAAGCCAGCCAGTGAAAAACTTTGTGCTTATCGCAATTTTTTTTTCACTTAAAAAATTTATATATATATATTTATTTGTTTTTCAAACACACCCTCTGGCCTTCTGGTATTTCTCGCTGAAACCGACACGTATGTAGGTAGACGGTTTTGGAATGTCTCTAGTTTCGGTTGGGTCGGCCTGACTGTTAACACGCTGGTCTTTGACTACGAGCCGCGCAGCAGGTGCTGCTAGTTTCTCTGCCGCTCTTCCCCAAGCTTTACGTAAAATGTCTTCCTCGCGCAAAGGAATCCAAGGGTTTGGGTGACAATCACATTACCCCCTTATTTTTCCCTTTCCACTTAAGAAAAAAAAATATTATTCAGTCATTCCACACCCGTGCAAAGCCGCATTCCTTTTTGGTCGAAGGAAAAAAAAATCGTCCCTGTCGCCATCTCTCTCTTTGCCGCCTTCCGCCTCTCCTCCGCCCCCCCCTCTCTCTCTCTCTCTCTCTCTCTCTCTCTCTCTCTCTCTCTCTCTCTCTCCAGGCATGTCCCTGCTCCCACGCCTGCGTCTCTCCCTACCCGCTATTCCTAACGAAGCGCGCCCGCCGTATATCGAGCAAGTTGCGGTGGCGCGGAGCTGCGCGGAGCTGCGCGGCGGTGGCGGGGGCGCCGGGGGAGGAAGGCAACCTCCTCACGTAGGTGGCTGGCGGGACGGCCTACCTGACAGGCTGCTCCCCCGAGAGTTGGGTGCTTACAAGGCTGCTCAGGCCCCCGGCGCGGCGCAGCGCGCGCAGCGCACCGGCCACTATATATCTAGAGCGGGGTGGGGAGGGGGGAGTGCAGCACAGGCAGCGGGGTCCAAGGACGACCCAGACCCAGAACGCACTCGGCCGCGCGCTGCTCACCCGGGCAGCGTGAGGGATGATAATGTCGGGTGTAAACTGTCATCTCTCTCTCTCTCTCTCTCTCTCTCTCTCTCTCTCTCTCTCTCTCTCTCTCTCTCTCTCTCTCTCTCTCTCTCTCTCCTCTCTCTCTCTCTCTCTCTCTCTCTCTCTCTCCTCTCTCTCTCTCTCTCTTCTCTCTCTCTCTCTCTCTGTCTCTCTCTCTCTCTCTCTGTCTCTCTCTCTCTCTCTCTCTCTCTCTCTCTCTCTCTCTCTCTCTCTCCACTCATTCATCCGAAAAACTAATGTGACCTTCGTTGCACTATCAAGTGCGATTACTTGTTCATCGCACTATTGCGATATTGTAGTTTTCGTCACCTTTGTGATGTGACCTCCCATATATGTATATGCGATAACACCAATACCCTGCTGAACGCTCTCGCCGCATCTTTCGGTATGACGCGTTATTTCGTGGTGAATTAAATCGGTAGCATCAATGGACGTGATTCATGTCACATCAGTTTGTCGCTCCCTCGCTCCCTCGCTCCCGCACCCCAACCCTCTGCCAAGCCCCACCCCTACAGCCGTTAGGAGGTCCTGGTCCACTGGATAGCGGAGGACGTTGCACTCCAACCGCTCTCTCCGGCCAGTGCCCCTGGGGGGCGTGGGGTTGGGCGGACAGCACGGGGACGGCGCGAGGACGAGGCTCTAGCTGCCGTCGGCACCCGGTGACGGAATGCTTCAGGAATGACAGCCTCAGCCTCTGTTCTCTGCTGCCCCACCCCACCTCTCATCGCCCCGCCCCGCCCCGCCCCGCCCCGCCCCGCCCCGCCCCACCCCACCACGCCCATTCTTGTCACTATTCCTCCCTCCGAACCCCAGCGGGCTGCTAGCTATAGGGGGACAGTTTCGCCGCAGTTTCACTCCTCTCTAATATCGGTACTTTGGCGGCCATGCTGGAGGTGGGGGTGGGGGTGGAGGGTCCTCCCACCGCTGGCCTATAGGGCGTGTCAGGGGTAGTGGCTGGAAGGGAAGGAGGAGGGTGGTGGGACCGCTGGAAGCTGTTTGCGGCAAGCCTGATGACTGCGCCGCTCTCGCCGGCCTTCCCCCTCTTCCTATTCACACCCTATACCCCCCTCAACCCTCCGCTCAGCCCGCCTCAGGTCCCCAGCTCTTTATCGCAGTTTCTTGCTGCGATATCGCCACCTATCGCCACTGTAAATCTGAGAGTCATGATTTTGACTGAAACTGAGCGACGTATTTTACGTCGCCCGAAAGGAGTGAGAAAAATTCTTTGTCGCTCATTTAGAGTGATGAGCATTGGCACGGACGTCACTCAAATAGAGCGAGATGGCTTGATATCGATCGTTTTGAGTCATCTGCTCGGTTACGGTTCTTACCAATGAAACGACGTTAAGTAGTGATTTGAATTAGATATAATTCTCCTAGGAGCAAGAAAATTGGGTGCACCAATATCACACTCCTCCAAAACAAACAAAACACTCGCCGGGCATTAAAACGTTTAGTCCTCAGGTCAAAGAATTGCGGCTTTAAAGATTTTTATCTCCGGGAAATAAAAATTCTTTGCTGGGCAAAAAGATTTCAATGCCTTGCTCCAAAAATCTGAAAGGTGAGAACCTATCGCTTAGTGCCAGGATTATGTTTGGAAGCATTAAACAACTGTTTAGTGCCCTGCCAGGTGAGATATTTTTTCGCAGTGCTGAGAGCGAGACTGCTCACTCCCGCAGTTTCAGTTGCGCTCGCGGTACAGAGAGCAGGAGCCGCCGTGCAGTGGAGAGAGGGGAGGAAAACGGACAAGAAGTATAGTTCGTCGCCCGCAAACCCTTCCCGATGACCCCTGGTCTAGCAGCGGTGGCCCCCTCCCCTCCCCCTTCCCCCTTGTTAGCCGGACGTGCCAGGACTACGTTATCTCGGGCCGGCACGCCCCTCCCCTCCCCGCCCTGCACTCTGGCTCGCGGGGGTGCGCCCGTCCCCACCCCGCCCCTGCCCGACCGTACACAATACACTTAGGTGAGAAAGAGATGTGCCCGCGGATGAAAACCTCCCCAGCTTCAGCCGCTCCCCGCCGCTCCCCGCCGCTCCCCGCCGCTCCCCGCCGCTCCCCGCCGCTCCCCGCCGCTCCCCGCCGCTCCCCGCCGCTCCCCGCCGCTCCCCGCCGCTCCCCGCCACGCTCTTGATCTCGTCTTTCGATCGCGGTGTTTGAACCCACGGCGCGCCTGGCCCCGCGGCGCTGCAGCGCGCTGTGGGGTATAGGCGTGGGCGCCGGGATGATAAGCAGCAGGGCGATTCCGCTGCGCCGGCACTCGTCGGCGCTCCCCTCGAGAGCGAGAGAGACAGCACTCTCGCACCCTTCGGTAGTCTCCTTGAGAGCGAGAGAGACAGAGCGACGAGTGCCAGCAGCGGAATCGGTCGGCATAGGGGAGCGATGGAGGCGTTTTCCATCGCGCGTGCCCTTATACTCACCACGCTGCGAGCCTGGTACTGTTGGGCGATAGGGGCGCTATTCACTCTCCTCTTCCATCACCGCCCGGCAGAGGTCGTGCTGCTGGGGCTGAGGTGAGGTGGGAGGCCGAGGGTCTGAAGCAAAGGCTTATGCTCGCTTGATTTTCATTTAGCAACGGAATTAGTTCTATTGATCCCTCCAGCCCAGCCTAGCATGGCTCTAGGCGGCCCAGCGGCCCAGCGGCCCCCGTATACACGGCAGCCACACCCCTGGGGCGGGGTATGGCGGGGCGGGTTGGGTGTAACGAAATTTGAGCTTGCGAGATGGTCGTGGCCGGACGGCGATTGGAATGTCTCCCGCGTCCCCCACCACCCCTAGGTCCTCACGGAGACGAATAATCAGCTGGCTAAGGGGAAAGAGGGCCGAGCAGGGAGCCAGGCAAGAGAAAAAGACGAACACAATGACGAACCCCTGACAAATTGTATTTGCTTCTGACCTTGCCGCCGGGTCGCGGGTCGGGCTGGGGCTGGCTGGCTGGGGCTGCCGCCGCCCCCCTGGCCGCCCTGCCGCCTGCCGCCGGCACTCGGGGTTCCTCACATAATCTTTCAGCAGACGAGTCGTCCCTGCGGCCGCCGCCAAGTCCCCCGGGCCCCGCCTGGGGGGCCGGGAGCCCGCTAGTGACCGTCGGGGCTGTAAGGGGTGCTAGTCCGCGGGATGTATTTGTATACGTATGCATGTATGTCCGTCCCGTGGCCTGTCTGACGTTTCTGTGTCTGTGTTTCAGGCCTCGCTGGACGCCGAGGTGTTCGGCGCTGACCCCGGCGAGCGCACGGACCGGGAGAAGAGGCTGCTCCTCGAACACAAGGTACAGGTCCACAACCACGTCAAGAACGCAGTGCTGAACCTCATCTTCGGGGTAAGTGGCTCCCAGGCCTCAACCGCGCACCGAGGCAGAGCCTGGGGGAAACAGAACAAAACAAGTTAAAAAGGCCGGCACCAGGACGCCAAAGCTCTTTTTGTTTTCCCTACGCCTTTTGTGTTTGTGTTTGCTTTGCTCTCTCTCTTCGTCCATTTTTTCCCGTGCCGTCCTGTTTCCATGTGTGTGTGTGTGTACTCATCTCCAGCGGGTAGGCTGTGCTGGGCAGATGGGGTGGATTGGTGAGGGAGGGGAGGGGGAGTGTGAGGGGGGGGGGGGGGGGAGAATTATTCGTCCTTTGCCTGGACGCGTTTTTTCCCGCGTCATTTCGAGGCTTTGAAATTCTACTTTACGCGCTATAAAAATAAAGTAATTATTGCTGGAGAGGAGGAGCTAAAAGAAAAAATTAAACAGCGCCGTACCCGAACAGCTGCAAGGGAAAGTCCCCCATTTCTGTTTTCCTTGTTTTTTTTCCCCTTTTTACCCCTCTGCGACGCAAGGGAAGGTGGTGGTTGGGGTGGTTGTCAAAATCCACCCCACTCAGATAATTGGGGGAACCGCAATGCGCCGTTCGACGCGACCCGCCTCTCTTAGGCGTGGGGCGTACCCACCCAGTGAGTGAGTGAGTGTCTGAGTGAGTGAGTGAGTGTCTGAGTGAATGGGTGTGTGTGTGTGTGCGTGTAAGTGAGTGAGTGATTGTATGTTTGTGTGTGTTTGCGTGTGTGTGTGGGTGAGTTTAGTTTTTAGTGTTTAAAAAGGATTTATTGGGGGGCATTAGTTCTACAATATGGGCTAAAAGGGGAGGGGGAGAGATATTGATATTGATATATTTATTTTCATTGTACAAAAGGACTAAAAATTCCTACGAGAGTACAATATTATTTCGACATTGAGATCAAAAACTTAGTCTGTAGCACCGTATAGATCACAGTAGACATGACATGAAGGAATACAGAATTAAATTGTATGCTCAGGAAACATTTTGGTAAAACAGGCGGGCCTTAATTTTAAAGGTGTTGACAGAAGTACATTTAGTTACTGTTTCTGGTAGAGTGTTCCAAAGAACAACAGAATAAATCCAAAAGCAGGCACCGCGTTGCTTATCAGTGCGGTGTTGAGGTACCCTGAGAGTACCGTTGTTCCTGAGCGCTTTATTGTGGATTGTATTGACAAATAATAATTTTTTATAGAGATACATTGGCGAATGATAATGCAATGATAATGCAATAATGGGAGAGAGAGACAGAGAGAGAGAGAGAAAAGGGGGGGGGGGGGGAGGAAGAGTGTGATTGGGTGAGTATGAGCGATCCTTAGAGAGCAAAAGAGAGCAAAGCCCGTTGACGCTTCCCTCCTGTTCCGCAGAAAATCAACTCTGTCATCGACTCGAAGACCGCGCTGCTGGGTGTCTTCGAGCGCGCCAACGCCGCCAAGAACCTGGCGCTGCTGGGGCCGGGCACCAAGCGGCCGCCGGCCGGCTCGGGCATCAAGGGCATCCTGAGCGGCGTGCTCAGCTCGTCCCTGGGCTCCTCGTCGTCGGGATCCTCGCTGTCCTCGCTGACGGGGCTGAGCGGCGGCAGTAGCGGCGGCGGCGGCGGCGGCAGCGGCGGTGACTCCACCCCCGACTTTGGTGGCGGCGCCTCGCTGGGCGCCTCGATCGGCGGCTCCGTCGACAGCGGCTCCTCCTCCTCCTCCTCTTCGTCCTCTTCGTCCTCGTCCTCCGGGGTAGGCAACGGGCTGGGTTACGAGGGGTACGACTTTAACGCGCAGCCGTATGTTTACTGACGACGAGAGGACACGTATAAAACAGATGACCCGCCATACGAATAACATCGGCGCTGCAGACGGCTCGTCTCCCCGCCCTCGCGCTCACCTGGAACTCGCCATTATCGAATAACTATCGGGTCCCACCACTTTTATCTACGGGGAAAACACGCAGCAAATGGTTCGCGCCGCAAAGTATACGCGGCTGCCCCGGCCCGGGTCACCTTCTCCCTTTCCCCCCTCCCGAACTCTGAAGGATTCGCAGCGGCCGTTTCCAAATTCACTTATGCTGTGTTTTCTCGCGCCTGCTCCTCGGCGTGGCGGGGCGAGGCCCCCGCGGCGCCACGAACAGCTCACATCATATTCGCCCACAATCGCAACCGGCAAAAAGTTGGAAGCCTCGTGAGGCGTGGGGAAGTGGACTAGGGATCCCATAGAAAATGCGGCCGGGCTCTGCACCCCGCGCCTGGCCGCCTCGCCCCGGCCCGCCCCACCACACCCCGGCCCGCCCCACCACACCCCGCCCCGCCCCGGCCCGCCTCGCACCTCCGCGCACCGCCTCGCGCCGCCTCGCGCCGCCCTGGGTGTCTCGGTACCGACATCGACCGGGCGTGTCGCAACCTTATAAATATTTCACGGGTTGACTGAGGAGAGAGCATCCGAGAGTGGAGGGGGCGGGCGCACTACCGGCAGCGTAGCGCCACCCAGGCCGCCCAGGGGAGTACACGCTGGCTAGGCAGTAGGCCGGTGTGGGGGCGGGGGGCGGGCCCGTGTTAACCCCTCTGGCTGCTGGGCCAGGTGTGCCGCACACGTGGCCAGGCCGGCTAGAACAGTGTAGTTAGTTTAATTATTAAACCCTACTGCTCACGGCGCAACGCATTCAGCCGACTATCATGTCAAGACTGACCTCTAGCACATAGCTGACTTTCGGTCTGGGAGTCGGTCAGACGTTTGGAATTGAGGACAGACAAGAAAGTGGCGTTATCTGCATCGTCTCCTGTTAATCATGCATCATGTTGACCTGCCCATTTATACGCCCGTGTTACCGTCCATCCTGCTACTGACCCCGCTTTCACCTAAACGGACTTCCCGCTGCTTCTGCGCTACGTATTACGACTAATGGACCTGTATATTCTCTCTACTAGTTAGTGTGGGGATGTAAAAGGGGACGCCCTTGACCCTCGCAGGGCCGGTCGTTAGACTTGTTACGCCAACACGGCTCTGCCTGAAAAGTATAACTTCTCAGGGTCTGCTGCTAACTTCTAAGAGCTCTGAATGAATCCAACAACGCACAGTTTTAGAGTACATTGGAAAGGGCCCTTCTTTTACATTCCCACCAACTTGCTTTGTTGTATTTTGCTTCGCTAAAGACGTTATTTTGCAGTAATTCCAAGCTTGGTGATGGTAAGATCCATCCTAACCTGTCGATATCCCTTTTGTCACAGTATCCGTAGTCCCAGATCCAATCCCAACACATGTACAGGGTGTCCAGCTCAACACATCATCACCTTTCATCGTCAACAGTCACCAACCGCCGTTTCTTAATTTAATTATATATTACCGAAATCTCACGCTCATCGACAAGGAGATGCACCGCCTCTTTGTGTTCAGTTTTGTACAATAATAGACGCTTCCTATGGATCTGGACCAGAACCAAGAACCGTCGTTTTCACCGTATTCGGAATGACAAATCACGACGGCTGCGAACAGCATCCGCAGCCGTGTTTTCTCATACCGGATAGGGTTAAAACGACGAGTCTGGGTTCCGTTCCAGATCCATAGGAAAGGCCTATTACCATGTGTAGGAGTTATTTTATGCCTTATGATTTAGTACTGAGCTGCTATCTCGAGCGGTCAGATCGCTCAAATAATTTAGTGCAGATAGGTTTATTAAGAACCGTACTTCAGATGTACTTATAGGAAAAATCACCTCCAGCCTTCTCGTACACAAATAGCTCAACAAAACAAATGTTTATTTTGTACTTTGTGGAATCGGAGCTTCCAACTTTTAGTTCCATTCTGTTGTACATAATTCGTCCTCCCCGCTCAGTAATTTTGTACAATGGAGCAAATGTGATATGTAAATTGTGATGCAAAACTTTGTGAAATAAAATAAAATGTGAAACAAAACTGTAACCGTCTGACTGCAGCAAATCACACCACGCACGTGACCACATCGCCCATGCTACTGCGTCCCCGCCCCGCAACGACCCGTTTCCTCTTTGTAGTGCAGCCCCCTTGCTTCTTAAACAACCCCCGGCGTCACAGCAATGCCGACTCAGTATAGAGATATCACCTTAGTTCCTCAAAGGAATCAACAAATCTGCTCTAAAGTTTGGCCAAAACCCGTGCGTCGTGTGGCTGCGGGCTGTTCCAGAGCAATACAAGTTGTTGCAAAACATCAGTTTTTGTTGTGAATTGGAAAGAAAAAAAATATTGTTCCTGAACAACTTATGTTGTTTTCGGTTGTTTCTGAACAACTTTTCTCGTGCCTGGACAACTTCGGTTGTAGCTCAACAACTTTTTTAAATATTACTCGACACTTATTGTTGTTGGCGGACAACGTTTGTTGCTGCTTAACACTATCGTTTTTGCATTAAAAGTTATGTCCTTGTACAATAATACTTGTCGCTATAAAAATTCTATTTTTTCATTTTTTTTTTTCGGGAGGTGGGACAACTTACAGGTGGGACAGAAAAAAAAATCAAAAATTAACAACGAATTTGCCGTTAATTTACAAACTTTTTTCAAGCAGTGTCCCCGCCCCCAACTCCTCCACCACATACGCGTACCTACACTGGAAAAACAAACGTTGCGTCCGCTACACCAATTGATGTGTTCTATGGCAACACTTCAGTTTTTGTGGAATATTAACCAACCGAGACTTTAAGTTTCATTTCTGATGCGCCTATCAGATTCTCCATGAAATTCCCGTTCGAACGAGCATACATGTGATGGGGTTGCGAGCCTAAATACTACGACTTTAAATAGGATTTGTAGAAAATGGGGAATTGGACATGTTGAATGAACTATGCATCTGAACCCCATCACATGTAGGCTCGTTCGAACGGGAATTTCATGGGGAATCTGATAGGCGCATCAGAAATGAAACTTTAAGTTTCAGTTGGTTAATATTCCACAAAAACTGAAATGTTGCCATAGAACATACCAATTGGTGTAGCGGACGCAACGTTTGTTTTTCCAGTGTATGTTTGTGGCTTGGAGCGAGCGCGCTCGGCTGACCTCACCGACCCTCACCCCACCCTCTCCGACCTTTTCCGACCCGTCTCGACCCAGAGCTTTCAAGCTCACAACCTGAGGGTTCTGCTGCCCTGCTGCCGGTTCGAGCCCATAGCCGCCCCTGCAGAAATGTTCTCCATTCGCAGGGAGCAGCCCCGCTGCCACGCCCATTCCCCCTGGCGTGATCCCCGCGGACCGAGCCCCTTTCTAGCTCGCCCCCTTTATATCGCTATCCTTGTGGATCCACTCCTACCCCCCGTCCTCCGTCTCCTATCTCCCACGACCGAAGCGCGGACAAAGACTGGGCCAGGGGACCTGATTTCTTGCAGCTAGCGCAGCCAAGGACATACAGGCAGCATGTTTTCTCTTTACCTGGCGTATCGAGGCCACGCCATGAACCACTAAACAAAAAATGAAAAAATTACAATAATAATAATTAACCACAAAAAAAGTTTCCAAAATCATAACGAAAATCTATTTTAATAAATTTTACCGCTGCGTCTAGTGTAGCAGAGATAAATGAAAAGTTGCGACAACTCTCGCATGGTTACCTCAGCGACAACCATAAAATTTTGGTTTCAAGAGTGACATTAGTCATGGTTTTGGATACTAAAATTTCGGTCATTACGACCTGAATAATGCTCTCTCCCACAATAAATGGCTATGGACAGTTTTGTAGACGAATTAATTGGATGAATGATTGGGCGTTTCCAGGCTGGTGACAAATTTGTCGACAAAAATCGACAATTTGTCCATAATTTTGGACAATTTGTGTACAGTGGGACACAAATAAAAGTCGTCCATAAGTTTGTTAACGCACAAAAATATTGAGAGCCTGTCTGCAAAATTGCATCCTCAATGTTCGCACAAAAGTCTATAGGACGATTTTGTGAACGACTTTGAACATATTTGAGTATAGCTGTCCACAAAATTGTATAGACGATATTATTGGTAACAGTGGACTTGTCTCTGAAACTGTAGACAAAAAAGTCAACAGAAAAAGTTCACAGACATTCAGAGTGTAGACATAATTTCATGATTTTCACGAGCCAACCACACTCTAAATGTCTAAGAACTTTTTTATCCACTGATTCAGTAATAAATCCATTTTTACCAATAAGACAGCTTTCACTCTCAGATCGCTATGGACAGTTTCGGAATATATTATTGACTTATATGAACCAGCGTAATATGGAAAAGTTGTCCATACCTAAGGAAAATTTTCTCCTAAATTTTATGAACTTTCCCAAAAATGTGCATAGTTATACCGAAAACTTCCCCACGTATGGAAAAGAGAACTTTTTCTATATAATGCTAGCGCACATAACTAAAGCCGTTCTTATAGGGAAAAAAATGTATAATGCTCTGAGAGTTTTTGACAAATTTGTTTACAGTTGTCAACAAAATCGTCCAATGGACTTTTCTGCGAACACTTAAGACTCAATTTTGAAAGCAGGCTGTCAATATTTCTGTGCGTTAGAAAACTTATAGACAAATTTAAATGGAGTCAACCTGCACACAATTTGTCCAAAATTATGGAAAAATTGTCGGTAATTATCGACAAATTTGTGACCAGCTTGAAACGCTAGGATATGCTTCCGATCTCCCCACGGAAATGTTCACGGCCATTTACTGTGCACAGGATGGCTGCTGCTGCTAACTCTTTTATTGTGTAAATGTATGTGGCTTTGCCAACCCGCTCTCGCCTGCCATCATGGCCCCTTAAGGCACTTCAGCAAACATTTTTGGGTATCTCGAGCAACAAGACCTCACTTTACCACTACTATCGTAACTTTACAACATTTTTCATCGGAAAAAAAGGAAGGAAGGAAAAAAATTCCTTCAAGTTATTTGGTCCACTTATGCTGTTCACCTCCACAAATTAAAGTATTTATGTGTGTCAGGCCCCTATTTCAAAAAGTTATCCCTCTGACGACTCAGTCAAAACAGAAGAAATACGAAAAGCGTCGGACCTCAAGGGCACTGCGCATGTAGGCATATAGTTAATAACGTAAAACTTGCACTGTACATAATCCGATGACCTGCCGGGAGAGGGGCCTTTTACCATGAGTAAGCTAAAAAAATCGACGCCTGAGAGTTAGTTACATTTCCAGCCCTACTTTGCCCAGACCAGCCAGTCGCCAGAGAAGGGGGTTGGTGGACAGAGTGCCCAGACCGGCCGGGATCAGTTCAAAGCCCCAATCGTACCGGCTCAAGAGAGAGGTGACTGTGCTGCCCGCCCGCCCCCCACTGAACCCCCTCCCCCCTCACACACCCCCACCGTCTGCTGCAGTTACGCGGACGACAGTTTCGATCGCATTTCAGTACCAAAGCATTGCCGATCGCTAGCAAACTCGAGCTCGAATAACGACTCAATCACAACAAGTTTTCGCATACTTTACCGTGCGCCTGACTTTTCACGAGAGTCGCGGCGATACGTTGGACGGAATGACTCGAGACGAGACGATAGAGACAACATCTTGCGCCTCCTGTGAGTTTACTCAGTGTACTTCCCGGCGGAGGGGACGTAACAGCGACCCGCCGCCCCACTCCGCCCGGACTTACGAGCCTTTGTGCCGCAGGGTCCAACCACCGACAACATCCCAACCTTCGAGGGCAACCGCGTCAGCTTGGAGATCCCCGATCAGCTGTTTGGCTCGTCCTTCGCCCTGGTCACCAACATCTCGCAGATCCTCGGCGACGTCATCCTGGTTTGCGCAAAATACCGTCCCGCTACATGAGCGAAAGCCTGACGTGCCGGAAAAGTTAGACGACTCTTTTTCTTATTTTTTTGGTTTCGCTCGACAGAACACGGCCCGCAGGGTGCAGCGCTTCGTAGAGGCGCTCAAGCCCAAGTTCCGGGGGCTGTTCGGCGTGCCGGCGGACGCTGCAGCCGCGGCCCGGAAGAGGGCGACGGACGACGAGGTCTCGCGGGCGCAGCAGGCGGCCTCCGCGGCCTCGGACTTGGAGGAGCTCGCCGACAACCAGGCCGACCCGCGCCAGGTGGCCGCGCCCGCCGCGTCCCCCGCATCCGGCAGGACCGAGGCCTTCAAGTCGCTCACGGGGCTGGAGCCCTTCGACTTCGACTTTGCCGCGCTGGACAAGTTGGTGCAGAGCGGCGACGGCAAGGCGGCCCGGCCGTTCGAACCGGTAATGATAGTTGTGATAAGCTCGACTGCCTGCGCGTTGCGGCGCGTTTAGGACCGCCTCGCGTTCATGCGCTTGCTTCTTGTTGCAGTCGGCAGCCGCCTCCGACCTGCGGGGTGCCGTGGAGCAGGCTGGGGACATCCTCAACAGCAACCTCAAGAGGGTGCCTGTCAGCGCGTAGCGCAGTCCGTCCTCCTCCAACCCCGAGCGACGTTGCGTCATCCCGCCACGCCCCGCCACGCCACCGAACGGCAGGTGGCACGTCTGTCATCCCCGCCGTCCGCAACGTAGCAAATAATGCAAATCATTGCAACGTGAGGGTTGGGACCGCCCGGGCGCGCCCCTCTGTGGCGGAGCGTGGCGTGGCTTGGCGTAGCGCTCCAACCCCCCGCGAGCTGCTCTAGTCGTGTGTCCCCGGGCGACCTGGGCCAGTGGGCTCTGCAAGCGCTCTGCACTCAGGGGTATACTTTTTGAGAAAATGTCCCAGCTGTGCTGCTGAGCGTCGCTCATATATGGAAAGATGAGTGAACCTTTATTTAATGCTAAACGGCGGTAGCTGGGGCTGCTGGAGCTAGCACGGGTCAGCCACGAAGGCTAAGCCTCGTTAATAATTTAATTATTTTTCAAATGATAAGCAGCGTATGTGGTGTGTGCATTACCGTGGTGTTCGATACGTATTTTTAGATAGTATATTTGTTTTTGAAAGAGCTCTTGAAAGAGCCGAGCTTACATACATGGCGCTTGTATGAGACAGTCTGGTATCATCGTGATATTAAGTTACCATTGTTGTTAGATGTTATCCTATGAAGAAAGAACAAAGTTGTCAAACAAAGTAGGAAGCCAAAATCGTGTACATAGTCTTGTAAATGAATTGGAGTGTTTGTTTTGTAAAATTGTGAGATCCGCATAGAATTGGAAATGCGTTTCCGATTGTTTTGTAGATATTATATATCACCGAACGGAAGTGCAGAGTGTGTTCCGTGTGGTAAATTGTGTTGGGTCAGCCTTGGGCCGGGACTGTGGTTCCCGCTCCAGCACCAACGCTGACCCAAAGTGATGCCACGCCAACACTCAATATTCATAAGCCATGCCATCTTCTTTACACTGTTAAATTTATCACACTATGACCTTTATTATTTCTCTCATCAAATAGGGTCGCCCCATAACTCATGTCTTATCGATTACAAAGCCCTAGGCGGGGGCGAGCGGAGGACTTGTCTGGGCTACCTATCCATGAGTTTGGATGTCAAACATTTTTTCGTGAGTGACAATCCGTTCGCGAAGATACGAGTTTTCCTCACTTTTTTGTTGGAGCAGCTGTACGATCGAAATGCTCACTCCTTGCAAGGGGCGACTTTTCACACACTTTGCGGGGTTTCCAGTCTTTGTGAAAGAATGCAGTGAGCACTCTCGCGTGTGGTCCTACAAGACGCACTACCCGCTGACGGCTTGGTGCAAGCCACGCCCGGCCGCGGTAATAAATATGGCAGCTGGGTGACTTGGTGTGAGTCTCGGGCGAGCTGGCAGCCGGCACACGCCGCACACCCTCGGCACCCTCGGCCCGCGGCAGCCATGGCGGCGCCTAGAGACACAGGAGGGTCCTCCAATCTCCAGCAGTGCCCCACTCCTCCACCCCGCTCGTCCCCGCCCCGCCTTGGTGCAGCAGCCGTATGTACGGGAATAGCAAATAAACAGAAACGAGATTACGAGAGACGCTTTTACGGGACCACTCTCTCCTCCTCACCCTGCTCTCCCCATTACGCCACCTGTTGCGCTCAGAAATAAATATAAAAGAAAAGAAGAAAAATAACGAAGGGGGAAAAATGGGACCCCAAGAAGCGTTATTAGCTGTCAAGAGCAGCAAGCGCAGGACGTGTCTGATGGGTTGCCCACCTCGACGCCGTATCTTGTTGGCTGTCAAGAACAGGGCCTGCTTTCCACTCAAAACCACACTCTTTCTAATAAAACTTTTAACAAAAGAAAACGACTATGGAAACTGAGACATTTTCGGGCCTAATACTAAGGGTGCGTGAGATAGTTGATTTGATGATTTTATTTGCAGCACTTTATCACCAAAGACGCTGGAATGCGACACAAGCTCGTCACAAGAGCCGAAATGTTGGACTTTTTGTCGCGTCCGAAGCAAACAAAGCGTCACTCCCTCTTCTCGGCAAACACTCACTGGGGGAAGCGATCACGAACGATCACGTCGGGGGAAGTTTTCCCAGATAGTCCCTGCGCGCCGCTGCGCGCCCCTCTCTGCCCCACCGCTCGCCGCGCCGGTCCCAGCCTAGCGCGCGCCGCTCCACGTCGTCACTTTCTTAACTCGCTGCCGTTACAGCCGGGCCCGGCCCCACTCCAACCAGGTGTCTGCTGATTCCTTATTTTTGTCGTATGTTTTCTTGCATGTTTTTCTTCCGACATCTCCTCGGAAGCGAGAGAAGCGGCGAAGGCGCGGTGGAACGTGCATGGCTGAGTAAACACCAAATTACTAAATACCGTGTCCAGTCTCGTGGTTCCCTCGCGGGGAGCGCCATGCACACGACGTCCTCCCCGAGTTGTAAAGTTTAATTGTGAGAGAAAAAAAATCATTAATGAATAAAAGTGGATATTTAGTAAAACGTCAAGAAACTGGAACTAAAGGGAACCTGCATTGATCAAGTATCGAGACGCGCGCATTGGACGCCCACGCAAGGGAGCTCACACGGCACGGCGGGCGAAAATCACAGCCATTTCTTATTGTTCTTTGTCCACGAGCAGAAGAAAAGAAAAGAATAAAAGGAGAAAAAAAAATCGTCCCGCTCCAAAAAGGAGCGCGTGATCAAAAGTTTTCTCGCGCGTCGGTCGCGCTGGTCAGGTCACTTCCTCGTCGTCCTGCTCCAGGGCCATGTTGTTGAGGGCCATGAGACTGACGCCCAGCTCGGCGGCAGCCGCAGGGTGCCCCGCGACGGGGACCGGGTGCTGCAGCAGCCGGCCGGCTAGCGGCATCACGAGGAGCTCGTCCTTGGCGACGAGCCCGAGCCGCTGCTCCGCGAGGTCCGGGTCCGGGTCCGCCGCGGCCGCTGAGTGGTCCCGCAGCGTGGGCAGCTCCGTCATGGCCGTGGCCACGGTGCGGCTGAGCACGCTGCCGCCGCCCGGCCCGCGCCGCCGTCGCCCCGCCGCCGCCGCCGCCCCGCCGCCGCCGTCGCTGCCGCTGCTGCTGCCGTCGCTGCCGCGGCGCCCGCGCCCGCGCAGCCGGCAGGGGATGAGGCCCAGCACGTCCCGCAGCCCGGACCGGAAGTTGCGCGAGAGCAGCGCGTACAGGATGGGGTTGGCGGCCGAGTTGGCGTAGGCGACCAGGAAGGTGGACGGCGTGAAGATGGCCGAGAAGGTGGACGGTCCGCGGTACAGCGGCGACCAGTGCTGCCACAGGCGACGCGCGTGCAGCGGCAGGTGGCACAGCGCGAACACGCCCACCTGACGGGGAGACCAGAAATGGGTCGTAAGGAAAAATAATAAAAAAAGCCTCTCTGTAGAACGTCAATTTTTACAAGATCTCGTCATTTTAACTATGTTCAATTCACATCGATATTAAAAAGCAGATGCCACATTGAGAGTGGAATTTTGTGGATGAGATTTTTTGTGAAAGTGACGCTCTGTGGATAGGCTGTGCTGGCCGTGCCCTTGTCGTTAGGTAGGTCTCGTCGCTGGTCAGTTTCTGCCGGAGGACGTGCAGAATGATTCCGAACAGCGTTTGGTACTGTCCTCTCTCTCTCTCTCTTTCTCCTTATGGCCTCATCCCATCCGTGCGACAAGGACAGAGAGAGACGACTGCTCCTCACCACGGTGACGGTGAGGCGGACGGCGCTGCGGCGCGCGCGCGGCTGCCGGAGGCCCAGGCCGCGGCCCGAGCC
The DNA here is from genome assembly GCA_029379305.1 of Frankliniella fusca. Classification (NCBI taxonomy): domain Eukaryota; kingdom Metazoa; phylum Arthropoda; class Insecta; order Thysanoptera; family Thripidae; genus Frankliniella; species Frankliniella fusca. The sequence continues at coordinate 928,576 of JAHWGI010000970.1, forward strand.
CCACAGGACGGCGGCGATCCGCGCGTACAGGATCGCCATGGCGGACAGCGGCAGCAGGTACAGCAGCACGAACGTCACCACGTCCCACAGCTTCTGGTCGTACTTGTGCCGGTTCGAGATGCAGATGATCTCCTGCGCGGAACAGAGAGCTTAAGGGAGAGGGCGGCAGGCTGGGCTGGGCAGGCCTGCGCTGCGCCCGGGTGTGGCGGGTCTGCCTACCCCGCTCCTCGCAGGCGCTTTGCTCGACCCCAGTGGGCCTCCTGTGAGAGGGACGCCGAGCGAAATGCCTGGAGTGCACTGAGCAAAACCCGACAAGGAAATACCCTACGCGAGGCTAGGTAGCCTGGTCTAGCCTGTTACGGTGTCTCCTCGCACACGGGTTATTATTATTTACTTTTTTTTTACGGGTCTCGCCCGAGGGATCAACAACTCGTATATTACTTCGTACGCGGAGGCTGTATTACCTGTACATTACCTTATATTACTTGCATATTACCACAATTTTGCCTCTAAATTACCCCTGTATTACTTTACATTACTTTATATTATTTTATATTTCATACATATTACCTATATTACTGGTAATATAGTACACTCCTTCGTACTCTGCTAAGGGGAGTTGGCGACCCCTCGGTTTCGCCCAGTGCGCTCCAACGCATTCTGATTGACTGCCGTCCCGCTGCTCTGCGTCCCTCTCTCGGGAGGCGCACTCCTCGGCCCTGCTAGCGGCCTCCTGTGAAAGGGGCGCTCTGTGACGGAGCGGCAGAACGCGTTATTGAAGTGCACTGGGAAGAACCCGCTAAGAAATTACCATGCGCGAGGCTAGATATGACTGTCCTCCACGAGACGACATGCCAGGCCACATTAGGCTACCTAGCCTCGCGTAGAGTGTTAATGGACAGGTTAATCGATATTAGAAAAAAGAAGAAAGAAGCGAGTAGGAGGTGTCATTTCGTAGTGCCGTCCATAAGCTGAAGCAGACTGCTCGCCATCATACTTGTTTAGAGCTGCCATTATCTACCGTCGTACGAGCTAGTCATATAGTTTACGAATATCTCTACAAATATCTTGCGTTTCTGACTGTTATTCTGCAGATTGTTATCTTCACTCAGAGGATATTACGCAAGTTTCTGTACCTTCAACACTTAAAAATTTTAAAATGCGACGTTACACGAAAACTGGAACTGGCGATACCTTTGTAGTTGAGGTAGATAACGCTGCATCGCAAAATTAATGAAAACTATGTTCAAATTTCGAAATCTCATTAAATTTTACACTGCAACTCTTGGGCCGTGTTCCGTCTACGAAGTATCGCACTCGTACTAGTATTACATTCTACAAATCAAAACTTTCCACCTAACCTACTGAGGCAACCTGTCTGCTTTGTTTGAGGACGCTATGGGACGCGATGCTACCTCCTTCGCGCTACGTTCTTCTTTTTCCTCTTCCCGATCAACCTGTCCATTCTGTAGCGTATTTTGCCGAGTGCGCTCTATAGGCACTCGCTCTTCGTCTCTTTTAGAGGAGGCCCACTAGGTCCTGCTCGGCCCTACTCGGCCCGCACCCGCACCTGGAACAGCCCCGGGAGGTCCACGGTGACGGTCTGCGCCCAGTACAGGCGCTGCGCGCTCAGCCCGGCGGCCGCGAGCCACACGCACGCCATGGTGGCCCTCAGCCTGGACGGGCGGAGGATCGCGCGGCAGGTGATGGGGTGCAGCACGGCCAGGTAGCGCTCCACGCCCACCACCACCAGCACGAAGATGGAGGCCGTGTAGCTCAGGTTGTGCACGAAGTGGTACAGCTTGCAGACCACGTCGCCCAGCACCCAACTGAAACAGAGGCGGCCGTCAAATCGCAGTCAGGATCGCACACTTACTAGAAGCCTGATGGCATCAATATCGCTCGCTCACTGTGAAAAATATTTCCGTAGATGTACAATATATTTTGTAATTAACTATGCACAACATATCTCGTACATGTACGACTTTACACTTTACGACTTTGTTGGCTCACGAATCGATTCTGAGTTGATACGCATAGCTATAAAAAGTTTACAATATGAATGGTAATTGTACAAGACTTCTCATGGAAAATTTTCCCGTACCGGTACAAGAATTTCTCACAGTGCTTGTAGGTGTGAGACTTGAGACTTAACATTCGCCCACCCACGCATATCCTTGCAAATTCCTGGAAACAATCTTTTCTTAACTACGAGTGTGTTTGACTGGAAATTCGCCCTTCCACAAGGTGCGTGACATTCGAACACTAGAGGGCCTCCAACAGTGTATTCGAGACCACGTGGCCAGGGCAGCAGAGACCGACTTGTCGCGCAGCAGCTGTGGAAAAAAATCACCTGACCGCCAGTCCAATAATTGACAGCCCACAGGCACGTAGCAGCCGGGCCGGACCGGGGGCGCCGGGGGCTGACAACATAGTGCCTTGCGCCTCGCCACTCGAAGCCCCTCTGGCAAGTTGCCCCTGCAAGGACGATCCGGCGCGCGGGGCGGGGGTCGCGGGGCCCACAGCACCAGAAGGGCGCCTCGTGCCCTAACGAAGTCGAACCACCTGACTCTTACGTCTCCGGGGCGGGGTGGCGCGTGGCTACCCTGCTAAGAGAAGGGGTTGACGGGGCGCGAGGGCGCGGGCGGCGTAGGCAAGACGAGATCAGACGGGACGAGATGCAGCCGAGCCGTGCCCAATTACGGAGGCACTGGCGGCACTCCTGAACGCGACAAAGCGAACTCGACTGGAGCGCCAGCCGCTAATCCTCACCACCAAGCCTTTCCATGGTCCGGGGGGAGGGGGGGGATAGTAGGGGAGCAATATATCCGATTCGAGGCAAGGCAAGGCCCGCCCTTGCAATCGGAGACCGCGCTATTCATTGTACTGCGGGCTTGATACAGGCTTCTCTCCGGCTCTGAGTTGCGCGGGGGAGAAATATCAGATCCAAGTTCCGGAGGGGGGGGGAGGAACAGAGCAGTGGTGTGGGCCGCACCCACCAGCAGCGCGGGGGTCAATTGAAACAGAAGAGGGTGTACGCGGCACGCGGGTGGAGTGAGCGGAGCGCGCCGCCGAAATTAGGTTAGGCTTTCGGGTGAGGATAAGAAATTTGACTCCGACCGGCGCGGCCGGGCGCGGCAGCCGTCTGATTCCGAAGATCGCTCTTGTACCTCCGTCCTCGTCCCACTCTTGGCAGTGACCAATGTTGGGGGTGGCAAGTCCCCGTGAGTGCGACAAGGACGGTGGTGTGAGAGCGCCCTTCAGAATCAGGCAGCGGAGCAGGAGGAGAGGACACTCAAGCACAGACCAGGCGTATCACGTTTTATACTTTATTTCGGTGCGCTGGTTGGATTAGTCGGGGGAGGAGTATTCGCTGTGACTGGGGAACATCTATTACCATCACTGAGGAGACGCCAGTTTCAAAAACTGACCTGTTAGCCGACGGGGAAATGAGTATGAGACCTCTTTAACATCGATTTGGCTCCTCATACTCTTTTGGGGGGAAATAATACGCGAATCTACTAAATTCTGGTAAACGACGGAGTTGTAGTGCACACATGTCGCAACAATAACATACAAAAAAGTAATTTTGAGCCGAGCAGCCCTTTACGAGCGAGGCTTAAGCAGTACGAATTTTCCGTGAAAAATCCAACTAAAGAAAACGATCGCTTGATGTTTTGTACTTCGATTACCCTGTGACGATCATGGGAGGAGCGGATACGTTTAATTACTCTTCATATTGGCTGAACGAAATGGATGTTTCAATCGTTTTGCAGGAACTAAAGTGATTCATAAAATGGTTTACGTAAAGATTAACTTGTAAGTATATGCCATTTCACGAATAAGTTTCCCAGTGAGAAATGGATGGTCGAATCGACATCAATGAGTCGAAAAGTAGTCGTTGCGAGTAACGCGTCGAATATTCTGAATTTTCGACCTAGCTGTTTTTGCTGAGTGCTATTTGCAACAGTACGGTTTGCATTTCATTAGAAATTGCAACTTTTTGTTAACTGAGTCAGGACTTGTGGCTGTCACGGGGCCCCAACCCCGTGCCGGTAGGCAGCCACACTAACATCCGCCCGGCTCGCCCTACTCCGAGCGCACTGCAGAGCAGAAGACGCAGCGACGCCCAGCCACCTGCCCCCTCCACTCCCCTCGTCCGCCGCCGACTCTGGCCAATCAAATCGCGCCGTTCGCTCAGACGAGACTGTCACCGCCGCCGCGCCGGTCAGTCAGCGTGGAATCTCCGGACAGAGCAGGTGCTCCGTGAAATTAGTCAAACAGTGCCGTGACCCGCCGAGACCCATCATGAAGACTTCGAAGATTTCCGCTGCATATCTAGCCCGCAAGGTTTGTTTCGCCCGTTCCAGTGTCGTCGAAGATTCGCCGTGTTTGTCACTCTCCTCTCCTCACACACCTGATTTTACCACCACCGGGGCCCCTTGCCCGGGAGCATCATGGCCGGCTAGGCTGCTCACCTTCGCCCTGCGGCCTGACGGCGCGGCGACCGTGAGGAGAGGACGGACATGCTGTGTGTGTGTGTGTGTGTGTGTGTGTGTGTGTGTGTGTGCAACGTACTCCAAACTGTTGAAAGTGAAATAATGTGCAGAGCAGTGTGACGTGAAATAAATATGTGTTAGTGTGTGAGTGAGTTTGTCGCGGGGAGGCGCCCCCGTCGGCAATTCTGTACTTGGTTTGTTTTTCTTCTCCACCGGAAGTGGCTCCTGTACACTTCCGGCAACTTAGGTGAGTGCACTCCAAAAATCTGGGCCCAGTGATCACTTTTGTATACTGCTATTTCTGTTTTGTATGGCTTTTGTTTTCTGCTAGTGTATGTAGAAATGTTTCCTTCATATTTTGTTTTCCTATTGTGCTAGTTATGCATTTACTAGATGCTCTGTAGTATACCTTTTGATTGTTATACACTTGCGCTATTATCACTAGACGCGCTTTGTTATAAGTTTGCTGTGTTATTCACTTGAATTATTATTATTATCGATCCTCTAGTTTTTGAGGCCTCTGTAGCATGCGCATGCAATAATTTGAATCAGTTTAAAAAAAATTAATGAAAGCAAAAAAAAAAAAAAATTATAAATAACAATTGAATAAAATATTAAAATAGTAACAAAATATAAATTATCAATTTTCAAAAGTATTCCAACTACAAAAGCTATAAAATACTCTTTAAGTCCTAAGCAAATAATTCGCTTGCACGAGGGGACGCCCTTGTTTGGTTTTGTTCTGCTTGTGAAATTTTCTAGTAGCACTATGTCAGTGACGTTGATTTAAATTTATTGTTGTTTGTGTTTACAACCCTAGCACGGTTATTCATTATTTCACTTTTGAGAAATTATCGTTGCGGGGTTTTACCGGGTTTTACCGCTTTTCGCCTGTTTTTGGCGTTGATTCAGTTGTGCTGTTAGAGGCACTTACCCTACATTTCTGAGGGTTATTTTCCGTAGTTTTCTTCATGACATTTGCAGTTTTGCTCTGCATTCAATCACAACCGTGCTAGACTTGTGTATTGTATATTAATGTGTATTGTTTATGTATTGTGTGTTTATTGTGACCTTGTATATTGTGGTACTGCTCTTACGAACTATTGAATTTCCTGTTTTTCTGGGAGTATGGTTACTCCTTCAATCTCATGCCCCCACCTTTTTCTATAGTGTGATCATTCCTTTTTGTCGTGGGTTCGCGCCCCACTTGGGCATGGTTTTTTTTTTAATTGTAAAAACTTGTTTCACCATACGCAGTGAAATCATTGTCCTTATAAAGTTTTCTAGTTTTCTTATGTATTAACCGATACGCGACGGCAGTGGCGGGTTTTATATATTAATTTTGTACTTCTATTGCTTCTTCTATTGCTAAATACCCATTGTAATCAAGCCTTACTTATTAATTAATATTTAAATCGCCCGCCTGGCGCCCTCTCAAAAATCTCAAGCTGTCGCCGCGTTTCGTAGCCAACCCTGACATCCCCCTCTGAAATTGTAGAGCGGCCAGGGCATGGCACCCGAGAAGAGCTACCTTTGTGTTTACACCCACCCGAGGGGGCCTCAACTCACCCAAAATTTGTACACATGATTTCAAGATTTCACATGATTACACCTCTTATAATTGAAAGAAATAATTCGTAAAGTAAACAATGTTAAAACCTTACGAAGAAAAAGTTCGTATTACAAACAAAATAGTTTGTAAGCTGCGAAGTATTTGGCTGCTTCGCAATTGCGAAGAATTTCTTCGCAACTTACAAACTATTTAGTTTGTAAGGCGTAAAAAGTTTGTAAGCTTGCGAAGCGTTGCGAACTATTTTGTTTGTAATACGAACTTTTTCTTCGCAATGCGAAGCATCTAATTTCTTTGCAACGATTGTTCGCAAGGTTTAAACAGTGAATACAAGCGTATTTTGAGCTTCATGAACCCAAAATACGCACTCAAATCAATCTTTTTCGGCAATAGATCCACACTTTTTGACAATGATTTCGAAGATATCAGCGATTGTGCACACATGATTTCAGGAGTTGAGGCCCCCTCGCACCCACCCCCCTCCAACCACATCCGTAACATGGCGTTTCGTCGAGTCAACGCAGTCAACGTCGATTAGGCGTAGAATCGACGGCTCACGTGTTTTCACTAAGTCCTTCGCTCAAAACACTCCAACACTCCAAAATACGTGGTGCGGTGCAATAACACCTAATTAGGTGGTAAAGTGTTAAACTATTTACTACCTAACTTCTTCAGCATGGTACTTCCCTGTCGATTTTTCGTCGATTTCCCGTCGATGCCCTAGCGAATTTTTAAAATAAAAAGTTAGATCAACTGTGATATTGTTCGACAAAATTATGGATATTGAGGAACGATATACGTGGTTCGAGAACGAGTTCAACAAATTTAAATGAGCGTTATACAAGAGTGACACCACGGGGCGTAGCATGACACTGTGAAAAATATCCTTGTAAATTTACGACATTTTTTGTAATTTTGATTTACAAAATATGTCGTAAATTTACGACAACCCATTCTTGCTCGTCGGTCAATTCCAAGTCGATAGAGATTGCTTGTAAATTTACAATTTCAAATTGTAATTTTACGACTTTTATCATGGAAAATTTTCCCGCGTAACCCTTACGAGTATTTTTCACAGTGGATAGAAACATGACAAAACTAAAGTTCTGCAGTTATCAGTGCAGAACTTTTTTGTTCTGAAGTTATAAGTGCTTAACTCTTTAGTTCTGCACTTGAAAGTGTAGGACTCTCTAGTTCTGCTCTAAAAACTGGATAGAGAGTTCCGCAGTTGCAAGTGCAGAACTAAAGAGTTCTGCAGTTATAACTGTAGAGCAAAAAAGTTCTGCACTTATAACTGCAGAACTTTAGTTTTGCAGTTTGAAGTGGCAAACTACTACTCACTAAGATTTGCAGAGTGGGAGTGAGATGCTCGCTCCGGGCCATAGCTCCCTCTCACTCTCCACTCGTTTTCGGACGCCATAAAGGCAACGCCGCTGCGTTGCCTAGCAAGACAAAAAATTACTTACCTATAATTGCCGATAATTGCCCATCCCTCATGAATTTCCTCGTATTATGCCCGGCTTCAGATAACTCCAAGATTGCACACTCCCGATTTATCCCTGGATTACTCTCACATTCTGCCCGAATCACCCCGGGGTCACTCTTACTGTTCACACTCACCTCTGCACCAGGTAGATGGACAAGTTCTGGTACACGCAGAACACGCCCACGCTCAGGTCCGCCACGGCCAGGTTCACGAGGAAGAGGTTGGTCCTGGAGCGGGTGCGGCGCGACAGCGAGGCGACGACGATCACCAGCAGGTTGCCGAAGAAGCAGACGAGGAAGACGGCGGTGTAGAGGACGATGAAGGCGGCGCGCACGTCCGTGCGGTCGAACAGGTACTCCTCGCCGGCCGCCGATGAGGAGGTCGCCGCGACGGCCGTCACCACCACTGCGCCGGCACTGGGCGGCGGCATCACCCCGGCACCCCAGCCTCGCCGCCTCTCCTGCCTAGGCCGGTGCGACCAATTGTTTCATTGGTTCGATTATCAATGAGGCATTTTAACCGTGTAAAATTGTTTTTGAGATAAAAAAATTAATAATTGTTCTCTCTCTCTCTCTCTCTCTCTCTCTCTCTCTCTCTCTCTCTCTCTCTCTCTCTCTCTCTCTCTCTCTCTCTCTCTCTCTCTCTCTCTCTCTCTCTCTCACCACAATTGCGATTATTCGGGTTTATCAATTAATCATCAATTAATTGAGTGTTGTCGATTAACCGGCTCAAGCAATTAATTGATCGCTGAGCGAAGCGAAGCTTACTCCTGCAGGGGATCAGAAGTGTACTTGGTCGTGAGTCTGTCTGCCTGTCTGTCTGTCTGTCTGTTAGTATGTATTTAGTCTGTGTTAGCCGGTTCACCTCTTAAAGTACAGAAGTAATCGTAAAAAGCGGTAGTGTTCCGAAATCTACTTTTTCCGGCGCTTTAATAATCATCCAAGCTGTCCAAATTAAAAGAGTTCGAAATATTTAAAAGTAAAATTAACTCGCGAGCCGTCTATTTTTGACCCGCTCACTCCAAGCCGCCTATAACAAATTTACATGTCACCCGAATATTGTCATTATCGGTAATCACCGCTGCGGCAGTTCTTCCTCCTCGTCAGCTAGCTGCGCGACAAACCATCCACCCACCCCACACCCCCTCAAAAAAATCAGTGTCCCTCGATATCATCGTCCCATTTTCAAGAATGGGCACAATAACGTCAATAGAGTGTGCTCACTTCACTTAACGGCAGGAATACACAGGCTCCATGTTCCAACCAGGCCCCGCCCCGCCCCGCCCCGTCCCGCCCGAGCCGGAAACCCCAGCGCGACGCGGCGGCTCCTGCTTTCCAATCAATGGAAGCGGCCTATCAGCTCCAACCCTTCTTCCCTTCCCTTCCCTCTGAGGCTGACACGATCGCAGGGGCACAGCCAGCACAGCGCAGGGCTCTGCTGGTGACGGAGTGGCTCCAGAGCGACTCCCGGCCTGGGGGTTCGGCCCGGCCACGACTGGAAAATGATAGCGGCGTGGGGAGAAAATTCAAGCGGAGAAAAGAGACAGCGCACCCTATCACTAGTCCTCCTCCGCCTCTTTCACTCTCAAAGGAAGCCCCTGACATCGTGAACCCCCTCTCCCCCTTCCACCCGGAGGAGAAGCACGCCAGGCGAGCAGAAGAAGGACCACTCCGTCGACTGCTGCCGGTTGAGAGAGAGAGAGAGAGAGAGAGAGAGAGAGAGAGAGAGAGAGAGAGAGAGAGAGAGAGAGAGAGAGAGAGAGAGAGAGAGGTGGGGGGTGGGGGGGGGGAGGCTTCCTACCGGCTGGCCGCAAACTTTACGCTTTAGCCAAGCCGAGACGGGCCCGCCAGATTCTCGGCAAGTTTTAACGAGATATCCGCGCCACAATAGACGGCCCACGCCCCACTTGATGCATAACGCGGCCCCACTTCTCATACAGCCTCCCCCCCCCCCCCTCTACTCCCCGCCTCTCCCCCACCGGACAGACTGGATACAGAAAATTCATTCCATAGCGAGGGGTGGCTGTTTAGGGGTGGTCCCGGCCCTGGCGGCGTCCTCACCTGGGGATGGACTGGAGGAGGAAGGTGGGGATGGCTGTCGGTCTTGGAGCGCTGCGCTGCGGAGTCCTACGCGGCTGGTCTCATTCAACACGACGTTGACGGCGGTGGTGGCGATCTGGCCGGCGGTCCGCCCAGGTATGCGACGGAGCGCGGCGCCCCGGCCGCCCCGGCCCGGCGGCAGCGGCGTCCACCGGCAGCAGCAGCGCCCGCCGGCCCGGCCCGCCGGGGCCCGGGGCGGGGCTCGGGGCGCATCGCTCGATACGCGATGCGCCGGACCCGCCGCGGATCAGAGACAAAACTCTCTCGCGGCACGGGACGCTCTCGATACGACGGTGATAGTGGTGAGCGGCGGCGAGCTTGGTCTGGGCCGGGCCGGGCGGCGCGGCGATGTGATTAGGCCGGGGCGGCGGCGGTGTGCGGTGGTCTGGTCCGGCGTATAGGCACGGCGGCGTGCTGGCCAGCAGGAGCAGCAGCAGCAGCAGCAGCCGGGCGCAAAGAGCTATAGGCAGCGAGGCCGGGTGGGGTGGACCCGAGAGGCCGGACAAGAGAGAGGACCACGCCGCACGCCTCCGCCGCCGCTTGGCCCCCGGCTACAGCTGTGCCGCGCGGCGCCACCCGCGACGCGACGCGCAGCACCGCGCGCGCGAACCGAACCGAACTAGGGGGGTGGTCTCCGAAGAGTGAGAGGTGCCCCCCTGCCTGCCCTGCCCCTCTGGGACGCTGCGGGGCGTGGCGCTAGCACGGCGCAGGCCAAAGCCAGGCCAGTCCTCCCGCGCGGCCGCCGGGGCGCGGGGCGCCTCAAGCAAGCCACCACGCCTGTCCCGTACCGTGCCTCCTTGGTCTTGTTCGAGTGCAGCACAGACGCTCGCTGTGCCCTGCTCCACCCTGCCCCTCCCCGGCTCCTCCGCACCCCGCGCGCCCCGCCCTGCCGCGCCTCCGAGACGCCTCGCCATCTTGTTGACAAAACAGCGCGCCAAAAGCACGCGGCATCCGGCTCGTGCGGCGCGTGCGCAGCGATAGCGTGGCCGACAGTTTCTCACGTCCCGACTGCGTCTCTCCTCCCCTCATTCCCCGCTCCCACACTGCTGACTGAATCAAAAGAGCGCTCCCTCTTGCCCTGTCTCTCTCGCACTCATGTGGTGCGCAGCCCTGCCGCCGCCGCCGCCCTTCTCCTCTTCCTCCCCATAATGGATCTATGCGCCAGCGGTAACCCTTCCGCTTCCTACTTCCGTCTAATTCGCTACATTGACACGCGCGCGTGTTCCGGAAGTGCGAGTGCGTTTGGCTCTTTGCGAGTCGCCTCTCTTCGCCCGACACCGAAGCAGCCAGCCACCACGAGGGACCGACCGTGAGTTGGACCCACCACTACCTCGCCTTCCGTTTCCGGTGTTTGGATGGGGGCGGGAGGGACATGGGAAAGGGGGGGGGGTGAGTAGGGTAGCAGCGCGAGGAGCAGGCGAGCCCCGCAGGGTGATTCCGCACAGTGGTTTCGTGTCTCTGTCCTCGTCGCGCTGATGCGACTCGGCCATAAGGAGCGAGCGAGAGCACACCATACTAAACGCTGTTCGGATTCACCCCGCGTGACCCCCGGACAGGACAGGGCCTTGTGAGTCCTCGGAGAGTCGTGGCGGGGACGAGGGCGCGGGGGCGCAGAGGGGAGTGGAGGAGAAATCAGGGATCTGAACCGTCGTCCGCACATCACCTCCTGCTCTGCTCCTCCTAAACCTTCTACGTCTACGTCACTCCGCCCGTCCTGTCCCCAGCGGCCCATCCTACACCCAGACACTCCCGCACCCTGGCAGCACGTCTGCCCCCAGAGCGGCAGCAGCGCCGCGACGCCACTCATCGGCGCTCTCCTCGCGTGCGAGAGAGAAAGCATTCTCGTACCCCTCGGTTGTCTCCTTGAGAGCGAGAGAGACAGAGCGACGAGTGTCGGCAGCGGAATCGGTCGGCGGCTGGACCGGTAGCGTCGGCCTACACGGGAGGCAGTCGAAACCGTAATGGAATTATTCCAAGTTGTGAGCTTGCTGTCGGCAAAGTTGTGGGCGGCCGGGTCGGGTTTGGGCCGGTGTTATATTCAGTTAAGAAAAGGCGAAAAAATCGCGCTGGCCCCGGGGCCGCCCCGGGGCCGCCCCGGGGCCGCCCCGGGGCCTGGGGCGCGTAGCCGAGAAGGGAAAGGGGGGAGAGGGGAAGGAGCGGGGGAAGGAGCGGGTAGCTTGATTCCAAGAACCAACTGCACGGTGACGTTCGCTGCACGACGCGGCTCTCCGTCGGCCTCGGCTTGCGGGTGCACGAACGCGCTCGGCTCGGCCCGGCCGACCCTTCGTCGTGCAGTTAGTTCGCTACCTGTCGAACCCGCTCCGCCCCCTCCTCCCCCCGCTCCTTCCCCTCTCCCCCCCTTTCCCTTCTCGGCTACGCGCCCCATGCCCCGGGGCGGCCCCGGGGCGGCCCCGGGGCCAGCGCGATTTTTTCGCCTTTTCTTAACTGAATATAACACAGGGCGCGCGGGGACTGGCACCGGCACGGCGCGGCGGTCAGGGAAGGGGTGGTTGGACTCGGCCGGGGGTGGCGGGAGGCGGCCGGCGCCGGCCCCGGGATTCAGCCTGTTGATTTTCCCGATATAACATCCGCGCGGCGCCCGCGCGTCTCGCTGGCGGGCTGTGGGCGGCACGCTCCTCCAGCTGCGGTAGGATGGGCTGCCTACCTTCAGGCGCTCGCCAGACCGCAGCGCCGCGCACGCGATACTCTGGAAACTCAAGTGTGTGCGTGGCACGCTTATTTTGGAGTCAACCACAAAGCACTGTGAAAGGGAGTGTGATTGCCAGGCATGCACTTGGTGTGTGCCTGACAGGCACTCTTAATCTTAGTGCATGCCTATGGCTGGCATGCTTTTATCTAGAGCATGTCTGGCAAGCTCACTCTATTTAGAGTGTGCTTTGTGCTTGACTCCCAAATACCCGCGCGTTCCTGGGTGTACCAGCGATATTAGTTGGGGCCCCGGTTTCGCCCTTCGAGTGCGGCCGCTGGTGGGGACGGTATTGTTGTCGTTTCCCTCAGGGCTTGACTTCGTCGCCCATTTTTTGCCGTCAGGAGGAGAGCCCCTTTTATCTCTTTCCTCCTGTCGATCTGTTGACGGCCAAACTGTCAGAGAAATCTCACTACTTAAAACTCGCCTTACCAAAATTCGAACTTAGATTCATCCAGCAAATAATCAAGACTACCGTAAACTAAACAAAACTATTGTTTTTTCTTACAGTCTTATTATACACATATTTTTTTCTTCTCAGGGGCTCATTCCTTTAGCCAAATGTCTTTTGACGAATTTTATTTCAATTTCATTAAACCAACAATGTAATCTTGTTTCCACTCTCCACGAGGAATGAGAAACAAAAGTTGCTCCGCGCTGTTCGTTCCACCCGCCTTATCACCCCAACTGGGCTGGTCCGGGAGGTCTGCGCGCGGCGCTGGCCGGGCGTATCTCTGTCTCACTCACAGCACCCCCCCCCCCCTTCCCAACTCCCGGTCGTCACGTCACCGCACCACCCGCCGCACAGTTGACCCTTCGCTTCCTCATTTCGGCCTGACGGCGTGACGCTGGACGACGGCCCAGCCCGACGGCAGAGTAGAGTAGCGCCCAGCTAAGTCAGTCCGTTCGCCACTACGCTCCGCTCCGCACAGCTTTACGATTAGCTTCACGACAATCTCTCCCCTTTGCCTCGCTGTCACGATCGGCCTGCAGATTCCCCGCATGTTCCCCCCGATGACGCGAGTTCTGCAGGGGCTGCTGCCCGTCCCGTTCGGTCCCAGCACTCCGCTTATGGAGGAAGGCAGCACCAGGCAGCTGCATGCTGCCCCTTCCCCCCCCCCCCCAGTCCCTCCCCCTACTCCCTAGCCCGCACTCCCACTCCCTTCCTAACTTTAGCATCGGCTGAAAGTGGAAGTATTTTTGCAGTGACATTGTAGCTGGGCTTCAGCCGGCGCCATGATTGGCGCTACGCCACTGTTGCTGCTGCCCCTGCTGCTTGCCTGTGCCCGGGAAGTCCAGGGGTCGTACTACACTTACGAAGCGACCCTACGCATTCCGGACGCCAAACCCCTTCGAGACCTTCCTGCATTCTGGTCCAGCACGGGTTTCAGGTAGGCCAAGATTTTGTTGTGTTTTATCATTGCCTTCTTCCGTCTCGCGTGTTCCTCTCTCTCATGCTCCCTGTGCCGTGCCCCTCACTCACTGTCCTACGTGCCCCTCCCCCCCTCCCCTTCCCCCCTCCGCCGCCGTGTACGTGCCTTCCATGTTTCCATATCCTGTGGCAGCGCCCCCAGCGCGCAGGCGGCGGCGGAGTATCTCCTATCCCAGGAAATGGAGTGGAACTTGGCGTACATCGCGGCCTCGCCGCGCGCCGCCGTGCGCCAGGTGCGCGCGCACTGGTTGCTGCAGCTCATCAGCGCCTCGCCGCACAGGTATGGGACACGAGCATCCCTCCTCTGCCGATTCTCTCGTTTGCAGAATGGCTCCCCCCCCCCTCCTCCTCCAGGCACTAATGCTGTACCGCTTAACATGAGTGTTGAAAGTTTTTTAAAAAAAATCTCCTTTTTTTTCGTTGATGGAAAAAAAAACAGAAACTTAACATTAAATGAAATAGAAATCAAAAGTATTCGATCAGAACTCTTTGTGAGAACCCACCCAAATTGTGAATTTTATCCGCCTCACATTTTCAGCTCAAAATTATGTCGCCAAGGGGGCCAGCTATAAACAACACCGCCTTAGTGTCCACTAAAACCAACCCAAATTATAGTTCGCTTGACGGGAGTCTAAAAAACTCACGGGTGTGAGCAATAGGCTCATCCCCTAAAAAAAAAGCGACCCACACTGTCTTCATAATCTGTCTATAGGAGCATATGGTGGAACTTTTGGAGTAAAGAGCTACACTGCAAAAGCGAAAGTCGTTTTTCGACGCCACCTGAGTTCGGTTTTATTCAAAGGCAGTTTTCAAACGTCTCTCTTGCGAGGAATTCGACAGTTCCAAAATTAGTTTTGAGTCTGAATGAATCCAAATGACGCTCCTCAAACATAAAATATTAACTGTACTTGGTTTTTCAGGTGTTTCGAAGGTGCTGTGAACAAATCTGAACCTTAGGTAGCATCGAAAAACGGCTTACGTATTAAGAGTGTTCCGCTTCACAGGGATTGGATACGCTCTACCTTCTCTCCGCCCCTCCCCCCCCCTCTCATTACGTGCCTGGTTCCGCTCCGATCTGAACCGCTTCAAGCTTCCACTGTACTGTCACGTGTCTTGCCTGCGTTGTCACAGCTCTGGCTGGCAGTGGGACTTCACTTTGCTTGACCTCTTTCTCGACCGGCTGGCCCTGAATGGCCTCGAGCCGGGCTTCGAGATCATGGGCAACCCCAGGGTGGAGCGAGAGGCCAAGGGCGGCGAGGTCACACGGCCCGCGAGACCCGAGCCTGCTGAGCGCCCACCCCTAATTACCAACATTACGGAGCAGGAACAGCTGTGGGTGAGGCTCGTGCGTGACACAGTCATCCACTGCGGAGGTAAGTGTCCACCACGCCCCCCCCCCCCGGCCATGATGTGACGCACTCTAATCCACAGAGCGCTACGGTGCATCGGCAGTCTCGCGGTGGCGATTTGAGACGTGGAACGAGCCTGATCTGAAAATGTACAACTCGTTCAACTGGACCCTAGACGGCAAGTCCCCATTCAACATCCGCTTCGCTACTTTGTCGCGGTACTTTGAACCCATATATTTACCTCCTCAGGCTACATGGTGTACTTCCGCGCGACGGTGCGTGGCTTGCGCGAGGCGGAGAGGGTCTTGGGTGCGAGGCTGCGCCTGGGCGGCCCCGCGGGGACCTTCAAAGGGCGCGCCCACCACCCCATCTGCTGGCATATCCTGGAACACTGCGACCGGCTGGCGTCCCGAAACCTGAGGTTCCACCCAGGCCTTCTAAACGCGCACATAC
The DNA here is from genome assembly GCA_029379305.1 of Frankliniella fusca. Taxonomy (NCBI): domain Eukaryota; kingdom Metazoa; phylum Arthropoda; class Insecta; order Thysanoptera; family Thripidae; genus Frankliniella; species Frankliniella fusca. Next base: position 944,171 of record JAHWGI010000970.1, read on the forward strand.
ATTTCAAAATGAAAACTTCCAAGCTGGACTCTATTTGTATTAATTTTTCAGTTGTGGCCTGGACTTCATCACCTTCCATCGGAAGGGCCGCGCGTCGGCCAGCAGCGTCACCTCAGACACGGTGCGCCTGCTGGACCAGTTTTGGAGGATGTTCCCACACCTCCGCCACCTGCCCTTCGCTAACGAGTGAGCTAAGAACCGCACTGTTGCCGAATCAACCGTACTTCCATTCATGCGTACTTTTTCAGCGAGGCGGACCCACTGACGGGCTGGTGGCGAGAGGAGGCCTGGCGCGCAGACGGCCGCTACGCCGGCATGGTTGTGAACACCGTGGTGGACCTGCAGGACCAGTGGAGGGGCCGCAGCGGCCACCGCCCAGCCCTGGAGATCCTCAGCAACGACAACGGCTTCCTGGAAACCACTCCGCATCATTTTCAGCAGCGCACGCTGCTCTCCAGGTGGGTCACTTTTGCACTGTCCTCCATCAGGACCGTCTCACGCGTTTCACTGGTTTCAAAGTTTCCTCGTCGTCAGCTTCCAGCTGCGTGGTGGCAGGGGTCGGGCTCGGGGCCGGGATCCACCCCAGTTGTTTCGAAAGTCGGTCCTGACGGCCATGGCCATGCTGTCATTCCTCGAGGGCGAGCAGATCGCGGTACAGCTCGACAGCCAGGTGAGCCCCGCACTTGCGTGATGGTGGCCGCGGGCCTGTCTCCGACTACTCTAACAGGCTGCGGTCCTTGCAAGGGGTCCCCCACTCACACAATCTGTGTACACGCGGAAAAACAATCCCACACAATCTGACACAATCCCACACAATCCACACAATCCCACACAATCCACAGAATCTCACACAATCCCACACAATCCACACAATCTCACACAATCCTACACAATCCCACACAATCTCTCACAATCTCACACAATCCTACACAATCCCACACAATCTCTCACAATCTCACTCTATCCGGGCACCAATCGCCTGCAGTGGATAATTTAATAAGGCGAGGAGTTCACTTTTGGACCAGCCTACTGTAATGCGAAAAACGGAAACGGTACGCGTACGCGCGCGTGGGGAAGACAGTGTATTGGTGGGGGTATGCGGGTTGGAAGGGGGGTGGGTGGGGGAATCATGAAAACTGCGTGCATCAAATTACGTTCTTTGATATTCATGCTCTATATGTACTTTTTGACTATCAAGCCACATTGATGTATTCATCAGACAAATATATGATTTTTGTTTGTGCGAGAATTGTTGCTGTGAATCCTTTTTTCCAGTCGGCATTTTCTCAAAAAAACATGCAGTGCTTGCTTGTCTTAGGGGTGGCAGTCAAAGTCGCGGGAACGTTACATCGGTCGGTGCAGACGCAAATTAAGGCAATGTAAGATACTAGAGGCAAGCAGTAATATCAATACTGAGCACAGTCATGGAAACAAACAAGTTCTACAGAACTCAGTAAAAACACACCTTAGAGAGTGAAAACTGTGGGGGGAAGTGGAAGAAGTTAAAAGAACATTTTGGTTGGTGAAAATTGCTTCAGATACAAAAAACCCATGCGAGAAAAGCTTTCATAACAACTGAAGCCCACGTTCAGGGAGAGGTTACCCGCGGAAAAATGGTCATATATGTGCCATATATGATCCATATATGACCATATATGGATCATATATGGACCATATATGATGAGCTGCGCATCATATATGAAAATCCTAACTCCATATATGTAACATATATGTACATCAACCTTCATATATGGAGAAAAAATTTCCATATAAGTCACATATATGGGTGTCCTTTTTCATATATGATTTTTCTGGCCGCATATATGAATTTTTTACTGTCATATATGTTCAGTCTTCCTTCATATATGGTGTTCTCAGTCACATATATGAATGGTCGAGCTCCATATATGGTGATACTGGATCCATATATGACCAGTTTGGCTTCATATATTGTGTTCCTTGACACATATATGAATGGTCCACCTTCATATATGGTGTCACTGGATGCATATATGACCAGTTTAGTTTCATATATGGTGTTTTTTGACACATATATAAATGTTCCATCTTCATATATGGTGTCACTGGACTCATATTTGGTTCCTATATGATGATGTGCTCTCCATATATGGAAGAAACTTCTTTCATATATGTAATCTTACTTCATATTTAACACGTATATGGAAGAACCAGTTACATATATGTGACATATATGAGTTTCTTACTGTCATATATGATATTTACAGGAACATATATGCAGAGTTCTTAATCATATATGCAGTGTGATAATGTGCTGAGTTCCGCAGACGCCCACATATATGTATCATATATGAATCATATATGACGTCTTACGTTGCTTAAGGAGTCACTCACACTTGTAGTAAACAGCTATGGGCCGATAGCCGAGCGGTCAACGCCACAGGTTAGTAATGCAGAGGTCCTGGGTTCGAATCTCCATATCAACATCCACGAAACGGAACAAGTGATGTGAGTTAAGACGAGTAAGAGGATTGAAGTACTCATTAGGGATGTGTCATAAGACGACTGAGTTCAAATAGTACGTTTGATCTGGATTTTTTTTTACACATGTTCTTCATATATGAACATCACCATATATGGCTCATATAAGAAGCGCGGCTCATATATGTGAAAGTACATATATGAATCTATATATGGTTCATATTAATTCGTCATATATGTGACATATATGTGACATATATGTGACATATATGTCACATATATGACGAATTAATATGAACCATATATGGACTGTCATATATGGCACATATATGACCATTTTTCCGCGGGTAGTGCACATCTATATTTGGTTGAGCGGTACAAGTGATGCAAAGCAATACTTTACGATAAGAAACAAATTTTTTTAAAAAAGTAAGACACTTACGCACAGTGTCCATGAAAATCTACAAATCGCGATGCTGACGACGCACGGCACAAACGCAAAGACACGACCCTCTATCCGAAAATATAAACAAACTCAGCTGGTCGCAGCGAGCAGAGAGCATGACGTCATAGCAGGGGGAGAATAAGAAAAGAATATTCACGTTAAAAAGCGCGAGGCTTCAAAACATTCGCTGAAATCGCACGGAGCAAAAGAACAACACTGAAACGTAGGCTCATAAAAGGTATGTCTGCTACGTATTGATTGAAATTAGAGACTCGCGACCACTTCAAGGCAGTTACTTGGATTTGTGCTTGAATTACAAGACATTATTTGTCTTGAAACCACGCACAAAATTCCAAGACAAAGTCGCGTCTTAAAATTCACGAAAAGACCTGGAAATACAAGAAACTATTTTAACCGTGTTGCTCCAACTTGAGACGAGGAAAGAGCTGAGGGGGCGGGCGAGGCTGCAGGGTAGCGAGGGTAGGCAGGCCCGCAACACGGGCGTCGTACGGGTTGCCTACCCTCGCGTTCTGATGCTTCTGGGGAGACAATCAACAAACAATGCGGCACAATCCTAGACAATCTCACACAATCTCACACAATCCCACACAATCTCACACAATCCCACACAATCTCACACAATCTCACTCAATCTCACACAATCTCACACAATCTCACACAATCTCACACAATCCGCACAATCCACACAATCTCACACAATCTCACACTCAAAACAATCTGTGTACACATTTTTTGGGAGTGGGGGACCCCTTGGTCCTTGTCCACGCTGTACCCGCGAGCAGCCCGCCATGGAGGCGCCACTCCGGCTGGCGGCGCTCGCGTCGCTCGCCGCTGACCGCAGCGATCTTAGCTTGCTGCTCGCCTTCACCAACGAGACGGCGCCGGCCGACGCCACGGTGCGTGCGAGAGTTCAACTCGTCGTTCCAGCCGCCGCAACCGGGCCCAGCAGAGCTGAAGGTAAGAGTCAGATGAGCTCCCGCCAGGCCCGGAATAAATTGTTTTAGATCCAGATTCGTCTAGGGCAAAAGTCAGCCCGTAATAAAGGAGTATAAGTGTGCGTAATGGCGTAATAGAGGCGTAATGGCCAACATTCCCCAGATATTTTACACATTTTACGGTCGTTTTAGGCTCATTTTTCCCGTTTTGCCTGACTTTGGAAAAATCTGAAACTTTTCGGAGCGTAATACAGCGTAATAGACGTAGTAGTCGGGTCACAGATTTTAGGAGTGAGTGCCCTCTCGAGTCAGCCCGTCCTCCCTAAGGGTCTGCTCAATTTCGAAAAATGCTACACGATGATTATTATCACTGGCGATTATTTGGATTTTGCGGTGATTATTATTGATTTTCTGAGATAAAATTATCACTGATTAATGAATGATTGCTGCGAATTATCATTAATGATGGATTATCGAATGATTATCGAATGTTTATCCGTCATTGACTGATATCCGTAATTATAATTGATTATCGCGATTATCTGTGATTATCTTGTTGACAGTCAAGTGCCCTTAATGTGAACGATTTTAAGAGAAAATGGCCTGTGAGATCCGTAGTTTCGATAATACTGGAAAACGGTTGCGATTATAAAATCTTCGGACCAACATACACACCTACACTGATAAGCCAAGTGTTCAACCCTTCAACACTTTCAAGTGTTTAAATACCATTTTAACAAATAAAAGTGTTCAACAGAGTTGTTGTGCACTTGAAAGTGTTCAACAGAGTTGTTGTGCACTTAAAAGTGTTCAACAGAGTTGTTGTGCACTTAAAAGTGTTCAACTCAGAAGTTGTGCACTTGTAAGAGTTCAACTCCCCAGTTGCACACTTCCCCGATACATAGTGCGTCCAAGCTAAGGAAGTATGTAACTGGGGAGTTGAACACTTTTAAGTGCACAACTTCTGAGTTGAACACTTGAAAGTGTACAACACCTCTGTTGAACACATTTATATGTTTAAACGCTAATTGAAGATTTTAAAGTGTTGGAGGGTTGAACACTTGGATTCGGTATACCACCACTTTGAACGACTTTTTCTCACCTCCTACGGTGTACATGTGAGGCCCGCTACACTCTAAACTTTCTACAAAGAATTTTTTTCGTAGAATACAAAGAATAGACCCTTTCAGCATTGGCGAAGTGAAAAACAAGGTGAAGAACTACAGACCGGGAACAGTTGCTTTTTATCACCCAAACGTACCAAAAACACTTAAATAAAATGTAGGTCGAATCGTTTTGACATTGTTTACATTAATACTATTGAAAATACTATTCACATAAATACTATTCAAACTGGATGCTTCCTCCAGAAGTTCTGATACCGGTTTTAAGGATGAATGGGGATGTCACAGCTTGGCAATGGTTGAGCCTCAGCTTGAAAAGGCTGCGACTGTGTCGGCACACCTGTAAACAGAAAGACAACACGAGTAATATGTTCAAAGAGATTTTGATAGCCAAACCTAAACCTAGCCTTAACAGTTTAGCGAGGGTGCTATCAGCATCAGTTTTTATGCAGTAGAAAGCTGCAGCCAGGCGAGTTATCAGAAAATCGGAAAACGGACGCAAAGCAAAACTGGACGAGTGGATACGTCAAGTCATACTCACAACGCCAAATACCCCAAAACCTTCTCAGAGACAGACTCGTAGCTGGTCTGCTACGCAGCGGAGCCGTTGTCTGCTTGAATATGGCAAGTTTGTTGGCAAACTTCTCATACCCAAGATACTCTCACATCAGTATTTTCCTACAAGGCTGCTATTCTGTTGTTGTTACGAAATGTATTGCTGCCGCGACTCCGATAGATAGAAATGTGTCTGGAAATGTGTTTGTTGGTATTATTATCACTCGGTCGAAGTGTGCACGCTTGTATTAAATACCCGTGTCTCAGCTCTGTGTGTGTGTGTGTGTGTGTGTGTGTGTGTGTGTGTGTGTGTGTGTGTGTGGACTCCTTAGTACATGACACATTGTACTTTATTCACACTCATCATACGACTCGCCTCCAGTAGACGGCTAAAGCAAGGCTGCTCTGCCAAGGGGGCTAAAGATGGCTGTGGGGTTGGGCCTCCACAGTTAGTATTTTTCTATCTAAATCAAGAAACTGTGTCGTCCTTCACGCGTGCGATTGTGTCTGTGAGTGCAACTTGCCTCTACCAGTCACCCTCATTGGCCCTCACTACTCGTATTGAGATGCCATTGTCTGAGGTTTCACAAGCATCCAGTGATCCAGGTACAGCGAGGTGAGCCGGCCAGCCAACCTGCCCAATTATGTGAGTATGTACCACAGAAAGATAGTCTTTTATAACAAATCAGCTGAGCTGATATTAGTAGATTGTATTCAGCATACCAACACAAGTCCAATCTGTTTTCTGAACATTCAACGCAAGTCCAATATTTCTCTGAGAAATCGACGCAAGTCCATTCTGGGGTGGACTTACGTTGAATCCTCAGAAAATCATTGTACTTGCGTTGAATTCTCAGATTACTGTTGGACTTAAGGGAGAGTGGGGCACCAGCTGTCAGGGGCACACACTGTCAATGCGCTGGCCTGTCCAGACCGTTCAGTTTCTCATCCAGCTTTTCAGTGAAATCGCAACGTCTTGACACTTGAACTTGAATGCCTGAGATCGGTGACCCAAGGTTGACTGGTTTGGCGGCAAGAACCAAGTTAAGTTTTAATGTATGTAAATTTAGGTATGTTTCCATTTTTCAATCTAAATAATCACCTGACACGCTCTTCTGGTGATCATTCGGGTCATAACGAACATTGTGTTTCATTCTTTACTACTTCTCGAATATATTGAGATCTTGTCCCAATCCCGGTATGAATTTTGGGTAAATCACTCAACCAGCATTGACTTGCTGACTTCCTGATTTCAGCTAAAAGTTGACAGAAAAGAAAGCCACGATTTTAAAATTTTACAAAACTTTCATGAACATAGAAATGTATTCGTGCTTATAATCCAAATTCAAAGTATGCTTTGAAAGAATAAAATTCTTATGCAGCATAATCAGAACGATCTGTGCCTGTACTAGATTAACCCTCTACATTTTTTTGATGAGTTGCAGTGTCTCAGATGTTAGCTGGAGCTCAAGTACTAAATGCCTGCTGTGGCAACTATTTCAGTAGCATGCCTTGAATTTTCTTATAGTAATCAATCAGTAATTTTCAGAACACTTGTCGATAAATTAATTTAAGGTGCACCTCTAATTATATTTAGAATTCATAGCTGGAAGTTTGTTAAGTTTGATGTTGATATCTTGCAAGTTTTTTTGCTGATTTTTATTTTCAATCCTTAGATTTTGAATTTCTAGCCTTAACTCGTTTCTTTCCTTTTTAACTTTCTCGTACTTTGCAAGGATTTCTTTACTTTGTTTTCTAAAATCACTTAGTTCTTTCTTATTGACACTGAAGCAGGATTTGCAAAGTTCAAGCTGGGAAAAGTAGCATGTGAAAGTAAGTCAATTTCTACTGAAATATTTCAAAGTCTTAAAGGTGTATTGACCTGCCGAAATGTCAACTTCATTATTTTGATTATCTTGATCCTTTTGATCATCTTGATCCTTTTCAGCATCTTTATCCTTTTGATCACCTTCATCGTTTTGATCATCTTCATCCTTTTGATCACCTTCATCGTTCTGATCATCTTCATCCTTTTGAACATCTTGATCATTTTTATCTTCTGCATCGTCATCTGAGCTGTCAGAAGTAGATGAGGAGCAGCTACTTTCGTTTGAATTATCCTGATCTTTTTTATTTACGCCATCACCACAATTCGCTTTCGTTCCTTTGTCCTTTCCATTCTCTTCCAGCTGCAAAGATTACATTAAACGTTTCAGTGCTATTATGGAAAACAAATCAAATAGTTGAATAACAGTGTGCCTTTGCTCTTTTCGTTGGGGGATCATTTGGTGATTCATCCATGCCATCCTTGTCTGCAAGTTTACCTTTGATTCGTTCTGCAATATTCTGCGATTGCTTCTTAAGGACTTCTTTCACGTCTCTCTTTACTGCACTTGCCTAGAAGGGAGACATCATGAGAAATTTATTGAAAGTGCTCCAGCACTGTCACAGAAAGTTGAATTTTTCTTACAGTTAGATTTAGGAAAAAAAATTAATTAATCAACGGAATCACTTGAACACAAAATAATAAATTTTGATTAGCGGGGGGAGGCCAATTATGGGTTTGATTCTTTAAGAGTGGTGTCAATGTTATGATGCACCTAGTTTTCTACACCAATATCTATCTGTGGCAAGATGATACAAGGCATATTACAGAGGGGTTGATGCACCCGAAGGATTCAAATAACATTTAATCTAAGGCCCATTGCACACATCTAAAGAAATTACAAGAAAAATTTGCAATGCCATTAATTAAATGTGGCCATTAATCCATTGATTTCCATGTCACCACTAAGCGAAACAAAGCTGGATTATAGAGAAAAAGCAAAGTTAAAGGATTAAACTGACCTTTCCATCTTTGGTGGCCTTCCTTTCGCCCTTGATAACTTCAGTCTCTGGAAGTTGAACTTTGAAATCCTTGAAGGGTACCTCGCATGGTCCGATGCTGCGGCGTTTGCCAGACTGCACGCGACAGGTTTTTGATTTTTCCTTAGCTTCTTCATAGGTTTCTGGAAAGCGTGAAGAGATATTAACTTTCGTTTATCCGCCAGCGCCTTTCGTTCGCCAGTTCTGACTGGGCATCGGCAAGATGAAGTTAACAACTAATATTTCACTAAATTAGGACCCTCGCGGTGTCCATATTCCTGATTCTTCTTGAAATCAGTTAGAATTTTAGGTTGAAACGGCCAGATTTTGTTAGGCTGGACGACTATGGGACGCTGGATGACATACGGACGCCTGTTCGTGACTCGGATGCTCACGAGACGCTTGGGCGGCTGAGGGACGACCATCCACGGACGTAGAGGGACGTCCTTCATTCGTCCGGGGATGGTTGCTGGACGCTAAACGTCCAAGTTTCATCCTGACAAACCGTCCAAGCATTCCGCGAGGGATTTTGTCCCCAGCTGACTCTTTTAAGTAATAGTACACATCCCCTTTATAAATAACTTCAGCCTGAAGAGCAATTCCATATTCCATATATTGTTCCTGCAAAGCACCATTCAAAAGCAACCTATCAGCACAGAAAAACACATGCTACTTTCACATTTTCCACCACATTTTCTTCTTTTCTCTTTACAGATGGATAAATTGGACCAGCTAAATGCGACTAAGGAGATTAAAGTCGCTTTCAGTGAGCTAGAAAAAAGGACACTCTACCCAATAACACACATTGAAAAAACGCCAACAATGTTTGAAGGAAAAACAGTTGTCGGAATGAAGGTGAAAATTAGGCATGAAGGAATGTCTTTTTCTTCAATTACCTGCCTAACAAGCTGACATCCAGTTTCACCACGTTTAATCAAGATCCTATACGTTGTTTACCTATCACACCCGCTCAGAGCAAAGAGCGCCTGCGATGCAGGTAACCCACCCCACTCGATCGCCTCAGTTCGGGCGGGCCGCCCCGCGGCCTCAATTGCAGCGTCTCTGACGGGGCGCGGCTTGTCGCTTATTGACCGGCCCCCGGCCCGCAGGTGTACGGAGCGCAGGTAGCGCCTCAGTTCGAGTCGTCCCGTTTAACTAGCCCCAGGGGCGTGCAGCTGCACATGAACGCTCTCAGATAGGTCCGTCGGGTCCGTCTCCCTCGAACGTCAGCTGAGTCAGAGGCTGTTGCTGCAGTGCCCAGCAGCCAGCGCGACGCGAATAGGAGGGTGAGGAGAGAGTGGTGCCGGACAGTCAAGAGCGAGTCAGCCGCCCTTTGCTGCAAATATCCCTCGAAACTAGGAGACAAGAGGCGCGGAGTAGCGCCTCTCTAGCGAGACGCTACCCCACGGCTTCGCGCCTTGGGGACACCCCAGGACACCAGGACAGAGCACGTTACACCCCACGTTACACTGCCCTTAAAGGAGATGCCCTCATCTCACCAATTAAAACAAAAACCGTACACTCTGTGGAGGCAACACCAAAAGGAAAAAAAAAAAACGATTTCACGAAATCCTAAAAGGCACGAAGTACGTTAATGTTTCAGTTTCACAAAATACTTAGGCGAATCCCTTATGAAAAAGATTGAGTCCGAACTACGTCCGAAGGACAGTCCGTAGTTAGCCGTCGGACAGTTCCAACTCTATCCATCGGACCGTTCCAGAAAACTTTAAAAAGTTACAAAATCAGCAAGATTTCGGACAGTCCTATCCCACTTACACGGACATGCATCGGACAGTTCGGAGAATATAGTGACCAGGATCTACCTGAACATTTATACATTGCAATTAATTTTTTTTAAATTTATTTTTAAGATTCATAAATGAAAAATGTTTTTCGTGGTCCACTATATAGCTCTCTCGGAGTACTCTCTCCCTCTCCCCTGCCACGTGGTTTACACACTTTAGTTTGTACTTTACTAAGGAAGATCCTTTACCGGACGGAGAGTCGAACCTGGGACCTCTGAACTGCGATCCCATCACGTTGCCCGCTGGACCACGGGGACAACTGGAGAAAGGGGCCCCAGCGTCCCCGGGTCATTCCAGAGCCACGCTCCCAGCCATGTTAAGCCATTTCCCAGAAGGTTGCCGCCGGCCGGGCTGACTGCGGCAGCTGTGGTCCGTGCATGAGGAATTTCCGACTTCATATTTTGATCTCGGCTGTTTATTTCGGTCCCGGTTTCCCTTCTTCAACTAAAACTTTTCCTTCATTTTACATTAACTTTGCCTTTTGTAGCGTATACAAAAGCATCGAGGGAACCGAAGCGCAATAGACAGAGTAAGAAAATTCCTACACATTTATAAAAGTTATCCGTTTGTTACACTGTAAAGGAACCTTCCAACTTAAGAGGATAGGAAAAATTCCAACATTTTTACAGTGAAATTATTGGCTTAAACTTGATCTCTTTTCTTCGCTCCGTTCTCGTTTTTATTTTTTTTATGAACCTATTTCGCTTTTTCGTTCGCGAAGTGTTGCGACTGACGGACAGTCCGGGACGTAGTCCGTTCGCGAGGGGCTTAGCAGGCCAGTCGCCCTGCCCGCGGACACCGCCGGACCTGTCCGGCACCCGATGCCAGACTGAAGTCAAAATGCGGACCAGTCCGGTACGGACTCGGCCGGAGGAGGACTCCCCACGGACTAGTCCGCAAGTAAAAGGGCACTGTCCGAGACAGAAGGCAAATTCTGGAACTGTCCTCGTCGGTTTTCGGAACGAATCGCTTTTGTAAGGGATGGTTTCTGCATAGAAATATATTTAAAAAGCTAATCACTTTAAACTGGGGAGGAGGTGCTCATTTTTTCAACAAAATATGAGCATTTCAGCGCTGTTGCCTGAAAGTGAACACGTAGTGTCCACGATGACATCTTCCGCCGTGCTGAACAGCCGCTGCTAAAAACTTCTTCGCCAGGCGAAAGAGAAGGGGAAAAGCCCCTTGGTGGGTTTTCCACGGTTTTCCACCACTATAAAGGACACTTCTCCAAATCTTCAGCTCCAATACTCAATTTTGGATATTGGTTCCAATATACCAATACAAAATATTGGAATTGGAAATTTCAATATGTCAATATTGGAAACCAATATAAAAAATATATAGATTTTTGCCAATGTTTTCGAAAATCTCGCAGCCCGAGCCCGGATGGTCCTGGCTTTTGCCCAATCCCTAATAGAAAAGAAACTTCCTTTTTAATCCCAAAGTCCAAATCCCTTACGAGTCCCAAATTCCAAATGCCAGATATGTCCCAAAACGGGCCAAAACTGGGACTTGGGGTTCTGGCAGGCAAACGCCCAAATCCCAGTAGAATCCCAACTGGAGTCCCGTACATGTTTCGGCAGTGGCAACTGATAGGGTCTAGCTTCAAGTTCCTATGCGATGACGCACCTTCCTACATGGTACTCTTCGACAGGGTACTTCCCGACCATGTGATGACGCCTGACATGTTAAAAATTGTCTAGGAAGCTTCCTTCACCATTTTTGGAACATGCCCTAAAAATGCACGTGAGAGCAAAAAGGGACTTCGGAGGGATTTCAAAAAAGTGGGATTAAAATGGGATATTGCAAAATCCCGAATCCTATTTAAGTCCCTCAAAAAGCGAGGGACAGTTTTGGAACTAACCTGGGACCGATCTGGGAGTTTCGCTTCTATTAGGGAAATTCTTTTTCATAGGGGCACTGCATGCATCACCAGGCAAAATACAGCGATGAAGACGCCGGCAGATGCAGCAAACACCGTCGATCGCCTTGACAGAGGCGCACTCTACAGACAGTAGCGCTCTCCAACGCCGAACCAGAGCGCGATTCCATAGGCGCCTATATTTATGTAGAAATATTTTTGTAGAAATATTTTTGTAGAAATATTTTTATAGAAAAATACTCATGGTACTTTGCCCTTTCCAAAAATATACGGGTTCATCTATTGTTTTGACGATATCTCCTTCGCGACGCTGCGGCTGACGCACGCGCGCTTTGACGCGCGTCCAGCCCGAGAGGTGGCCTGGAGTAGTCAGGGCCCGCGGCCCCAGCTTGAACCCCCCGAAAAGCCGCTGGACGCCTTTTGGCAACATCCTCACGCCGCTGTATTGGTCGTAGAGCATTTTGGAGGTGCGCGTCAGATTTTAGAAGGTTCAGTTATCGGGAAGATGTACTTTTAAGTACGGTTTGATCACACGGGGCAAGACTGGAGGGACGGAAATCGTCCCGGAGAGGCGCAGGCCGGCCTGCCGGCCTCGGGAGCGGCTGGCTGCCTGACGGCTGGCCGAGCGGCTGCACACTAAATCGCAAAGGACAATTTTTTGTCCCTAGAATTAGGTACAAAGTGTTTGCATCTTTCAGTAGACAAAATTGTCCCTAAAATTAGATGCAATAAAATTTGTCCATAAGAAACAGTACAATTTTGTCCAAAAGAATCGAACATTCATTTTATTTTATTTTCTCTTCATTAATGGACAAAAAAGTCCAAAGAAGAGTTGCAATTTAAACCAATGACAAGTTTAAACCTGTCGTCCGCCAGAAGCGCAAGTAATTGACAAATATTTATGTTTGGAGGAGGGTGAGGGGTAAAATAATTCAAGATGACGGGCATGCAACTTGCAGGAATGGCGAAGCAGAGGGTATCATATCAATGAGACAGTTTGCCAGGTTGGCAGGGCCGCAAAAGAAGTCATTATAAGACGTGGAAAGCAGGGCGCCGAGGTCCGTGGAGGGCAGAGTTGACAGGTCGGCGGGGTCCCGGTGCCCGTTGGGGCAGAGCTGGCGGGCAGGTCGGCGTCGGCAGGGTCGGGGGGAGTAAAATCAGGGTACGGCAACGCACTGGGGCCGGGCAGCTGGTTCTACCATTTGACCACGGCCGAGTGGGGGTAAGGCGTACTTAAACTAAGATTTCTCCGCGAAGGATTGATCGTTAGGAACGATCGAGGTGTCAAAACACAACGTTTTTCTTTGTAGATTCGATATTTAACATGTACGAGTGACAAGAAACAGCCGTTTGTCCGATCTCGACGGATTAAAATCATCCTGCACGCGGACTCGGGGCGCTGCGTCTCCGGTCGGCAGACTTCGTAGGAGAACGGGATTCTCGGCCTAGCCTCGCTACCGGGTGCCTGTCCACCACCTCGCGACTTTCATTCTTTGTACTAACAGATCGAAAGCCCAGTTCATCAAAACACACATGTCTTCAGAGGTTACAGAGTTGCGGATCTTGTTTACGTACGGGCGGGAGAGGCACCCGGTAGCGAGGCTAGGCCGAGAATCCCGTTCTCCTACGCTTCGTAATTTCAATCAACTATAACAATTAATGGTTCATATATCGTCGACAACGTATTGCTATTACGAATCTGCAAGGTCTGAACTGTTGTAATTATGCCCGGATGTCAATGTGAGTGGAGTATTTCCTGAGAATAGCGAGCTGAAAGTCGGCCGACCGGAGACGCTGCGCCCCGAGTCCGCGTGCAGGATGATTTTAATCCGTCGAGATCGGACAAACGGCTGTTTCTTGTCACTCGTACATGTTAAATATCGAATCTACAAAGAAAAACGTTGTGTTTTGACACCTCGATCGTTCCGAACGATCAATCCTTCGCGGAGAAATCTTAGTTTAAGTACGCCCTACCCCCACTCGGCCGTGGTCAAAGGATGGAACCAGCTGCTCGGCCCCAGTGCGTTGCCGTACCCTGGTAAAATGTTGCTAGCGAAAGGGAATTTGTGGTCATCGGCGTCCTCTTCAGGTCCCCGACGACCACTTTGATGGTACCACCAGGTTGACAGCTTTGTCACGAACTCAACACTATTTTGATAAGGGAGACTGAGGTTGTCTCAAATGCCTGCTGAAAGGGGTGGTGGAAATGACCAAATAAGTGAAAATTAAAATGTAAGTATTATTTTGGACTTGTGTTTTAGAGTTAAAACCTAAGTTTTCTAGTTTCAGACATGATATGCTATGAAAAAAATGGAGTCCTGAACAATAATATAGAAAACGTTGTGAGCAATGTTTTATTTTACTGTCTAGCCATGACTTTTCTACTATGCAATGATACTGTATCTATTTTACTTTCAAATGTACGTAAAGATATTGTTGTATTCAAAACCTAATCAATACATAGCATTTACCCTCAGATGGCACCCACATTAACCGATCAAAAGTTTAGGCAACTCCGTCATTTGTCCTATCTTTTATGAGCATTTGACTACAAACAGAAAATTTGAACTAAAGTTATGAAAATGGGATGAGTATAATCAAGTCAACAAGTAATGTTATATTCCCTAAAATTTTATTGAAGACCTCCTCTATTCATAAGTAATACAAAGTTTTCTAATATCAGAAAGTACTCTGGACATTGAACTGACGGAAAGGGGTACAAAATAGTCTAATCTCTAACATGATTTTGGAGCTAAAATACATTTGCATTCAAAAGATAATGTTGTGTTAGGTCTTTGAATGTTCATGGTGTGAGGTAAGTGGTTGAGAGGTTTATTTATCTTTTAACAGAGAAAGAGAAAGTTTTTGGTCTAAGGTAAGTGGTTGAGGTTTATTTAGCACTAAAAGTATTGTAAACAGGAGCTGCTGAAAATAGAGATTTCCTTGCTATCATAATAAGAAAACAATATACCAAGCTATTGAGGCAAGGGGTAAAGTCTAGCAGTGAATGTTCATTCATAATCTAAAGTCAAAAAGTTGAAAAGATTACAGTTCCAACAAAGATATGTAGTCTACATTCACTTTACTTTGTAAAAAGGTACGAGCAAAGAGTCAAATGTGGTGGAAATATAAAATTCATATAATACGTATCTCCAGACTTAAATTCCACCATGCCTTGCGAATAAAAGCAGAAGAAAAAAAAGCACTTCACATTTGCATTAAAAGATTTCAGTGCTTTGGAATTTGGCCACCAATTAACCTGAACTCGATACACTCCAGAGTATTAGTTCAGATCCGCTCTTTTAGAATTTGGGACGATTTGAAATCAAAGAGCGGCTTTTAGCATTTACTGGAAAGAAACAAGAAATTTAGAGTAAGTATGTAGTGAGCATTACATTTGTCCATATAAATAGACTCACCAGTCATAAAGTACAAAAAATTGAGGCTCCTCTATTTTCAGATCAAATAATTAGTAGAGATAAACTCCAAGTATAGTATGTAATACTAAGGACTATCAATTACCTACTCAAAAGTGTGTAACACAAAGATACACACTTGAAATTTTGTGCCGAATCTAGTCTTTATGAAATATGTTTCATTTTTAATCTTAATCTTGGATGGTCATTTCCCAAAAGCAACAACCAGTCTAATCTGAGCATGAAGTCCATGATCCAAAAAAGGTTAGGTTATGATCAAGGAAGCAAAAAACTTATTGGACTACAACCACAGCATGACAGCAAACTAGTTCACAGTGGAAACTGAGCAAACCAAAAAAATGAAAAATACTGTGGGATAGAGTAAGTAACAGGAAAAAACACAAGTTTACGTTTAATTAAAACAACTGACGGGCCTCTGTGGGCTATCTCGAAACACTCACTAAAAATACTGTTACTTTAAAGGCCTTACGATCCGGGATCGTCGATCCCACATCTGAACAAAAAACAAAGTGCCTTCACATACAACTCTGGTAACGTAGAAAACAACCTTTAGAGATTCTTCACCAGTGAATTTTGGCTTGATATCGCACGACAACAGGCTCTGGTTCCTGCGACTACAAAGGAGCCAGACAGCAGACGATACTGGCACTATGGCCAGGCCAGGCGGCAGGCTTTATAAACAAACAAGTTATTTGCAGTAGCCAGGCCGTAGTATTATTCGCCTGGCCTCTAAGCCTGTCTTTTCTCAAATGAAAAATGTTTGTGCGAAAATTTGATGTCAGTTGAAGCTACTTCAGGATTATGATCTCTTACTTGTTCTGCTTCAGTTGCTTTGAAAGACTGCAGTGTAGTGCGGTTGGGAATGTGTTACAGCACCTAGCAAAAATATGTGTGATGAGGTTAAGGTAAGGAGCTCAGAATGTATTCTTCTCTCTGCCTAACTCAGTGGAATAATGAAATTAACTATCTGGTTCCTAGGTAAGTTGTTGCATAAGACAGCAGAGCCTTTAATACTGCAAACACACTATATCTTTCTACATATCTTAAAGTGCAATCTGTGGTCCAGTCTTTGTTGAAAGTTTGTTTACTAACCAAACACCTAATACAATGTCATAACTATGAGGGTTTGAGTGTAATTTTCTGCAGTGTATAATGAACATTGATGAACTTGAAATAAGTGTCAAAATTACGAGGTAATGTATTTTAATGATTTTGACATATTATTATACAACAGTGAGACTGTTGTAATTCATATTGAATAGTCCTTGTGAATAAATAGAAGTGTGTGACAAAATGATGTGTGGAAATAGAAAAATAATAATGTATCGGTATCTGTTATTGTTGTTCTGCGAGGGAATTCGAAGGAATTCATAAGTACGGTCCATCAGGCCCTATTATTTCGACCCGTATCGACAAAAACAAATTTGTCCTTAAAGTTGCACAATTTTGTCCTCTGATATAGGCACAATAGCTAATTTAATCAAAATTTTTTTTGTACAAGAATCTCGTTACTAAATTGTCCATATTGGGTGGACTATCATATTCGAAGAGAGTCAGAAAATTTGTACGTCCAAATCATACAAATTTGTCCCTTATTAGATGCAAAAATGTCTTTGACAGAACACGTACTAATTTGTACGTTGTTCTTAGACAAAATTGCATCCTGGAAGATGCGCGTAAAAACACAACCAGCCCATGGACAAAATTGTCTGTTGGCTACGTACAAAATTGTTCCTAGCCATTTAGTGTGTGGCCTGGCCAGCGGGGCCCTCTTTCCGCCCGCCAGGCTGGCTGCCTGGCCGGCAGCGGCTGCGCGCGCCTCCAAAATGATCTACGACCAATACAGCGGCGTCAGGATGTTGCCAGAAGGCGTCAATCGCCTTCTCGGGGGGTTTAAGCTGGGACACCAGGGCTCCCTTCTCTCATGGCGGCAGCACGCACCGCGCGACACTTTCCTCCCTGTACAACATTATGCCACACTAGCTGCTCGCTCTGCTGGTTGCTGGCTGCGCTGCTCTCTGCAGGCTGCTCGCTGTATGATTGTACAAGCAGGCTGATACATTCGCATCATCTTCTAAAAATAAGTGACAATCGAGGCAATGAAACAATTAATCGCACAGGCCGTTAATCCCCTAAGTTGTCCAGATTTGTGTCGCAAGTTCTCCCATGTAGAAGAGGCCCAGAGTGCCGCCACCCTCTCTCCTCCACCGTGGTACTAGCAGTACCATTTCATTAACTCTGTGTGTTTGCGTTGCATTGCAGACTGCACGGTGGTGCGCGTGAGCTCCCTTGACAGCGACCCCAGTGGCGTCTGGCGGGCCGCGGGTGCGCCGCCCGTCCCTAACACCACCGTCCGCCAGCTGATGCGCCGCGCTGAGGTGTGCGAGGCGAGGAGAGAAGAGGGTTGCCTGACTTGATCAGTGTGAACGGATCTGTCAGGCAACCCCCGGAGGTATGATTATGTCGCTGCGCGCCCCAACCTAGCGCCGCCTGCGACAGCATGCCAATAGTAGGCTGTCCATACACACGCATAAAGTGGGTATGCTGGAGTGCAGTTTATTTCAAAGAACACGTCTTGAAGTGCCTGTGTGTCAAAGTCTGTCGGCTGAGTGGAACCATACGCCAGTCGTGGCTAAAGTTTTGTGCGGTTTTGTGTCCGTTGCGGTGGGTACCCGGAGCGACATGTTTCCGGCTCCTCTGCCAGGCGCGGCCCGTTCCCCCCAAAATATGTTCCCAATTTCAATTTTCCCAATATAGACTTTTCCCCAAATTTTATTTTCCCAATATAAAGTTTCCAATCGAAACCTCCCAATGAGTAATTTAAGTGGCTTCTCGACACTCCTCGCCCGTTTACTGTAAAGTTCCTTCATATTAAAAAGACAATTTAAATCAAGAAAATTGTCTTTAAAAACCGAAGCCTAAGAATTCCGTTTTCTGGGTGTGAGATGAGTAAGCTTATAGATGATCAAAAACGCTCCCAGAAAGAATTGGAAGGAAGGAGCTGCAGCAGTGCATCTGGAAGGTCGACGAGGACCTTGACACATGCGACGATGTCACTGACTACCTCCGGAAAATTAGACACCACTTCCAGCTTTATATTATCTTTATTTGGAAATTAATGAGTGTAGGGTCTAGATTTTCATTGAGAAAAATATTTTGGGAAATCGTGTTTTGGGAAAAGAATATTTGGGAACTTATTATTGGGAAGAAAAAAATTGGGAAAACATATGATTGGGAAAAATGGGCGGGAACCGGCGCGGCGGAACGTTTTCAAACTGTTCCCCCTCCCTTACTCCCCCTTAACACTTTTCGCCGCCAGCTCCCGAGAATTGTGCACACCAGCTTGCTCGCGGCCGGCGCGGACCTCTCCCTCACGTTCGACATGACACTTGGCAGTATTAGTCTGGTCCAACTCTTCTCTCCACGGCGCGAGCCTCTGCTTAAGGTGAGGACGGGAAACACAAATGTGATATTTGTAACGTCTGTCAGATGACATTATGTTTGTTTTCGTTCTTTCTTAAATATTAGCGTGGTGTTAGCTGCAATCATATTTTAAAGTGCACCATCGTTTCACGCGGAAAATTTTGATTCAGTGAGTCGCATACATATGATAAGGTTGTTTTTGCAAACCAACACGGTAAGAAGACGCAGAAATTCATTGAGACTGTTGTATCCTAGTTGCCCTTCCTCTGAACCCTATCACACTGTAAAAATAATGTAATGAAATTTAAAATCAAGATGTCTCTTAAATTTTATAACATTCTCACGAGTTCTCAAACGTAATACCATGATCGTTCGGGTGTTTGAAAACGTTCAAAAGAACGAACGGATGGGTCTTCAGCACTAAAACCTATTTTCTGGTCTTTGTCATTCATATACTAGGGGCTTAGGAGATTTTCGATGCTCTTCTCCGTTCGGAAACATTAAAATTTTAATAAATAAGAACAGCATAGCCGAACGGTTGCTGAATTTCTCATACCATCAAGTTTTAGTTTTATTTTATTTTACGCGTTTGCTAATGTAAACAAGCTGCGATAACACCCCCCCCCCCCCACGAGGACACAAAATACGAAAACGTTAGAAAACACACAAGAAACAATAATGCTACAGCATTTTTTAGATGGATGGCTAATGGTTTAAACAAATATATTTTAAAAAATACGATTTCACGAAATCCTGGTAGACAACGGAGTTTCTATAACTATGGTAAAATTATTGTGAGAGTATAATAAGACTGTAAGGGAAAAAAACAGATTTGTTTAGTTTACGGTAGTCGTGATTGATAAAAGGCTGGATGAATCAGCGTTCGTAATGGTAAAGAGGCGAGATTCAAATAGTGAAATGCCTCCGACAGTTTGACCTTCACGGAACGGCAGGAGGAAGAGAGAACAGAGGCTCTCCTTCTGATGGCAACAAATTCGACTGCTCGGCTAGGTCAAGGCTTGAGGAAAATGACAACAATACCGTCCCCACAGGCGGCAAGTTTCAGTAAAATTGAAGTATTTTTAAAGAAGGCAGTACGGTGGTCACGTGCGAATTTCAGTGGTGCTATCTCATTCTCGCGCTCGAAACTAAAGGCTGGCTTTGTTTGAACGCAGACTCTAGAGGTTTCTCTTGCGCTCCGTGTTGGCTCGTCTCGGCCTACCCCCTCCACGAAAAAATATCCCCTCCCCATCATCCGAAAACCGGTGAAAAAAAATTATTAGGTCGACCGAGATTCGAACACGACAAAAGCGTCTCGACAGCCTAGTTGGTTTGGGACGGGGGACGGGTGTGCTAACCACTAGGCTGTCGGTTAGGCCGTTCAAAAAAAAAATGACCTATGTCTCTGCGCATGTTTTTTGAAAGATCTTGCCTAGATGTAATACTGTGCAAAATATGGGACCTGTCCGATAAGCGGAACCATCCGCAACTCGCCCTTGAAGGTTTGTGTCGCTTTTGGCGCGAATGATGGCGGGCATGTTCTCGGGCGCGCTGCACCGAGACGGCTGCACCGGCGAACGTGACCCGGCGTGGGATGACTACCTATACTCTGTCCCAACTGGGACGAAGCCTGAGTGTTGCTGCGGTGGTAGAGCCACCCGCACAATGGGGCGGGTTCGGGACGGTCTCCGGGAGGGTCTGCGAGGGCCTCGCCTGCTGGAGCAGGTCAGAATGTTGCAGTGGTAGCTGGTAAAGAAGGTGCGCTCCAGAGGGATAGGCGCGGACCCTCGCCAGGCTTCTTCCCAGTTGGGACAGAGTATAGGGTATGTACTTTCTAGCGCACAGGGTCCGCCACGCCCTCCTCGACCCCGTCGGCCTCTAGGGCCTAAGTACCCGAAAAGTAGGTACCTCGCTCTGGACCGAGTACCGTTGATGGTTTCGAAATCCGCTTTCGCGCAAAGATAGCGGGGCAGGAGGGCTATCGATCCCCCCACAGCGACTTCATAACGTTTTCCTTTTTCATAGCGAAAATGCGAGTTGAACGGTCCGAGCACCTGCCGCCGCATTCAAACAGCTCGCGGGAATCATTGGCGCCGGCCGGCTGGCAGGCGGTATAGTGCGCTCGCCGCTCTGTGCACGTTTCGCCGCTCTACTGTCTCTGCGTGAAACGCCAATATCTTACGGACGATATTTGTCACATGAAAAGTCGGTGTGTCGCCATCACACACCCACTTCTTGCGAAGCGCGAGTGCTACTGTGTACTCCTTGTACGTTTGGGTTTTCTTCCTTGAGTAAAAATAAAACATCCTCATGACTCCTCGACCATCCGAAAAACACTTGTCCGGATCCAAAGTAGGTGCTAGCGGGCCACCGAAAATAACCTCAAACAGATCACTCATGGCGCACGACTCGGCACTAACAACGCGTAACTATACAGGGTGAGCGACTTTTTATCTGCCAGACTTCGGGAGCGGATAGGGGACATTTAGACGAGTATTTTGATATAAGACACTTGGGGTCGGAAATCAAAATTACGCCCGCTAGAGGGAAATTAAATTTCGGAACCGAGCGCCGGCAGGTAGGCAACCCACCCGGATGGCAGCCTAGGAGCGGCGTGGCGTGGCGTAGCTCAGCTTCCCCACGAGACTGCGGTCCTCCCTGGCGTTGCCACGGGCCTCCACCGCGAGGCCGCGGGCCTCAACGGCGGGGCAGAACTCACGGGCCAGACCCACAGTCTCGTCGGAGAGGCTCGCGCGGTCTCGCGGGAAACGTGCGTAGGCGTAGAGGTGCGTCGCGAGCTCGCGAGGTATCCCTAACTACCCTTTATGTCTTAGACTGGAAACCCACTACTTAAGCGCAAAATTGTGAGCATTTCCGATTTTGGTTGCCTACCTGCCGGCGCTCGGTTCCGAAATTTAATTTCCCTCTAGCAGGCGTAATTTTGATTTCCGACCCCAAGTGTCTTATATCAAAATACTCGTGTAAATGTCCCCTATCCGCTCCCGAAGTCTGGCAGATACAAAGTCGCTCACCCTGTAGAAACGTCTCACAAACAACAACGATCCGCACTGCTGCTGTCAGTCACGTGACTTTTCCCTGTAACTTTTTTAGGGCCCAAAAGATGCAATCGAGAGGATAAGCTATTTAACGCATCACACAACTCGAAGGAAAACAGGTATTCTTCTTCTCTCCCAAGACCGTTGCTGAAAATAAAAAAAAAAAAGGAAAATGTCTTCGGCGGTCGGGTTTGATCCCGAGAGCTTCTGAGCAGGTGCCCGCTGCTCTAACCACTAGACCACAGACTTCTACTGTCAGTAGCACTGCTGGCACCACATAGCTTCCGAAAATCTCTTGTTACCAGGAGCCGATTTCGAGGAGGTTACCTCCTCGCCTCTTCTGAACTCCGGGTTGAATACGGCTCGTTTCGCACGATTTTCTCTCTAACATGCAGGCGCGGGCTGGCGTCGAATGGGTTGCCTACCAATGAGGCGCCGATTGAACAATTCACTATTCCTTGCGTAAAATGCGAATTTCTCCCAAACCAAGGACGGTATCGTGTCCAGGTCGACTCTAGTGCACCCAGAGACCAACCCCCGAGGGTGAAATCATCCGAAAATCATCGAAAAAAAACACGATGATCGACCGAGATTCGAACACGACAAAAACGTCCCGACAGCGTAGTTGGTTTGGGACGGGGGACGGGTATGCTAACCACTACGCTGTCGGTTCGCACACTTCTTGCCGATGCGAAAAGGATTCCGTATCTACCGGCCTGGACGGGCCCGGCGCGCGCAGAAGAGTTTTCCTTTCCGAATAGGATTCCGAATTTCTCCCTAAGCATGAACGGTATTGTGCTTCTGGCTACTGGTATATGTTTCGCAGTGCCTTCAGAGGATTCCCTGTGAATTTCAGCGTGATCTGAGACTTTCGATTTTTGGTCAAATTTCCAAAGGCTATAGCCTTTGCATTTTTAGGGATTTTGGTCCAAAAATATTTTTCCTCCAAATTGACGGGGTTTGTGCAGAGGGGCTCCAGTGCACCCAGAGACCAACCCCGGAGGGTGAAATCATCCGAAAACAGGCGAAAAAAAATTATTAGGTCGACCGAGATTCGAACACGACAAAAGCATCCCGACAGCGTAGTTGGTTTGGGACGGGGGACGGGTATGCTAACCACTACGCTGTCGGTTCGCACACTTCTTGCCGATGCGAAAAGGATTCCGTATCTACCGGCCTGGACGGGCCTGGCGCGCGCAGAAGAATTTTCTTTTCCGTGTCACTTTTTTTAGGGCCAAAAAGGTGCAATCGATGGGATAAGCTATTTAACGCATCATACAACTCGAAGGAAAACAGGTATTCTTCTTCTCTCCCAAGACCGTTGCCGAAAATAAAAAAAGAAAAAGAAAAATGTCTTTGGCGCTCTGGTTCGATCCCGAAAGCTTCTGAGCAGGTGCCCGCTGCTCTAACCACTAGACCACAGACTTCTGCTGTCAGCAGCACTGCAGGCACCACATAGCTTCCGAAAATCTCTTGTTACCAGGAGCCGATTTCGAGGAGGTTACCTCCTCGCCTCTTCTGAACTCCGGGTTGAATACGGCTCGTTTCGCACGATTTTATCTCAAACATGCAGGCGCGGGCTCGCGTCGAATGGGTTGCCTACCAATAAGGCGCCGATTGAACAATTCACCATTCCTTGCGTAAAATGCGAATTTCTCCCAAACCAAGGACGGTATCGTGTCCAGGTCGACTCTAGTGCACCCAGAGACCAACCCCGGAGGGTGAAATCATCCGAAAACAGGCGAAAAAAAATTATTAGGTCGACCGAGATTCGAACACGACAAAAGCGTCCCGACAGCGTAGTTGGTCTGGGACGGGGGACGGGTATGCTAACCACTACGCTGTCGGTTCGCACACTTCTTGCCGATGCGAAAAGGATTCCGTATCTACCGGCCTGGACGGGCCCGGCGCGCGCAGAAGAGTTTTCCTTTCCGAATAGGATTCCGAATTTCTCCCTAAGCATGAACGGTATTGTGCTTCTGGCTACTGGTATATGTTTCGCAGTGCCTTCAGAGGATTCCCTGTGAATTTCAGCGTGATCTGAGACCTTCGATTTTTGGTCAAATTTTCAGCCTTTGCATTTTTAGGGATTTTGGTCCAAAAATATTTTTCCTCCAAATTGACGGGGTTTGTGCAGAGGGGCTCCAGTGCACCAAGAGACCAACCCCGGAGGGTGAAATCATCAAAAAACAGGCGAAAAAAAAATTATTAGGTCGACCGAGATTCGAACACGACAAAAGCGTCCCGACAGCGTAGTTGGTTTGGGACGGGGGACGGGTATGCTAACCACTACGCTGTCGGTTCGCACACTTCTTGCCGATGCGAAAAGGATTCCGTATCTACCGGCCTGGACGGGCCTGGCGCGCGCAGAAGAATTTTCTTTTCCCTGTCACTTTTTTAGGGCCAAAAAGGTGCAATCGAGGGGATAAGCTATTTAACGCATCATACAACTCGAAGGAAAACAGGTATTCTTCTTCTCTCCCAAGACCGTTGCTGAAAATAAAAAAAGAAAAAGAAAAATGTCTTCGGCGCTCGGGTTCGATCCCGAGAGCTTCTGAGCAGGTGCCCGCTGCTCTAACCACTAGACCACAGACTTCT
This sequence comes from Frankliniella fusca, assembly GCA_029379305.1. NCBI lineage: Eukaryota > Metazoa > Arthropoda > Insecta > Thysanoptera > Thripidae > Frankliniella > Frankliniella fusca. The sequence continues at coordinate 968,777 of JAHWGI010000970.1, forward strand.
GCTGTTAGCAGCACTGCAGGCACCACATAGCTTCCGAAAATCTCTTGTTACCAGGAGCCAATTTCGAGGAGGTTACCTCCTCGCCTCTTCTGAACTCCGGGTTGAATACGGCTCGTTTCGCACGATTTAATCTCAAACATGCAGGCGCGGGCTCGCGTCGAATGGGTTGCCTACCAATAAGGCGCCGATTGAACAATTCACTATTCCTTGCGTAAAATGCGAATTTCTCCCAAACCAAGAACGGTATCGTGTCCAGGTCGACTCTAGTGCACCCAGAGACCAACCCCCGAAGGTGAAATCATCCGAAAATCATCGAAAAAAAACACGATAATCGACCGAGATTCGAACACGACAAAAGCGTCCCGACAGCGTAGTTGGTTTGGGACGGGGGACGGGTATGCTAACCACTACGCTGTCGGTTCGCACACTTCTTGCCGATGCGAAAAGGATTCCGTATCTACCGGCCTGGACGGGCCCGGCGCGCGCAGAAGAGTTTTCCTTTCCGAATAGGATTCCGAATTTCTCCCTAAGCATGAACGGTATTGTGCTTCTGGCTACTGGTATATGTTTCGCAGTGCCTTCAGAGGATTCCCTGTGAATTTCAGCGTGATCTGAGACTTTCGATTTTTGGTCAAATTTCCAAAGGCTATAGCCTTTGCATTTTTAGGGATTTTGGTCCAAAAATATTTTTCCTCCAAATTGACGGGGTTTGTGCAGAGGGGCTCCAGTGCACCCAGAGACCAACCCCGGAGGGTGAAATCATCCGAAAACAGGCGAAAAAAAATTATTAGGTCGACCGAGATTCGAACACGACAAAAGCGTCCCGACAGCGTAGTTGGTTTGGGACGGGGGACGGGTATGCTAACCACTACGCTGTCGGTTCGCACACTTCTTGCCGATGCGAAAACGATTCCGTATCTACCGGCCTGGACGGGCCCGGCGCGCGCAGAAGAGTTTTCCTTTCCGAATAGGATTCCGAATTTCTCCCTAAGCATGAACGGTATTGTGCTTCTGGCTACTGGTATATGTTTCGCAGTGCCTTCAGAGGATTCCCTGTGAATTTCAGCGTGATCTGAGACTTTCGATTTTTGGTCAAATTTCCAAAGGCTATAGCCTTTGCATTTTTAGGGATTTTGGTCCAAAAATATTTTTCCTCCAAATTGACGGGGTTTGTGCAGAGGGGCTCCAGTGCACCCAGAGACCAACCCCGGAGGGTGAAATCATCCGAAAACAGGCGAAAAAAAATTATTAGGTCGACCGAGATTCGAACACGACAAAAGCGTCCCGACAGCGTAGTTGGTTTGGGACGGGGGACGGGTATGCTAACCACTACGCTGTCGGTTCGCACACTTCTTGCCGATGCGAAAACGATTCCGTATCTACCGGCCTGGACGGGCCCGGCGCGCGCAGAAGAGTTTTCCTTTCCGAATAGGATTCCGAATTTCTCCCTAAGCATGAACGGTATTGTGCTTCTGGCTACTGGTATATGTTTCGCAGTGCCTTCAGAGGATTCCCTGTGAATTTCAGCGTGATCTGAGACTTTCGATTTTTGGTCAAATTTCCAAAGGCTATAGCCTTGCATTTTTAGGGATTTTGGTCCAAAAATATTTTTTCTCCAAATTGACGGGGTTTGTGCAGAGGGGCTCCAGTGCACCCAGAGACCAACCCCCGAGGGTGAAATCATCCGAAAACAGGCGAAAAAAAATTATTAGGTCGACCGAGATTCGAACACGACAAAAGCGTCCCGACAGCGTAGTTGGTTTGGGACGGGGGACGGGTATGCTAACCACTACGCTGTCGGTTCGCACACTTCTTGCCGATGCGAAAAGGATTCCGTATCTACCGGCCTGGACGGGCCCGGCGCGCGCAGAAGAGTTTTCCTTTCCGAATAGGATTCCGAATTTCTCCCTAAGCATGAACTGTATTGTGCTTCTGGCTACTGGTATGTGTTTCGCAGTGCCTTCAAAGGATTCCCTGTGAATTTCAGCGTGATCTGAGACTTTCGATTTTTGGTCAAATTTTCAAAGGCTATATCCTTTGCATTTTTAGGGATTTTGGTCCAAAAATATTTTTCCTCCAAATTGACGGGGTTTGTGCAGAGGGGCTCCAGTGCACCCAGAGACCAACCCCGGAGGGTGAAATCATCCGAAAACAGGCGAAAAAAAAATTATTAGGTCGACCGAGATTCGAACACGACAAAAGCGTCCCGACAGCGTAGTTGGTTTGGGACGGGGGACGGGTATGCTAACCACTACGCTGTCGGTTCGCACACTTCTTGCCGATGCGAAAAGGATTCCGTATCTACCGGCCTGGACGGGCCTGGCGCGCGCAGAAGAATTTTCTTTTCCCTGTCACTTTTTTAGGGCCAAAAAGGTGCAATCGAGGGGATAAGCTATTTAACGCATCATACAACTCGAAGGAAAACAGGTATTCTTCTTCTCTCCCAAGACCGTTGCTGAAAATAAAAAAAGAAAAAGAAAAATGTCTTCGGCGCTCGGGTTCGATTCCGTGAGCTTCTGAGCAGGTGCCCGCTGCTCTAACCACTAGACCACAGACTTCTGATGTCAGCAGCACTGCAGGCACCACATAGCTTCCGAAAATCTCTTGTTACCAGGAGCCGATTTCGAGGAGGTTACCTCCTCGCCTCTTCTGAACTCCGGGTTGAATACGGCTCGTTTCGCACGATTTTCTCTCAAACATGCAGGCGCGGGCTCGCGTCGAATGGGTTGCCTACCAATAAGGCGCCGATTGAACAATTCACTATTCCTTGCGTAAAATGCGAATTACTCCCAAACCAAGAACGGTATCGTGTCCAGGTCGACTCTAGTGCACCCAGAGACCAACCCCCGAGGGTGAAATCATCCGAAAATCATCGAAAAAAAAACACGATGATCGACCGAGTTTCGAACACGACAAAAGCGTCCCGACAGCGTAGTTGGTTTGGGACGGGGGACGGGTATGCTAACCACTACGCTGTCGGTTCGCACACTTCTTGCCGATGCGAAAACGATTCCGTATCTACCGGCCTGGACGGGCCCGGCGCGCGCAGAAGAGTTTTCCTTTCCGAATAGGATTCCGAATTTCTCCCTAAGCATGAACGGTATTGTGCTTCTGGCTACTGGTATATGTTTCGCAGTGCCTTCAGAGGATTCCCTGTGAATTTCAGCGTGATCTGAGACTTTCGATTTTTGGTCAAATTTCCAAAGGCTATAGCCTTTGCATTTTTAGGGATTTTGGTCCAAAAATATTTTTCCTCCAAATTGACGGGGTTTGTGCAGAGGGGCTCCAGTGCACCCAGAGACCAACCCCCGAGGGTGAAATCATCCGAAAACAGGCGAAAAAAAATTATTAGGTCGACCGAGATTCGAACACGACAAAAGCGTCCCGACAGCGTAGTTGGTTTGGGACGGGGGACGGGTATGCTAACCACTACGCTGTCGGTTCGCACACTTCTTGCCGATGCGAAAAGGATTCCGTATCTACCGGCCTGGACGGGCCCGGCGCGCGCAGAAGAGTTTTCCTTTCCGAATAGGATTCCGAATTTCTCCCTAAGCATGAACGGTATTGTGCTTCTGGCTACTGGTATGTGTTTCGCAGTGCCTTCAAAGGATTCCCTGTGAATTTCAGCGTGATCTGAGACTTTCGATTTTTGGTCAAATTTTCAAAGGCTATAGCCTTTGCATTTTTAGGGATTTTGGTCCAAAAATAGTTTTCCTCCAAATTGACGGGGTTTGTGCAGAGGGGCTCCAGTGCACCCAGAGACCAACCCCGGAGGGTGAAATCATCCGAAAACAGGCGAAAAAAAAATTATTAGGTCGACCGAGATTCGAACACGACAAAAGCGTCCCGACAGCGTAGTTGGTTTGGGACGGGGGACGGGTATGCTAACCACTACGCTGTCGGTTCGCACACTTCTTGCCGATGCGAAAAGGATTCCGTATCTACCGGCCTGGACGGGCCTGGCGCGCGCAGAAGAATTTTCTTTTCCCTGTCACTTTTTTAGGGCCAAAAAGGTGCAATCGAGGGGATAAGCTATTTAACGCATCATACAACTCGAAGGAAAACAGGTATTCTTCTTCTCTCCCAAGACCGTTGCTGAAAATAAAAAAAGAAAAAGAAAAATGTCTTCGGCGCTCGGGTTCGATTCCGTGAGCTTCGGAGCAGGTGCCCGCTGCTCTAACCACTAGACCACAGACTTCTGATGTCAGCAGCACTGCAGGCACCACATAGCTTCCGAAAATCTCTTGTTACCAGGAGCCGATTTCGAGGAGGTTACCTCCTCGCCTCTTCTGAACTCCGGGTTGAATACGGCTCGTTTCGCACGATTTTCTCTCAAACATGCAGGCGCGGGCTCGCGTCGAATGGGTTGCCTACCAATAAGGCGCCGATTGAACAATTCACTATTCCTTGCGTAAAATGCGAATTTCTCCCAAACCAAGAACGGTATCGTGTCCAGGTCGACTCTAGTGCACCCAGAGACCAACCCCCGAGGGTGAAATCATCCGAAAATCATCGAAAAAAAACACGATGATCGACCGAGTTTCGAACACGACAAAAGCGTCCCGACAGCGTAGTTGGTTTGGGACGGGGGACGGGTATGCTAACCACTACGCTGTCGGTTCGCACACTTCTTGCCGATGCGAAAAGGATTCCGTATCTACCGGCCTGGACGGGCCCGGCGCGCGCAGAAGAGTTTTCCTTTCCGAATAGGATTCCGAATTTCTCCCTAAGCATGAACGGTATTGTGCTTCTGGCTACTGGTATATGTTTCGCAGTGCCTTCAGAGGATTCCCTGTGAATTTCAGCGTGATCTGAGACTTTCGATTTTTGGTCAAATTTCCAAAAGGCTATAGCCTTTGCATTTTTAGGGATTTTGGTCCAAAAATATTTTTCCTCCAAATTGACGGGGTTTGTGCAGAGGGGCTCCAGTGCACCCAGAGACCAACCCCGGAGGGTGAAATCATCCGAAAACAGGCGAAAAAAAATTATTAGGTCGACCGAGATTCGAACACGACAAAAGCGTCCCGACAGCGTAGTTGGTTTGGGACGGGGGACGGGTATGCTAACCACTACGCTGTCGGTTCGCACACTTCTTGCCGATGCGAAAAGGATTACGTATCTACCGGCCTGGACGGGCCTGGCGCGCGCAGAAGAATTTTCTTTTTCCTGTCACTTTTTTAGGGCCAAAAAGGTGCAATCGAGGGGATAAGCTATTTAACGCATCATACAACTCGAAGGAAAACAGGTATTCTTCTTCTCTCCCAAGACCGTTGCTGAAAATAAAAAAAGAAAAAGAAAAATGTCTTCGGCGCTCGGGTTCGATTCCGTGAGCTTCTGAGCAGGTGCCCGCTGCTCTAACCACTAGACCACAGACTTCTGCTGTCAGCAGCACTGCAGGCACCACATAGCTTCCGAAAATCTCTTGTTACCAGGAGCCGATTTCGAGGAGGTTACCTCCTCGCCTCTTCTGAACTCCGGGTTGAATACGGCTCGTTTCGCACGATTTTCTCTCAAACATGCAGGCGCGGGCTCGCGTCGAATGGGTTGCCTACCAATAAGGCGCCGATTGAACAATTCACTATTCCTTGCGTAAAATGCGAATTTCTCCCAAACCAAGAACGGTATCGTGTCCAGGTCGACTCTAGTGCACCCAGAGACCAACCCCCGAGGGTGAAATCATCCGAAAATCATCGAAAAAAAACACGATGATCGACCGAGATTCGAACACGACAAAAGCGTCCCGACAGCGTAGTTGGTTTGGGACGGGGGACGGGTATGCTAACCACTACGCTGTCGGTTCGCACACTTCTTGCCGATGCGAAAAGGATTCCGTATCTACCGGCCTGGACGGGCCCGGCGCGCGCAGAAGAGTTTTCCTTTCCGAATAGGATTCCGAATTTCTCCCTAAGCATGAACGGTATTGTGCTTCTGGCTACTGGTATATGTTTCGCAGTGCCTTCAGAGGATTCCCTGTGAATTTCAGCGTGATCTGAGACTTTCGATTTTTGGTCAAATTTCCAAAGGCTATAGCCTTTGCATTTTTAGGGATTTTGGTCCAAAAATATTTTTCCTCCAAATTGACGGGGTTTGTGCAGAGGGGCTCCAGTGCACCCAGAGACCAACCCCGGAGGGTGAAATCATCCGAAAACAGGCGAAAAAAAATTATTAGGTCGACCGAGATTCGAACACGACAAAAGCGTCCCGACAGCGTAGTTGGTTTGGGACGGGGGACGGGTATGCTAACCACTACGCTGTCGGTTCGCACACTTCTTGCCGATGCGAAAACGATTCCGTATCTACCGGCCTGGACGGGCCCGGCGCGCGCAGAAGAGTTTTCCTTTCCGAATAGGATTCCGAATTTCTCCCTAAGCATGAACGGTATTGTGCTTCTGGCTACTGGTATATGTTTCGCAGTGCCTTCAGAGGATTCCCTGTGAATTTCAGCGTGATCTGAGACTTTCGATTTTTGGTCAAATTTCCAAAGGCTATAGCCTTTGCATTTTTAGGGATTTTGGTCCAAAAATATTTTTCCTCCAAATTGACGGGGTTTGTGCAGAGGGGCTCCAGTGCACCCAGAGACCAACCCCGGAGGGTGAAATCATCCGAAAACAGGCGAAAAAAAATTATTAGGTCGACCGAGATTCGAACACGACAAAAGCGTCCCGACAGCGTAGTTGGTTTGGGACGGGGGACGGGTATGCTAACCACTACGCTGTCGGTTCGCACACTTCTTGCCGATGCGAAAACGATTCCGTATCTACCGGCCTGGACGGGCCCGGCGCGCGCAGAAGAGTTTTCCTTTCCGAATAGGATTCCGAATTTCTCCCTAAGCATGAACGGTATTGTGCTTCTGGCTACTGGTATATGTTTCGCAGTGCCTTCAAAGGATTCCCTGTGAATTTCAGCGTGATCTGAGACTTTCGATTTTTGGTCAAATTTTCAAAGGCTATAGCCTTTGCATTTTTAGGGATTTTGGTCCAAAAATATTTTTCCTCCAAATTGACGGGGTTTGTGCAGAGGGGCTCCAGTGCACCCAGAGACCAACCCCGGAGGGTGAAATCATCCGAAAACAGGCGAAAACAAGGGCCAAATAGAACACAAAATGAATTTTGTGATAAGTATGGAACTCGTTCTTTACATAAATATGTGCTACAGAGGTAGGAGTGTAAAACGTTATGTGAGTCGATTGAAGACATTTTCATCTCAGATTTCATCACAGTTCGTGTGTGCAGGGGAAGTTTTTCCCGGGACACTCGCCCTTGCTCGTCTCGGGTGCTCGGGCCTTCTTCGGCCCTCCCGCTCGGGTCCGATTGTTGGGGCGCATAAAGGAGCGCGAGCTGGCGCGAGCTGGCGCGAGCTGGCGCGAGCTGGCGCGAGCCGACTCGGTCTACGACTAGACTCGGGGACTTAGAATGAAAACTCGCACAAAATTTGTTAAGAGTTCTCAAAATAATACTATTAAACGTTAAAAAAGGTTCATTGCTGCAATGCAGAGGAAGGCTTCTAGCTGAGATCAGCGCAAGTTTCATGTCTGTGGGTATTGTACTTGCTGAGATTGAAAACTCCACTTATAAGTTGGGTTATGGACTTAGAATGAAAACATCAAAAATTTGTTAAGTGTTCTCAAAATAATACTATTAAACTTGAAAAATAGTTCATTGTTGGAATAAAGACCGGCATTTCCAGTTTCGAATGGTATAACTATTATGCCTGTAGGTATTGTGAGATCTGAGATGAAAGTGTGGACAGTTAAGGGTTACACTCGACTGAGAACAATACTCGTTCTTTTCACCACTCAGGAGAGAGGTGGTGGTAAAGAACGAGTAAAAAAATTATTAGGTCGACCGAGATTCGAACACGACAAAAGCGTCCCGACAGCGTAGTTGGTTTGGGACGGGGGACGGGTATGCTAACCACTACGCTGTCGGTTCGCACTCTTCTTGCCGATGCGAAAAGGATTCCGTATCTACCGGCCTGGACGGGCCTGGCGCGCGCAGAAGAATTTTCTTTTCCCTGTCACTTTTTTAGGGCCAAAAAGGTGCAATCGAGGGGATAAGCTATTTAACGCATCATACAACTCGAAGGAAAACAGGTATTCTTCTTCTCTCCCAAGACCGTTGCTGAAAATAAAAAAAGAAAAAGAAAAATGTCTTCGGCGCTCGGGTTCGATCCCGAGAGCTTTTGAGCAGGTGCCCGCTGCTCTAACCACTAGACCACCGACTTCTGCTGTCAGCAGCACTGCAGGCACCACATAGCTTCCGAAAATCTCTTGTTACCAGGAGCCGATTTCGAGGAGGTTACCTCCTCGCCTCTTCTGAACTCCGGGTTGAATACGGCTCGTTTCGCACGATTTAATCTCAAACATGCAGGCGCGGGCTCGCGTCGAATGGGTTGCCTACCAATAAGGCGCCGATTGAACAATTCACTATTCCTTGCGTAAAATGCGAATTTCTCCCAAACCAAGAACGGTATCGTGTCCAGGTCGACTCTAGTGCACCCATAGACCAACCCCCGAGGGTGAAATCATCCGAAAATCATCGAAAAAAAACACGATAATCGACCGAGATTCGAACACGACAAAAGCGTCCCGACAGCGTAGTTGGTTTGGGACGGGGGACGGGTATGCTAACCACTACGCTGTCGGTTCGCACACTTCTTGCCGATGCGAAAAGGATTCCGTATCTACCGGCCTGGACGGGCCCGGCGCGCGCAGAAGAGTTTTCCTTTCCGAATAGGATTCCGAATTTCTCCCTAAGCATGAACGGTATTGTGCTTCTGGCTACTGGTATATGTTTCGCAGTGCCTTCAGAGGATTCCCTGTGAATTTCAGCGTGATCTGAGACTTTCGATTTTTGGTCAAATTTCCAAAGGCTATAGCCTTTGCATTTTTAGGGATTTTGGTCCAAAAATATTTTTCCTCCAAATTGACGGGGTTTGTGCAGAGGGGCTCCAGTGCACCCAGAGACCAACCCCGGAGGGTGAAATCATCCGAAAACAGGCGAAAAAAAATTATTAGGTCGACCGAGATTCGAACACGACAAAAGCGTCCCGACAGCGTAGTTGGTTTGGGACGGGGGACGAGTATGCTAACCACTACGCTGTCGGTTCGCACACTTCTTGCCGATGCGAAAAGGATTCCGTATCTACCGGCCTGGACGGGCCCGGCGCGCGCAGAAGAGTTTTCCTTTCCGAATAGGATTCCGAATTTCTCCCTAAGCATGAACGGTATTGTGCTTCTGGCTACTGGTATATGTTTCGCAGTGCCTTCAGAGGATTCCCTGTGAATTTCAGCGTGATCTGAGACTTTCGATTTTTGGTCAAATTTCCAAAGGCTATAGCCTTTGCATTTTTAGGGATTTTGGTCCAAAAATATTTTTCCTCCAAATTGACGGGGTTTGTGCAGAGGGGCTCCAGTGCACCCAGAGACCAACCCCGGAGGGTGAAATCATCCGAAAACAGGCGAAAAAAAATTATTAGGTCGACCGAGATTCGAACACGACAAAAGCGTCCCGACAGCGTAGTTGGTTTGGGACGGGGGACGGGTATGCTAACCACTACGCTGTCGGTTCGCACACTTCTTGCCGATGCGAAAACGATTCCGTATCTACCGGCCTGGACGGGCCCGGCGCGCGCAGAAGAGTTTTCCTTTCCGAATAGGATTCCGAATTTCTCCCTAAGCATGAACGGTATTGTGCTTCTGGCTACTGGTATATGTTTCGCAGTGCCTTCAGAGGATTCCCTGTGAATTTTAGCGTGATCTGAGACTTTCGATTTTTGGTCAAATTTCCAAAGGCTATAGCCTTTGCATTTTTAGGGATTTTGGTCCAAAAATATTTTTCCTCCAAATTGACGGGGTTTGTGCAGAGGGGCTCCAGTGCACCCAGAGACCAACCCCGGAGGGTGAAATCATCCGAAAACAGGCGAAAACAAGGGCCAAATAGAACACAAAATGAATTTTGTGATAAGTATGGAACTCGTTCTTTACATAATTATGTGCTACAGAGGTAGGAGTGTAAAACGTGATGTGAGTCGAGTGAAGACATTTTCATCTCAGATTTCATTACAGTTCGTGTGTGCAGGGGAAGTTTTTCCCGGGACACTCGCCCTTGCTCGGCTCGGGTGCTCGGGCCTTCTTCGGCCCTCCCGCTCGGGTCCGATTGTTAGGGCGCATAAAGGAGCGCGAGCTGGCGCGAGCCGACTCGGGCTAGGACTAGACTCGGGGACTTAGAATGAAAACTCGCACAAAATTTGTTAAGAGTTCTCAAAATAATACTATTAAACGTTAAAAAAGGTTCATTGCTGCAATGCAGAGGAAGTCTTCTAGCTGAGATCAGCGCAAGTTTCATGTCTGTGGGTATTGTGCTTGCTGAGATTGGAAACTCCAGTTATAAGTTGGGTTATGGACTTAGAATGAAAACATTCAAAATTTGTTAAGTGTTCTCAAAATAATACTATTAAACTTGAAAAATAGTTCATTGTTGGAATAAAGACCAGCATTTCCAGTTTCGAATGGTATAACTATTATGCCTGTAGGTATTGTGAGATCTGAGATGAAAGTGTGGACAGTTAAGGGTTACACCCTACTGAGAACAATACTCGTTCTTTTCACCACTCAGGAGAGAGGTGGTGGTAAAGAACGAGTAAAAAATTATTAGGTCGACCGAGATTCGAACACGACAAAAGCGTCCCGACAGCGTAGTTGGTTTGGGACGGGGGACGGGTATGCTAACCACTACGCTGTCGGTTCGCACACTTCTTGCCGATGCGAAAACGATTCCGTATCTACCGGCCTGGACGGGCCCGGCGCGCGCAGAAGAGTTTTCCTTTCCGAATAGGATTCCGAATTTCTCCCTAAGCATGAACGGTATTGTGCTTCTGGCTACTGGTATATGTTTCGCAGTGCCTTCAAAGGATTCCCTGTGAATTTCAGCGTGATCTGAGACTTTCGATTTTTGGTCAAATTTTCAAAGGCTATAGCCTTTGCATTTTTAGGGATTTTGGTCCAAAAATATTTTTCCTCCAAATTGACGGGGTTTGTGCAGAGGGGCTCCAGTGCACCCAGAGACCAACCCCGGAGGGTGAAATCATCCGAAAACAGGCGAAAAAAAAATTATTAGGTCGACCGAGATTCGAACACGACAAAAGCGTCCCGACAGCGTAGTTGGTTTGGGACGGGGGACGGGTATGCTAACCACTACGCTGTCGGTTCGCACACTTCTTGCCGATGCGAAAAGGATTCCGTATCTACCGGCCTGGACGGGCCTGGCGCGCGCAGAAGAATTTTCTTTTCCCTGTCACTTTTTTAGGGCCAAAAAGGTGCAATCGAGGGGATAAGCTATTTAACGCATCATACAACTCGAAGGAAAACAGGTATTCTTCTTCTCTCCCAAGACCGTTGCTGAAAATAAAAAAAGAAAAAGAAAAATGTCTTCGGCGCTCGGGTTCGATTCCGTGAGCTTCTGAGCAGGTGCCCGCTGCTCTAACCACTAGACCACAGACTTCTGATGTCAGCAGCACTGCAGGCACCACATAGCTTCCGAAAATCTCTTGTTACCAGGAGCCGATTTCGAGGAGGTTACCTCCTCGCCTCTTCTGAACTCCGGGTTGAATACGGCTCGTTTCGCACGATTTTCTCTCAAACATGCAGGCGCGGGCTCGCGTCGAATGGGTTGCCTACCAATAAGGCGCCGATTGAACAATTCACTATTCCTTGCGTAAAATGCGAATTTCTCCCAAACCAAGAACGGTATCGTGTCCAGGTCGACTCTAGTGCACCCAGAGACCAACCCCCGAGGGTGAAATCATCCGAAAATCATCGAAAAAAAACACGATGATCGACCGAGTTTCGAACACGACAAAAGCGTCCCGACAGCGTAGTTGATTTGGGACGGGGGACGGGTATGCTAACCACTACGCTGTCGGTTCGCACACTTCTTGCCGATGCGAAAAGGATTCCGTATCTACCGGCCTGGACGGGCCCGGCGCGCGCAGAAGAGTTTTCCTTTCCGAATAGGATTCCGAATTTCTCCCTAAGCATGAACGGTATTGTGCTTCTGGCTACTGGTATATGTTTCGCAGTGCCTTCAAAGGATTCCCTGTGAATTTCAGCGTGATCTGAGACTTTCGATTTTTGGTCAAATTTTCAAAGGCTATAGCCTTTGCATTTTTAGGGATTTTGGTCCAAAAATATTTTTCCTCCAAATTGACGGGGTTTGTGCAGAGGGGCTCCAGTGCACCCAGAGACCAACCCCGGAGGGTGAAATCATCCGAAAACAGGCGAAAAAAAATTATTAGGTCGACCGAGATTCGAACACGACAAAAGCGTCCCGACAGCGTAGTTGGTTTGGGACGGGGGACGGGTATGCTAACCACTACGCTGTCGGTTCGCACACTTCTTGCCGATGCGAAAACGATTCCGTATCTACCGGCCTGGACGGGCCTGGCGCGCGCAGAAGAATTTTCTTTTCCCTGTCACTTTTTTAGGGCCAAAAAGGTGCAATCGAGGGGATAAGCTATTTAACGCATCATACAACTCGAAGGAAAACAGGTATTCTTCTTCTCTCCCAAGACCGTTGCTGAAAATAGGAAAATGTCTTCGGCGGTCGGGTTTGATCCCGAGAGCTTCTGAGCAGGTGCCCGCTGCTCTAACCACTAGACCACAAACTTCTGCTGTCAGTGGCACTGCTGGCACCACATAGCTTCCGAAAATCTCTTGTTACCAGGAGCCGATTTCAAGGAGGTTACCTCCTCGCCTCTTCTGAACTCCGGGTTGAATACGGCTCGTTTCGCACGATTTAATCTCAAACATGCAGGCGCGGGCTCGCGTCGAATGGGTTGCCTACCAATAAGGCGCCGATTGAACAATTCACTATTCCTTGCGTAAAATGCGAATTTTTCCCAAACCAAGAACGGTAACGTGTCCAGGTCCAGACGACTTGCGCTCCGACTTCTTACTTGCCGCTTGTTCGAAAGATAGTAGATAGTGATAGCGATTCGCATAGCAGTGGAGTGTGCGTCCCGCCAGCGGAGATGGTTAACGCACCTTTTCCTTGTCCCAAATCATCTCGGCTGGCAAGACGTTTTGCAAATTCAAATTCCGGTGAAACTTTTTTTTTCCTTCCACTTTTTGTATAGAGGCATCAAGAGGACTAGCTATTTAAAGCATCATATACCTCGCCAAATACAAGGTATCCCTCTGCTCCGCCAACACCGTCGCGAAAATCAATAATTATAACAACAACAAAAAAAAATGTTACCGGGATTCGAACCCGGGATCATGGAAACCCATGTCCGTCGTTCTAATCAGTAGACCACAGACTTGCGCTGCTAGCTCCTCTGCCAGCACCACACAGGATCCGACGAGATTCTGGGACCAGGAGTCGATTTCGAGGAAGGTTACCTCCTCGCCTCTGCTGAGCTCCGCGTAGAATTAGGCTTGGCGAGCCGCTTTTTCACGGTTTTCGTTCAAACGCGCTGGTGGGGGCTGGCGTCGAATGGGTTGCCTATCCATCCGGCGCCCATTGAACACAATTCATTTTTCATCGCGTAAAAGGCGAATTTCTCCCAAACCAAGACCGGTATCGTGCTTCTGACGACTGACGAATGTTTCCTAGTGCGTGAAGAATATTCCCTATTAATTTGGGTGTGATCGGAGACTTTCGAATTTTGGTCAAATTTCCAAAGGCTATAGCCTTTGCATTTTTAAGGATTTTGGTCCTAAAAAAAATTTCCTCCTAATTGACGAGGTTGGTGCAGGGGAGCTCTTGTGCACCCAGAGACCAACCCCCGAGGGTGAAATCGTGCGAAAATCGGCGAAAAAAAATTAGATCGACCGAGATTCGAACCGAACCTAAAAGCGTCTCGATAGCGTAGATGGTTTGGGACGGTGGGCTGGGACGGTAACCACTAGGCTGTCGGTTCGCACACCTGTCGGCGATGCGAAGTGGAATTTCCTATCTACCGGCCTGGAATGGCCCGGCGCGGAGGAGGCGACTTTTGCGTGATATCGCGTTAAAAGGCAATTTCTGCCAAACCGAGACCGGTATCGTGCTTCTGGAGACATATATATGTTTCACAAAGCGCACAGAAGATTCCTTGGGATAGACTTTAACATCATATTACTGTAAAGCAGGCGCGGATCTAAGGGGGGGCGTAGGGTCAATTCCCCCCCCCCCCTCCCCCATGGGCTCATCCTCGATTTTATTTCTCATGGTTTTCATATCTCCTAAGCCTGTCCCGTAGCTGCAAAGCTACACGACTTTGTAACAGGAATATCTACAAAATTAAAAATTTTATAGTTTTATGAATTTTTCACTTTTTTAATAGTAAAGACAACTTTCAACCCCTGAAGGTAGGCAGCCCGCAATGTTTCGTGCGCCCCATAGGTCTCGGCTGGATCCGCGCCTGCTGTATAGGGTTTTAACTTATATTTTAAACTGAAGTGATATCTGTGATCCTTGGTCTTAACTGAATCGATAATGACCAAGAACTTTAATTTTCAATCCATGGTTTCCTTGTAAATCTACTGGTAAGTTAACCGATACACCGCCCTCCCGAAAAGCGATCGGATTTTGTCCATGCGTCACTTCGAGATCGGACAATGTTCACTCAAGGAGTAATGCTATAATGGAGTAGCTACTAAGCACGTTGAAATGTGCGCCGCGCTGTCTGGCGAAGCTATCCCCTCTGAAGCCAATGTTCTGAGAAATCTCACGCACTCAGTTTTTGAAAGCCTATGGTCTGCTGCAGCTAATAATGCCCTTGTTTCAAGTGTAGCATCATTCAAACTGGAGTTACGACGCCTGAAACGCCGCAAATCCGTTTTCCGGCAGGTGCTTCCCGTGTTTGTAGAGAGAGACAGACAGAGTGAAGGTCGTGTTTCTTCGAAATGGGCGCCTGGATTTTAAGTCTTAACTTCAAATCCTTCTTTTTGTACACAACCGTTAAGCCCCTGAACGGCTCAGTCTCAAACGGTTATCATTTCATGGACATTTATGACCCTTACTCTGTATGTCTCTCTCCATAAGTTACGGTGTCCTTTGAAAATGACGCATCTTTCCTTGGGCCCTGGACCTTCAGTTTTCAGATGGCATGGGTTTGGTCATTCGAAAACGTCAATTTTAACATTCTTGCACCACATTTTGTGCCCCTGGGTGGGGGCATGTCAATAAATATGTCAGAAATACCTGTTATATGAAAATTGGCCTATTTTGAGCCTGTTTTTCAAGCTTTTGGGTCAGAATTTTAAAGACAGAGTTTTGCCCTTGCCACACCAGGCTCCTAGAACACAAACACACACGAGACACGCCGTGTAGAGTTTTTAGAGGAATAGACGTTTTTGGGGGGCCCTGACCCTCAGAAGTCATTCTGTCATTTGAAAAGGACATTGTCTCAACGCGAAACTGGAAGTCTGACGGCGTCGAGACCGTCAAAAATGGATCCGTAAGGTTCCAATTCGACGCTCCCTACGAACAAGCGGCTATCTTTCTAAGCGCTATACAGATAGCCTAGTGTCTACCGCGCTCGGGAAGATAGCCATCTGTCTACCAGCCCTGAGAAGATAGCTTAGTGTCTACAGCGCTTAGAAAGATAGCCGCTTGTACGTAGGGAGCGTCGAATTAGTCAAAATAGACCCATAATAAAAAATTTCATCGGCCGGAAAAATCCTGTGACTTAAAGGGTTAACAGGCTGTACGGGTTCTGATTACGACACGGAGTTGTAAATGTATGACAGCAGTCGTAATCTACGAAAGCAAATTCCTTTCCGTCGAAGAAAACAAGTCGAACACATGGTTTCAAAAATAATCGTTACAACTTGAAGTCGTTACTTTGCGACATTTGTTGTGGAAATATTTTCCGCAACCCTCACAACCTTTTTTCGCAGCGGTCATTTTTTCTGACAAGTGTGTTTCTGTCGCGTGTCAGGTGCACAGACTCCGAGCCATGAATATCAGCTACAACGAGGTGTTGGTTCTCTGGACCGATGATGAGCGCCAGAGTAGGTGAGTGCGGTTCCCCTGGGTTCCCTCCACTCGACCTCTACCCCTCTGCCGCCTGCTCCATCCCTGAGTCTCGCTCCCCAGCCCCCGCAAGGCGGAGGTGCTGGCGCACAGTCTGATTGTGTGTGTATCTCGCTGTGATTGCAGGCAGGTTGTTGGCTACGACATCCGTTTCCGTCCGAGATCGGAGGAGCCCTTCCGGACGCTGACCATGCCGAAGGAGATGGAAGGGGGCAGGTGGGCGCTCTTCCCTTCTTTGCACTACGCCCCATCTGGTCCCGTCCCCAGCCCCACCGAGAGGACCCGCGGAGAGTATCGGGTGGCCGCCGTCGACGTCTGGGGGCACGTGGGGCCTGGAGCACGCCTGCTGTACCCGTAGAGGAGCGCTTCATTCAATGTCTACAATGTATTGCAAAAGACGAGACGGTAAGAAACCACAATAAACCTGATCACAGAAACTGGGGGCCATTATTTGATCGAACCGTCGTCTGCTATACTTCAGAACAGCTATCAGGGAAAGCCCCTTTAACCATCCTGCGAAAGTGACGGGGATGATTGTGAGGGGGGACTCTAGTGTAGGGTATAGACTACCTCTAGAACGCAACTTCCATAGTTTTTAGCAGATGATACATGAAACACAAAACAGGGAGCAACAGGGCAGTTGGAAGTGTCTTGCGCCGCTGGGACGTGCTCGATTCGGCCAACGCCCCGGCGTTAGGTTTTATCAGTCTCGCAAACCTGCACCTGTGAAACCCAAATACGTTAGAACATATTTTATCAAACGAAACAGAGGGAACGAATCAATATCTTACGTTGTGGAGGGCTGTTAAAAGTCTACGAAACAAAGGGGTTACTTAAGGCTAACGAAAATAAAACACACGATACGCGCGCTCGCACTGCCGTGCCATGCCCCACCTCCACAGGCGGGCTGGGCTGGGCGCTGGGCACGGCCGGCACAGGGTTGATGGAGTGAGGGCGACACGCGAAGACAACTTGCGACTGCTTGCTGACTGAGTAAGTTATATTTTTTCATCTTTATATTGTAGTTGAATCCATATTTTGAAGGTAATAGTGTACTTTTCCATTTCTATCCTGACAGGATGGTTGACAGAATACGGACAGAAACACTGTCTACTCCGTGTCGTAAGTCTGTCGAACACGTCTGAAAAAAGCCCGTATTCCGTCCTCTATGTCCAGTATGTCCACTCTGCTGTCAAGCAGGTCCAAATGCTGTCCAAATACGATGTCTAAAGTGTGTCCGAACCCTGTCAGCCCTGTCCACACCCGAAACTGGTCGGATTGCTGTCCGAATACGATGTCCAAAGTGTGTCCGAGCTCTGTCCGCCCTGTCCACATCCGAACCTAGTCGGATTGCTGCCCAAATACGATGTCCTAGGCTGTCCGAGCTCTGTCCGCCCTGTCCGCATCCGAACCTAGTCGGATTGCTGTCCCAATCCGATGTCCAAAGTGTGTCCCAACCCTGCCATAGCCGACCGGCTACTCGAGTACTGTACATTTCGCTGGGCGGACCTCACTCTCTACACATCTATGCTTAGTTGGTTGCCCTGCCGACTCTTGCTGCCGCGTAATCTACCCATCATTGACCATCATAGTGACCATCGAAACTGAAAAATAATTTTAAGAAAAAAACATGGCCAGCAGACCTGTCCGAAATGGACCAGGCATGCTTAACATAAACATATATAGAGGTAAGCAACTCGAGAAGGGCTAATAAAATGACATATTTTTTATATATATGTGACATCCAAAGTAATCGCTTTTCAGACAGAGATTGGTCGGCTGACACACCTGATGACCATAATTCAAAGAAAATTAGCTATTTATGAAAGAATGAGGAACTGGGAACCCACCCGCAACACCAGCACTGGTCCTTCAAGTAAGATATCAAGGATGGCGACAGAACAACTTCCGTAGTACTGTTCTGTCGTCAGTACGAATATTTGTGCCACCCGGTGCCACCTCAGGGGATGTTCATTGTAGTGTCAGCCCCCAACAGAAGTTGAAATCCCAAATTTGTCCCAAAGTCCAAAGTCCCTCGAGATCCCAAAGTCCAAACCCCCTGGAAGTCCCAAATATATAATAGCATATGAGGGAGTTGGGATTTCACGACTTGAAGGGGTTTTCGCCCTTCCTCAGTGCACAAGAGCTTCCCGAAACAACCCCTGTCATTTCGAAGGGAATCTTTCTTCGGACCCAAATTCTGAAATTTGCCGAATTCGGAAACCTCCTATTCTGCGGGCACCTTGGGTTTGATTAGTTTATGTAGACCCTGACGAAAAACAAACTAAAAGCGACAACAACATTTTGTCATTTTATTTGTACTGTCTTCTATTAGCTTGCAGCTTTTAACATCAGTGAAAAGACTCCGTTGTCAAATCGAAGTAGTTGAGAAGGCGAGCCGTCTTCAATTACTTTTCCACATTCAAGGACAATAATTCGATCGCAGTCCAGCAGAGTAGATAATCGGTGCTGGAAATCGTTAGAAAGAATCTAAGTCACTGGTAATCTCTTTGGCGCGTGCATATTATATCCCATGCCATAGTTTACTCACCGCAATTATGATAACGGTGCGGTGTGCAAACGCACTCAGGGCCACTGAGAGAAAGGCTTTTTCTGTTCCTGGATCAACAGAACTGGTAGCCTCGTCCATAACGAGTACAGCAGCATTTTGGAGAATGGCTCTCGCCAAGCAGAAAAGCTGACGGGTCCCGACGCTTAGGTTTTCGCCCCCCTCTTTCACTGTACTACCTGTAGAAAACACGTTTATTTCAGCGTTGGCAGACTCGAGAGGTGGTCCGCACCAATCCGAAGCCAGTTCATTCCGCAAGAAACATCAAAAATTCACTTAGAAAAAGAGAAAAAAATAAGGAAGCAAATAAAGGAAAATAAGAAAGGAGGGACAAGTAACACGAAATGAATTTTGTGATAAGTATGGAACTCGCTCTTGACATAATTATGTGCAACAAAGGTAGAAGTGTAAAACGTGGTGTGAGTCCATTTTCAGCTCAAATTGTGTTAGTGAGTGTAGGGTTTTTTTTTCTTTCCCGGGACACTCGGGCCTTGTTGATAAACTATGTATAGAGAAGTACAACAAATGTACCGACAATCTGGGTTCGCAGAGAAAGATAATATGTAACCCAACGACATCAAAACCCCATGGAAAAATATTTTTGAGCACCAACTGCTTTTCCTAACGAGATCTGGGATGAAAGTGGAATCAGTTAAGGGTTACACTCGACTGAGAACAATACAGTACTCGTTCTTTTCACCACTCAGGAGAGAGGTGGTGGTGGTGGTGAAGAACGAGTAAAACCCCGGATGTTGTATAGAAACAACATATGTTGTATGGGTATGTTCTCGATATCGTGTTTTGAGGGGCGCCTAGCTTGCCTACTCGGTGGTCTAGCACATGCATTCGGTGATGCAATTGCGCCCTCTGAGCACCAGGGATGGTAACTTAAGGTTTTCGTTCCTTGGCAGTTACTCATGAATGCTATGAGGAAACAAGTCGAAAACACTTGAAGCTGGTGTAAAACGACGTGCTGGAGCTTAATTCCCATATGATCTTTCTTCGAAAAGAGGAACGCAACACGGAACGAAACGCTATTTAGCAGAAAAAGTCAATAAAGGAATTCGAAGAAAGTTCATACGGTAATTAAACCGAGGGGGCCTCAGCCCCTGAAATCATGTGTACACAATCGCTGATATCTTCGAAATCATTGTCAAAAATTGTGGATCTACTGTCGAAAAAAATTGATTTGAGTGCGTATTTTGGGGTCATAAAGCTCAAAATACGCTTGTATTTACTTTACGAATTATTTCTTTCAATTATGAAAGGTGTAATCATGTGAAATCTTGAAATCATGTATACAAATATTGGGTGAGTTGAGGCCCCCTCGAATTTAACTCCAGCACGTCGTTTTGCACCATCTACAAGTGTTTTCAACTTGTTTCGTCATAGCATTCATGAGTAAATGCCGAGGAACGAAAAGAACCTTAAGTGTCCATCCCTGCCGAGCACGCGTGTTAGGCCTCCCAACACCGCACCTGTGTAGAGCGGGCTGTTCAGTTCAGCCTTACACTGAAAAAACAAAGGTACGACAAAATGCCTTTCAAAGGCACTACTGCAATAGCGCCTTTGGAAAGGCACTACACACTAACTGGCAATGTACTATTTCGTACATGTGAAATGTACGCATATAAACGTGCGGATTTATGTAAAAAATCGTGCAGAATTATGTTAAATATTGTGCATAGATCTGCAGAATTTATTACATGTCGAAAAAATGCACAATAATTAACAGATTCATGTACAATATTCTACATAATTCTGCACGATTTTTTACATAAATCCGCACGTTTATATGCGTACATTTCACATGTACGAAAAAGTACATTGCCAGTTAGCGTGTAAAAAAGCCGAAAATAGCACCTTTAGAGAGGCCAGTAGCGCCTTTGTAAAGGCACTGTTTCACTAGCGCCTCTAAAAAGGCATTATAGATAGCACCTTTGTTTTTCCAGTGCAGCCTCAGCCTCAGTCGGAGGAGTTACATTGAGTCGCGCAAAGACAACGTATGTTTCACAGCAAAAAAAAAAGCAAAAAAACAAGATTCTAATTCTATCAAAAATCGACGCTCTGACCATTCGAATGGCTACATTAAGAGAGGCACACTCGACCAAAATTATTGGAATCCTACCGCATTTAGCCTTTTGGGTAAAATCTGCAACCTTAGAGGCATGGTGCTGTATGGGTACGATAATAGTCGTGTTTTCTATGTTGCTAACGGTATCGGTAGTCTCGGAGCATGTAATGTGAGACGGCAACACGGCCTGTAGACACTGCAGAGCAATATTCTGTCTGGTATTTTTTTCTACGTCGATTTTTTCGTGCCAAATAATAAGGAACATTTTCAGATGAGTGCAGAAAAAAGGAAAATAGGCCATTATTGAGACAGTTTTGCACTCTATCTATGGGGCACTCGAGGTTGGAGGAGAGCTGTCAAGGAAGCCACATACTTGCAGAAGGTATTTTAGTTGTGGATTGCAATAAATGGACTAAACTCTCGTTTCAAGAGCCAATTTTAGCGACTGTTGTACTCGTACAACGCCATGCCTCTAATGGTTAATTAACTGTGGATTTCCGCAAATTGGGATTTCAGTCCGCGAAGAGAGGTGGTAAATCCGCGGGAATTTCGAAACACCGCACTGTCTGGCAACACTGGCTTCTTTCAAATTATTATCGAAGAATTATTCCACAAATTTTGAACAGACAAATGTCAGGGACTGTCAGTCAAAGTACTTACTCAAGCCCCCAGGTAGTGCCTCCACTATGCATCTCAACTGCGCCAGCTCAAGGCAATTCCAGATTTTCTCGTCAGTATACAGATGGTTTGGATCGAGATTGTCACTGGTAATGATTAAGAAGCCGAAGCACCCGTTAGTTCAAGCGAAGGAGCGAAGTGAATAAATATTTTCAAAAGAAAAATAACGAACACTCTAACCGAATGGTGCCGCTGAACATAACGATGTCCTGGGGGATGACAGACAGGCGTGTCCGCAGCAGCTGCAGGGGCAGCTTCGTGATGTCAACTCCGTCCAGGATAATGCTGCCCTCCGACACGTCCAGCATCCGGAACAGGGACATGACGAGGGATGACTTTCCGCTTCCGGTGCGCCCGCACAGGCCAATCTGCATTGGAAAATCTCAGAGGAATCGAGGAAGTGTACAGGGTGAAAGGCGGTATGCCCTGCGGGCCCAGACCCAGACTTACTTTCTGTCCCGCGGGGATGTGCAGGGTCATGTGCCGGATCACTGGGTCTCTGTTTATGTCGTAGCGGAGACTGACGTTTTTGAATTGGATTTCACCATACTCAGGCCAGGAGGGTGAGACCTGCATTCCTGTAAGGAGCAGCAGAAGTGTTTCTTTTATCTTGAGATTTCAAAAGCATGAAAATGTACCCAACGTCATTATTTGCTTTTCCTGTTAGGAAGGGTAATGTAAAAAGACAGAATCGACGTTGCAACTATATTTTCAGACATCGTCAACTCAAAACAGACAGCCCTTTCATACTAATATGGTATTTAAATTTTACCTTTGTTGTTGTATTCTTCTCCGGGCATGTCTGCGTACTGCTGCACTCTCTCTACTGATCCCATATACATTTCAACATCGGCAAGGAACTTAACGACCCAGTTTAAGTAGATTGGGACTAGTAGAGTATAGTTGATAGCTAGGCCGACCAGCGAGGCAGACACTACCCCTGGGTACTTTTGAGCCGCTATTAAAGATCCAATAACTGACACTAAAACTATCGTTCCTCCCATATAGTCCTGAAATCAGATTACAGAGCATGAGGTAACGGTTCACTTGAACGAACTTTCTCTACGTTACAAAATACAATTGCAAAAAATTACGAGGGCAACGCCGAGCCACCTATTGGCTGCACTGAGCACAAGAAATGTGTTGTTGTTGATATCCATCTTCTCCAACATTGTCTCCATGAAGCGAGCCCTCTGTCCGAAGGCCCTGATGGTAGCCAGACCACCCAGCGTCTCCGAAAAAAATGACGACACGGGTGCGCGAGTGATACTGTCCATTCTATGGAGCTCCCTTCAAACGGACGCAGAGAAAAAATTAACTCAAAAGGAATGGTTCAGAGATATTCGCGAGCTAGTTTCACTTCAAGTTAATACCTCGTAGAAACTCGGTAGAAATGTTGAATGATGTAATAAGCAAGGCACATGGGAAGAGCGGGAAGCAAAAACCACGGTGACAGAATTGCGTTTACAATCACCGCAGAGAGGCAGAGAGATAAAAACTGCATTAGCCGCTGTATGGAAGTAGCCAATTTCTACCGGGAAAAAAAAAGACAAACGATTACATAGTGCAATCAGGACCCTTACTTTTCTTCAGCTCCGACAAAGCTACGTTTCCTCCCACCTAGAGTCCTATAAGACTCCTTATAGGACTCTACTCCCACCTTGTCGATGACCGCAATGTCCGTAGAAAAGCATTCAATCACCCGGCCGATGGGGGTGGTGTCGAAGAACTTGATCGGGCAGCGCAACAGGTTGGACAGCAGGTTGCGGTGCAGGTGGTGGCGCGCGCGCGCCCCGGCCAGCTGGCCCACCAGGTTCGAGGAGAGGGAGAGGAGCATCGTGATCACGCACAGCAGGGAGTACACCGAGAGGTACTTTAACATCTGCACGGGGCGCAACGACAACAACAAAATCAGCACACGCCAGTCCAGTATGGGAAATCCCAACACACGCTACCACTCTTAACGATTTCGGTTTCAACCTCTGTTTGAAAGTTGTTGTGGTTGTGCGGGAGCTCGGCTTTAGTTCCATTGAACGCAGTCCAGTCACTGAGCCAAAAGTCCGTGCACACCCGGAGGCCCTGCCAGGACACTGTCGAGATGAAGTACGCGAGGAACACGGGGAGGGTGCAGGCCTTGGCGTACGTGTAGTACACGCGATGGGGTACCCGGCTGCAGCGTCGACCCACTTCCACGACGGACTGCCTGTCGGCGTCGGTGTGCTCCACGGCTGGGCAGACAGGAGTCGAGAGGTGAGAGGAAGGGGAGAGAAAGAGAGGGGCAATCTGACGGTCAAAAGAGTACCGGACTCCGCAGTCACACTGTCCTCGCCGTCCGCCTCGGGCAGAAAGGAGAAGCTCGTGGGGTAGGGTGGCTCCTCCGCGGCACTCGACTCCCTGTGGCGGAGCGCCATCACATGAGCACGTGTACAAGATGATCAAAGCGGGATGCATAGCGGAGCCTCACCTGCGCGAGAGGCTGTAAACCTCTCCGGCGGAAGGGACGATACTGTTGTTATTGTTGGGCACCGCGGTAAAACCCTTCCGGTCATCGGCGCTGATATTTTCCAGTAAAAAAGAAAGAAAGAAAACGTCAGAAAAACGGGAAAGCGAAAAAGATGAACACAAGGGGTTGTGGAACTGGAAACAATATGTGTATTGTGTACGCCGATAAAACAATACGAAACAATATCAAAAGAGTACGAGACAATGTACACTACACACTAAACCCTTATGCTCTTTTTTGTGCATAAGCCTTGCCGGATTTTACACAACCATAGTTATGCACAATTTTTCCTGCATAACTATGCTTAGCTCAGTTCCTTATGCACAAATTTGTGCAGAATTAAGCACAATGTGTAACATAGTTTTTGTGCATAACTTTGGTTGTATAAAATTGTGCATGAGGGTTTAGCCGTAACATGTGCACAAAGTGACAATTTCGGACACAATTTTTCTTTGAAAAGAAGTTTACATTTTCAGCGTCTTCAAAAGAAAAATTAAAGATTAAGACCCGTTATCCTACATCTGATGTCATTATTAGTCTTTTGGTGATGAAATCTCTTTCAAGGGCACATTTTTCGCAGAAATTGGTTCAAATCTTTTGTGTTGCCTTGTATTGTCGGTATCATGCGTACACTTTTTGAGCTTGTTCCACTCCTCTCGGATAAAAATGACACCACAGTAGTAAAAACAAAAATGTACACACCGGCGCTCAGGAGGGTCATTAGAGAGCTCCCAGCCTTTCTGACTTCCGGTCCTGATCTCGGATACTGTCATAAAATTATCAAGATTTTTGTTTACCTTTTGCAAACAAAACACTGATATTTTGTAACCAATCAGAACCAGAAATCGAAAAGAAGGGAGCTCTCTTCTAATGACCCCCCAGGAGCAGGCTCATCATCGGGGAGCTCGATAGTCTCGAACGAGCCACTTCGATTTCAAGACTCCACGCTGAAAATGGAGGAGTCGCCTTTTTCGATCTTGGGAGAGCGACTTTTCTGTACCAAAGTTTCATGCTCCTGGGAGAGCGACATGCATGAACATCGCTCTATTAGAGTCACTTTGATGACTCTTTTTGAGTCAAATCATAAAATGTCACTCTTCTGGAGCGATTTAAAAATTGCAGAAAATACTCGATTTGAGTCGGTTTTTCGAAAGTCACTTTTACTGAGCGATGAAAAAATACTCTGCTTATTACGGGCAAGAAATGTGACTAGTACATTTCCAGTGCATTGTTTCTTGTAGCTGACAGTTGTTAGAGGGTTGACCAGGAAGCTGCTCGTTCGAGACTATCGTGGGGAAGCTGACCGATGACCCTGGCGCGTGTTCATTCCTACCGGTCGAGCTTGGCGGGCGCAGCGGGCGCGAGCCACGCCTGGTGGCGCCAGGGCCGGCGCGCGGCGTCGTGCGGCTGCAGCGAGGACACGCGCGTCACCTTGCGCCGCCACACCTCCGGCGCGGACGCGATGGTGCTCCGGGTGCGGCGCAGGGGCCGCGTCCAGGGCGCGCCCTCCAGGCCCTCCAGGCCCTCCAGGCCCTGCAGGCCGCCCTCCAGGTCCTGCTGCTGGAACTCGTGCAGCGGCAGCGGGAAGGCGTGCGTGGCGCAGTGCGTGGACCGGTAGAGCGAGCGCGACTGGCGCCGGCTGAAGCGCTGTCGGGGGGTACTTCACTCTTAAAATGGGTATGTACACTGATTGGAGGGTTCACTGTGAAAAATACTCGTAAGGGATACGGGAAAATGTGCCATGATAAAAGTCGTAAAATTACAGTTTGAAATTGTAAATTTACAAGCACTTCCTATCGACTTGGAATTGACCAACGAGCAAGAATGGGCTGTCGTAAATTTCCCGGCGGACTCGCAGGTTGCTCTCTGCAGGCTGCTCGCTGTATGACAACACAAGCAGGCTGATACATTCGTATCATCTGCTAAAAAGTGCCCGGGGTTCATCAGCCAACTGGTATAACAAGAACAATATTGGCCGATGTGCATCTGCGGGACTTGCCAAAATTTCGTATTTCACCAGGAACACCAATTCTCACCATTGATATGAGTGGGTAAGTGCGCTGCTTTGTTAGTACACGTTAGTTGACGCCAAAACTTGGATGCGAAACACAGCGCTCGCTCGCTTACCCTGTAGGGCCGGTGGCCGTGGCGCGCTGGCGCGGGCTCCTCGGCCGCGGCGCGCTGCTGCAGCCCGATGCGCGACACGAGGCGCACCAGCTGCCAGCGCTCGCTCGCTCACCCTGTAGGGCCGGTGGCCGTGGCGCGCTGGCGCGGGCTCCTCGGCCGCGGCGCGCTGCTGCAGCCCGATGCGCGACACGAGGCGCACCAGCTGCCAGCGCTCGCTCGCTTACCCTGTAGGGCCGGTGGCCGTGGCGCGCTGGCGCGGGCTCCTCGGCCGCGGCGCGCTGCTGCAGCCCGATGCGCGACACGAGGCGCACCAGCTGCCAGCGCTCGCTCGCTTACCCTGTAGGGCCGGTGGCCGTGGCGCGCTGGCGCGGGCTCCTCGGCCGCGGCGCGCTGCTGCAGCCCGATGCGCGACACGAGGCGCACCAGCTGCCAGCGCTCGCTCGCTTACCCTGTAGGGCCGGTGGCCGTGGCGCGCTGGCGCGGGCTCCTCGGCCGCGGCGCGCTGCTGCAGCCCGATGCGCGACACGAGGCGCACCAGCTGCCAGCGCTCGCTCGCTTACCCTGTAGGGCCGGTGGCCGTGGCGCGCTGGCGCGGGCTCCTCGGCCGCGGCGCGCTGCTGCAGCCCGATGCGCGACACGAGGCGCACCAGCTGCCAGCGCTCGCTCGCTTACCCTGTAGGGCCGGTGGCCGTGGCGCGCTGGCGCGGGCTCCTCGGCCGCGGCGCGCTGCTGCAGCCCGATGCGCGACACGAGGCGCACCAGCTGCCAGCGCTCGCTCGCTTACCCTGTAGGGCCGGTGGCCGTGGCGCGCTGGCGCGGGCTCCTCGGCCGCGGCGCGCTGCTGCAGCCCGATGCGCGACACGAGGCGCACCAGCTGCCAGCGCTCGCTCGCTTACCCTGTAGGGCCGGTGGCCGTGGCGCGCTGGCGCGGGCTCCTCGGCCGCGGCGCGCTGCTGCAGCCCGATGCGCGACACGAGGCGCACCAGCTGCCAGCGCTCGCTCGCTTACCCTGTAGGGCCGGTGGCCGTGGCGCGCTGGCGCGGGCTCCTCGGCCGCGGCGCGCTGCTGCAGCCCGATGCGCGACACGAGGCGCACCAGCTGCCAGCGCTCGCTCGCTTACCCTGTAGGGCCGGTGGCCGTGGCGCGCTGGCGCGGGCTCCTCGGCCGCGGCGCGCTGCTGCAGCCCGATGCGCGACACGAGGCGCACCAGCTGCCAGCGCTCGCTCGCTTACCCTGTAGGGCCGGTGGCCGTGGCGCGCTGGCGCGGGCTCCTCGGCCGCGGCGCGCTGCTGCAGCCCGATGCGCGACACGAGGCGCACCAGCTGCCAGCGCTCGCTCGCTTACCCTGTAGGGCCGGTGGCCGTGGCGCGCTGGCGCGGGCTCCTCGGCCGCGGCGCGCTGCTGCAGCCCGATGCGCGACACGAGGCGCACCAGCTGCCAGCGCTCGCTCGCTTACCCTGTAGGGCCGGTGGCCGTGGCGCGCTGGCGCGGGCTCCTCGGCCGCGGCGCGCTGCTGCAGCCCGATGCGCGACACGAGGCGCACCAGCTGCCAGCGCTCGCTCGCTTACCCTGTAGGGCCGGTGGCCGTGGCGCGCTGGCGCGGGCTCCTCGGCCGCGGCGCGCTGCTGCAGCCCGATGCGCGACACGAGGCGCACCAGCTGCCAGCGCTCCCGCGCCGTGCGGTCTCCCCCGCTGGACGCCACGGGCTCCTGAGGCGCCGCCGCCGCCAGGGCGTCCTGCTCCTTGGGCTCGCGCAGGTCCTGCTGCTGGTCCCGCTGCCACGACTGCGCCAGGTCCGGCCGCTCTGACTGCACCTTGGCGAGGCTGCCCTGCACCGACACCCGGCCGCGCTCCATTACGATGATCTGCGGGGAGAGTGAGGTGAGGTAAGACAGCTTACCGGGCTCGTCACGTGAACAAGGGGGCCTCAACTTCTGAAATCATGTGTACACAATCGCTGATATCTTCGAAATCATTGTCAAAAAATGTGGATTTAATGCCGAAAAAAATTGATTGGAATGCGTATTTTGGGCTCATAAAGTTCAAAATACGCTTGTATTTATTTAACGAACTATTTCTTTCAATTATAAGAGGTGTAATCATGTGAAATCATGTGAAATCTTGAAATCATGTGTACAAATTTTGGGTGAGTTGAGGCCCCCTCGCACGTGAAGCTGTGAGGGGATGTTATAGCACTCTGGCTCTGCACGGCAAAAACGAGTCCTGGGTTTCCCAGGGGAATTTGCGCATTCCCAGGAGGTATCGTCTCTTTCCCAGGGGATGTCCTGGGTTTTCAAGGCAAAACTCCTGGGAAAAACTCCTTTTTTCCCAGGACATTCACTGGGATTCCAGCTCTCCTGGGAATCCCAGGACTCGTTTCTACCGTGTGGACACGTTCTCAACTCTCACCCAGTCCGCCTGGTTGAGCAGCGAGAGGCAGTGCGTGGCCAGGATGAGGGTCCGTCCGCGCTGCCGGAGGAGCTTCTGGAAGCCCTCCTCAACGAGGTGCTGGCCGACCTGGTAGTCCAACGCCGACAGCGGGTCGTCCTGAGGGGGCGAGGGGGTTATCGCAGGGTCAGGTGACTGATTCAGTAGAGCGCTCCCCTCGCTCTGTCTCTCTCGCACCTGTAAGGCGCGGTTCATGAGTGCGAGCGATACAGTGCGAGGAGGGCGCCCCTCTGAATCATATCTGCCGACGGAAGCGGAGGAGGTCATCGCTTTGGAGAGCCCACCATGAGGACCGTGGTGGCGTTCGAGTAGAGGGCGCGGGCGATGGCGACGCGGTGCTTCTGGCCGCCCGACAGGTTGATGCCGCGCTCCCCGATGTCCGTCAGGTCCTGCGCCGGCAGGATGTCCAGGTCGGGCTGCAGCGCGCACGCCGCGATCACCTCGGCGTAGCGGGCGCGGCGCAGCGGCTGCCCGAACAGCACGTTCTCGCGCACGTTGGCGTTGAGGAGCCACGGCCGCTGCGAGCAGTACGCCACGGAGGAGTCCCTGCGAGGCGACCATCATCAGGCGAGGTCGCCACGCAATGTGGCCAGGAAAGTAGACAACAGAGTCTGCATTCACTGGAAACCCAAGTGTGTGGATGTCACACACTTCTAGGTGTGCGGATGTCACACACTTCTAGGTGTGCGGATGTCACACACTTCTAGGTGTGCGGATGTCACACACTTCTAGGTGTGCGAATGCCCTGAAGTGGGCACTCGCACACATCCAAGTGCACCACATTCGCACACTTGTATTTCCAGTGTTCGCGCCTGCCTACGCGAGCATGCTGCCAAACGGGTAGGCGCAGATGCAGACCGCTTTTCTCTGCCGTGTTTGGACCATGGTTATTGCCTTCCTCTTTGTTGCCACGTCAGTGCCACATCGCATCTGCCGAGGGAGCGGGACCGAGGAGGAAACGACTCGGGTAATCCGGCTGACACCGAAGTAGTAATCCTTAATCCGGATGACTAATTTTGTAATATTCGGGGTACTTCAGGGTAATCCGTCGGTAATCCAGCGAAATTCAAGGACCTTTCTTTGAAAATTTCGAATGTGTTCCGGAGTTTATCCACGGATATTGCGGTGTAATCCTCGGGGTAAACCGTAATCCGGCTGACGCAAAATTATCTAATCGTTTCCCCCTCGAGCGGGACTCAGAACTCACTGGCTCCAGCGCACGGGGTAGCGGCCGTCAGAGGAGCTCATCTCGCCCAGCAGCGCGAGCAGCAGAGAAGTCTTGCCGCTGCCGATGGCGCCGACCACCAGGGTGATGCCACCTGCGGCAGAGGTCAGGGCTGAGAGCAGAGCCACCCCGTGCACTCGCGCACTCGCGCACTCGTGTCTCCGACGTAAGGGTCGTATTTTTCCGGAAAAATAAAATTAATGGGAAAAAAACAGATTTTTTTCCGATTTTTTCCCCCAGAAAATTGGGGAAAAATTACTGATAATTCCATGAGATCTGCGTTTGTGATGACAACAACGATACGAAACGGCCTAACGTTTATTCAGCCTCTGGTAGTTATGGGGTGTATAAAAGAAGTTGTAAAACGGGTCAGAGTCGTGGAAATCTCAAGGTTCGATACATAATGATAATGAACATCGAAATCTGACATAGAAAATCTTGAAATTTTTAGTGAATTTTGATGATTTACACATTTTTTACCCCCACAGTAAGAGTTTGTTGTTCTGGACCATGAAAACGCGCCAAAAAAAGCGTTTAAACACAATTTTAACTTTTTTATTTGTCCAATTTTTCTGACTCCCAGGATTTTTTTTTTCAAACAAAAAAGGGGATTTGTTTTTTTTAATTTTTCCGGAAAAGCTTCCGAGTTGCCGATCACCTACTCCGACATACCTTTGGGGACGGCGACGTCGGTGAAGTTGAGGACGTGTCCGGAGCTCCACGAGAAGTTGCCGTCACTGATGGACACGACGCTGCCCCTGCCCGCGGTGGGCTGACCGCTCGGAGCAGCGGCGTCGGCCTCGTTTCCAACCTGCTGCTGAGTGTCCGTGACGCGTACTGGGGAGCGCTCCCGCCTGCAGCCCGGGAGGGGCTCGCCGTTGACCGGATCCCCAGGAGTAACCGGGGCTGGGGCCGGAGCCGGGGCCGTGTCCGCGGCCGTGTCTGCTGCCGAGGCCGTGACCGGGGTTTGGTACGCCTCCAGCACGTTGGTCGTCTCGGGCTTGGAGAAGAAGGCCTGCAGGCGGCGCGTGCTCACCAGGGCGCTGATGATGATGGGGACGGTGATGGGGAAGATGAAGAGCGGCACCGTCAGCTGGTTGAAGAGGGCGAGGCTGGCGAACACGCTGGCCGTCGGCAGCGGCGCCCTCTCCACCACCATGTAGATGCCGAACGTGATGAGCGTCACGATGGCAGATGACGCGTGAGTCAAAAAGGCTGCGAACATATTCGACAGATTTAGAAAAAGGTCGAGCGGAGACGATATCGATACACCAGGGACGCCTACTCATGACGGCCCAGTGCAGCGAGTCCACGTTGAGCAGCCGCAGCTCGGTGTTCCTGGCCAGCTGCACCTTGCGCTCGTACTGCTCCTCCCAGCCGGAGAGCTTGATGACCTTTATGCCGTGGAGCACCTCGTTGATGCGCCGCAGTCGCTCGTCGTTCGCCTCCTGGGCAGGCAGGTCAGACAGGGCTAGAGCAGGCTAGAGTTACAAGTCTAGGAAATTTTTCCTACACTCTCAGCCCACTTACGTACATTTTGTAAGTAACCACTAAAAACTTTATGCAGCAGTAATACTTAGGAAATTACTAAGTAATAAGCACAATTTCTTAGTTATTTATTTAGCAATTACCAATAATATTAACTTTTGAATTACTTAGAAAAAAATTTCGTAAAATACTTAAGAATTTGTAAGGAATACTTAGAAATTACTAAATATTTTCCAAAGTTTAAAATTTTTAGTCGTCTACGAAAGAAAAAGTCATTAGTGGGCTGAGAGTGTAGACAAACCCTGCTTATTAGGCAACCTGCCACACTGTGGTGTCCGAATCTTGCCTAGTAGGCAGGGTTTGTCGAGGAAAAATTTCCTAGATTTGCAACCCTAGACAGGGCGGTGACGGGACAAAGCTGGGGGAGCTGGTATGGGTCGGGCGGCCGCTCACCGATATTGACTTGGAGTTGGCCGACATCCTCTTGCCGATGGCAAACTGGAGTGGTGTCATGAGCGCCACGCAGATCACGGCGCCGATGAGGGCGCTCACGCCCAGCTGGTAGTGCAGGAGGAACATCAGGACCCCGATCTGCGAAACACAAGTTCTGTTCCAGACAGCTTCCGCGACAACAGCAATTTTGCAAAAGGCGAATGCTTCCATTTAAATGTTTCTACTGTGAGCCATACCTTAACCGGTATCGCCCAGACATAATGACAGATCCAAATAAAGGACATAACATTGTAAGTGTCCTCCGACATTAGATTCGTTATTGTTCCAAAGTCAGTGTGCGATGTGGCGACCTGACCGGCGATCCCTGCGACCCCTTGTTCGCCGTCCTTCTTGTTCCGAGTCTTGGTGTCGCACTTCGGTAGGTTCGAAGGGCACGGCTTGTCACTAGGTACATCTTCAGTTATGTCACCTTCGGAAAAACTCCAGAGCGGTAGTTTCAGAGATTTGTCATAAATCATGGCCTGCAAAAAACAAAAACAAAAAATAAATAACATAAGTCAAAAACACATGGGACAAGCCAGAAATTTCGTGTTTTTTTTTCTGTCTCTCTCTCTCTCTCTCTCGCTTCTGACCTGGAGAGCGGATTTTATTCGGATACCTTCTACATTTATCAAATGAGTACTGCTCTGAGAAAAAGTTCCTTGGGCCAAAGCCGAAATAAAAACCAGCATTCCCATCACGTAACCGTTACTGAAAAATTCAGAAATAGATACATAGGACACCGCCTGCAAAAAACAAGTCCCAGTCATGTACGTAAGACACTGATCCGCCACTACTCCATTCAGAGCTAAGTATTTGTCGCGTACCATGTCTTGCGGACGTGCCTCGTCCTTGTTCACGTTCTGCACGTACAGCACGATCACAGAGATGCCCATCGGTCCCATGAGCCCGACCATGTCTCCGGATAGCTTGAATATCCCGCTGAGCGCCAGCATCCTCCCCGAGAAGAGCAGGAAGCACTTCCACAGAGGTACCGCGCCGCCCGCGCCGCCCGAGGCGCCCGCACCGCCCTGGAAGCCGATGGGCGCCGTGACAGCCAACAGGCAACCTCCAGGGAATCAGGCGCGGCGCCTGCAGCAGCTTATGTCAGCCCACCTTAATGGAGTTGTAGATGTGCTGGAACTTCTCGTGGTGCAGCGCGGTGCTCTCGTACGCGGGGATCCTGCCCAGGTCCTCCAGCTCGAGCGGGCTGCTGTTGCCCAGGCGCAGCAGCGGCGTCAGCCAGGAGAAGGTGGCCTTGGAGTAGAGGCCGGCCTCCTTGTAGCGGTAGCTCGAGTAGCGCGCGCCGCCCTGCGCGCCGCGGGTCTGGCGCCGCCTCCCGCCCCTCAGCATGAAGACGTCCACCACGGACAGGGCGAGGTAGAGGGAGCCGGCCACCAGCCCCAGGGTCGGGCGGGCGAGGTCAAAGGTCACGCCGTCCCACAGCCGCATCTGCACCACGCTGAGGAACCTGCACCAGGCCGTCGAGCGGGAGGGGGTGAGCGCGAGCAGCCGACACACACTGCGGAGCTCTTAGTGTGGCAGTTTAGGACAGCGCAGCAGTTCCCAGCCTTTTTCCAGGTCGCGACCCCAAAATAGCTCATCAAAATTTTCGCGACCCGACGCGACCCCACAGTGACCCCCCCACCCTCCTACCCCATTAAAAAGGGTGAAAACTTCTTTGACTAATAAATAAAAGAGTTGCTGTTGTTGTATTCATTTTATTTCAGTAACCGCCTTGTGCCCAGGTTTTTGATTCGTGCGAACGTGTTCTTGGTGGCGGCAACGCGTAGTTCGTTCGTAACATCCACACTGGAAAAACAAAGGTGTGACTTGACATCTTTACAGGGGTATTAATGGTGTAATGCCTTTGGAAAGGCATTAAAACATCGTAAAGGTGTTAAAATTAATGCCTATGGGCGGCTTTCATGCATTTGCAAGGGAATTAAACCTTTAACAACCCTGTAGTCACACCTTTATTTTTCCAGTGCAGTCTTTCTGTATTGGTTTGTCATTCAGGCACTAGCAGCAAGGGAAGCAACAACAGCCGAAGGTTTTCCGGTGTTTTCGGCCCGATCGGCGCTCCGTGTGAAGTCCCCTTGGCCTATTGGCCACGTCGGGTCTGAGCAGAATAAGGGACCCCACGCGACCCCACGCCACCCCCCATGGCACCTGCTCTTCGCGACCCCGGGGCTGGGAACCGGTAATCCAGGACCTGGTTTTGTTACACATACTACATCAAGGCTGCATGTGTAAAAATATGTGGTGAATAACAATAATTGGTAAGAACAAACATGTGTGCATGTGGCACACTAAAAGGTAAAAAATTAAAAATTAACATGCAAAAAAAAAAAACACCCACAAAAATCGAGAACAAATGAACAAAAGGCTGTGGGAAAAACTTGAAAAAAAGTAACGAAGAGAAAAAAAAATGTGACAAAAATTGTACTTGAAAAATCAAAAACAAAAAACAAAAAATTTTAAAAATGTTTATTATAATAAGTATTTTTTTTCTTTTTAAATCGAAGAATCAAAAGGCACTGTACACATTTTGATTGAGTGCTCCCCTCCCCCTCCCCCACCTCCTCGAAAATTTGGTCCCGCATCAAAAATTTGTTGGACTTCCTAACTCAAAACGCGTGAGTACAAGCTCTGCACCTAGCGGCCGACATGAGCGCCTCGCAGGCGACGGGGAGGAGGCGCAGCGTGCCGCTGAGGTGCGCGTCGAGGAGCTCGGCGGGCAGCCAGGAGGCGGCGGAGCAGGCGGCGGCCGCGAGCGGGCCGGCGGCGCGGCCGGGGCCGTGGCGCACCAGGGCCAGCATCGCCTCGGCCAGCTCGGCGCACAGGCAGGCCAGCAGCGCGAGCGACACCAGCGGCCGCAGCGCGCCGGCGGCGCCCCGGCCCCGGGAGGCGGCGCGGCCCGAGCAGCGCAGGCACATGAGCAGCAGCACGCTCAGGTACGTGGTGGTCAGCGCGAAGATGGCGTTGAGGACGTGGCCGTGGCACGGCGAGCGCAGCCACGGCGGCTCACCCGCGCCGCCGCCGCTGCTGCCGTTCACGCCGGCCGCGCCGTCCGCCGCGCACAGGACGTCCATGACGTCGTCGGGGACGGCGTCAACGCGCGCGTCCCGCTGCCACTGCGTCACGGTCACGCCCGGCGGCGTCGGCGTCGCCGACCCCGCGGGGAAGTCGGACCGCCCCCCATGTCACCCGTGTCGTGCGACAGCGAGTCCGAGTGTAGGAGGGGCGGGCGGGGCGACGCGCACTGCGTGGCGGGGCGACGACTACTGCGGGGTCCTCGCCGCCTCTGCTGCACGCCGTCCATTCAGCCCTCCTTACTCCCCCCCCCTCCCTCCCGCCGCAGCAGCGCGCCTCGGCGTCCTGCCCCCCCCCCTCCCCCCCAGCGCTAGCCACGCTCAGCTGGCCCTCGGGGGAGCGGTCCGGACCGGGGGGAGGGGGCAACGATGTATTCGGATAATTTCACCTCCGCGCCGGGCGGAGGCCCCGCCAGCACTTTATCATCCGGTGGTCGGTGGTGGACCCGTGGCCGCGGCCCGGGCGCAAGAGTAGCGTGGTCCGCTCGGCCCGCCCGCAACAGTTGACCCGTGCTGCGGACGCGCAACCACACGCTCCTCTACCCCTCCTTCTCCCCCCCTCTCTTTCTCCCTCTCTAACTCTCCCTCCCTCTAACTCACTCACTCACTCTCTGAGCTTAGCCATTTACATTTCCATGCGAGCGCCATTCCCCGCCGTCGTCCTGACCCGGTTTAGAAGCCTGGAACGGAAGGGCAGGATGCTGACGGTGGCGTAACCATAGGAGAAACAGGCGCGGAGCGCGGGGGAGGGGGGGAGGACGCTTCGCCCCGCTTACAGAGTGTGGGACGGGGCGCCGGGGCGGGGCTGGGGAGCCAGCAGAGAATACGTCCCTTCGGGTTTTAGGTCGCTCGACTCGCCGCCAGCAGGAGCTGGTGCTGGTGGGCGTTTAGTGCTTGTACGTGCGTAATCTGGGTACATCGGATTGCCCCAGTCCCGGCAGTCCTCGCGGACAGGGCCAAGGCTGTGCCGGGCCCGGCCGCGCAGCCCGCAACCCCCCCCCCCCCCCCTCTGCATTCCCTCTCTCTTTCCTACTGTTGCGACGCTCCACACTATCACCTAGCCCCGGCGAGGAGGGGGGGGGGGGGGGGGGGGCTCACCGCCTGGCCGCCGGGGCCCGCCTCATGGAGCGCAGTGCGTGGGCGTCCCCTCGAGCCCCCTGCTGCCCCTCCACCGCCCGCGGCTGCGGCTCTTGCCCGAGCCGCCTCTCCTCTGTCCCCACAGGAGCTCGTCGAGTGGGACGCTGCATAAATTGTAGTGGGGCATTTTTGAGAGTTTCTGCCGTGCCGCACCACCCAACGCCCCGCAGCGGGGGCGTCGCGCGAACTGGACCGCTACGACTGTTGCGCTCTGACGTCAGCGAAATAGGAGGAGGAGCTCAGCCGAAATAAACAGAGAGAAAAGCGCTAGCGGGCATGGTTGAGCAGAGCAACTCTTCGGCCGGGGAAAAAAAGAGTTGTGTTCTGCGTGTGCCAGTGCGATACAGCAGAGCGCCCGCCGTGGTCAGGATAGGCAGTCCCGCTGTACAGCACAGGCCGGCGGGTCTGCCTACCCGGCGCCTGCAGCATCGCATTGCGTCAGCCCGCCCGCGCCCGGCCGAGAGGGGAACAACTCTGAATTTCGGTGTACACATTTTGTCAATTTTAATGAATTTTTAAAGAATTTTTTGTGCGTTTTCCTGATTTTTCCTGAACTTTTACTGTTTTTTTTTTTTTGTGGACTTTTGAATTTCTTTGTCTATTTTTATTTTTTTTTCTAACAAAATCACGAGGTGTACCAAAATTTTAGAGTTGTTTCCCTCTCGCGCCTGGCCCAGCCTGCTCCGGTCAGGGAGTGGCGGCGTGGAGTAGTGCCAGTGCCTGCAGTGCCGCGGTCCAGCCCGTCCAGCCGAGAGCGTAAATCAATCGGAGGTGCAGCCGCTGACTCGGAAGATAACTAGGCACGGCTCGAAGTGCACCTGAACCTCCGGGGCGCTTTCCGCCAGGGATGGAAACTTGAGGTTTTCGTTCCTTTTCATTTACTCATGAATGCTATGAGGAAACAAGTCGAAAACACTTGAAGATGGTGTAAAACGACGTTCTGGAGCTTAACTCCCATATGATCTTTCTTCGAATCCCATCTTCTTCATTGACTAATTCGGCGTTAAACACCTCAAATACCCAAAAGAGGAACGCAAGACGGAACGAAACGCTATTTAGCAGAAAAAGTCAATAAAGGAGTAGGAATTCGAAGAAAGTGCATACGGGAATTAAACTCCAGCACGTCGTTTTGCACCATCCACAAGTGTTTTCAACTTGTTTCGTCATAGCATTCATAAGTAAATGCCGAGGAACGAAAAGGAACGAAAACCTTAAGTTTCCATCCCTGCTTTGCGCCCACCACTGGCCGTGCTCGTGCACTGTCGTGGGCGGAGCTGGACCACCCATCGCAGGTTTCCGGCCAGAGCCGGAGACGGGGGAGAGGAGTGCATGTGTTTCTCAAGTTTACGGCTCGAGTGGCTCGAGCTGTAAAAGTTTGCGAAGCGCCGCCGCGTAAGGCAGTAGCAGCGCCAGGCCCGCCAGGGGCAACCCCATGCTGCACAGCCGTTGTGCCTCCGTGACCGCCACCCCTCCCGCACACTTTAGACTGTTTTTTCCCCCCCTTGGCGAGGACGCTGCGAGGGTCGCGTAGCGCGCGTGGGCGCGCCATCTGCCTTTATACGCCACCTGCCGCTAACCCCCCTCCTGGCGTAGCCCTCCGCCCAAGCTCATTTCTTTTATTATTTTCTCTTCTCGGTCTCTCCCCCCTCTTTGGATTCCGCAGCAGCGACCGAGCGCCAAGCGCCGCGCCGCCCCTCCCGTGGCGGTGTCATAGACAAGAGTCACGGGGGACAGGAGGCAGGAGTCATCGGCAGGAGTCGCGGGCTGGAGGCAGGAGTCATCGGCATGAGGCAGGAGTCGCAGTCAGGAGTCACGGGCAGGAGGCAGAGGCAGGAGTCGCGGGCTGGAGTCACGGGCAGGAGTCACGGGCAGGAGGCAGAGGCAGGAGGCAGAGGCAGGAGTCGTCGGCAGGAGGCAGGAGTCGCGGGCTGGAGGCAGGAGTCATCGGCAAAGGGCAGGAGTCACGGGCAGCGTGCAGGACGGGTAAAGCAGGAGGCAGGAGTCACGGGCAGCGTGCAGGACGGGTAAAGCAGGAGGCAGGAGTCACGGGCCGGACGGGTAAAGCAGGAGGCGAGATACCAAGGCAAGGAGTCTGGCACGACGCACGCGAAGCGAAAGAGGAAGGGTTGCCCGGCCCGGCCCGGCTGAGCCCCGCCGGCCCCACCCCGGCACACACCCATAAATTTACGCCGACCTTTTCAGGCGACGGCGAAATGAGTTTCATCCCCTCCCGTTCTCCGCACGCCCGGAGGCCCGGAGGAAGGCCGGAGGTCTCAATGGCCCGGCCCGCCGCACCGCCGTCAAGCAGAGAGGAGGCTCAAGTTGGCCGCGCGTTCAGGACCGGGGGTGGCATGGCCCGGGGCGGGGCGGCAGCTCTGGTACGCAGCGCAGGACCGCGCCGGCCCCCGGGCCCAGCCGTCTGATTCCGAAGATCGCACTCGTACCTCCGTCCTCGTCGCGCCTATGGTGGTGCCCTATGTTGGAGGTGGTAGTGCCCCAAGAGTGCGACGAGGATGGAGGCGCGAGAGCGATCTTCGGAATCAGCCTGCTGGGCTCGGCTCCCGTTACAGCACCCCATTAGGCGGGACAGGACGGTCGCGCTACATGTCACGCTCCCAGCGTCTCCTTCCCCTTCCTGTCGATACGCCGAGCGCAAAATGCACTGGGCATGAGGAGCACGGGTGAGAGAGAGAGAGAGAGAGAGAGAGAGAGAGAGAGAGAGACAGAGAGAGAGAGAGGCAAGGTCAGGGCAAAGCTGAGCCGAGCTGACGGGCGATCGCGGCGCTGCCGCGCATCACGACGGCGGCCGATCCGCGAAACGGCCGACAGAGAGGAGAAGGCGAGACGGAAGAGGCGGGGAGGAGATGGAGGGGAGTGAAGGAAGGAGGGGAAACAGGAGGAGGAGGAGGAGGAGGAGGAGGAGGAGGAGGAGGAGGAGGAGGAGGAGGAGGAGGAGGAGGAGGAGGAGGAGGAGGAGGAGGAGGAGGAGGAGGAGGAGGAGGAGGAGGAGGAGCGTTGGCCACCGCAGCATCTTCCCGATGGCCGGGCCGGGCGGCCGGGTCGCGCCAGGCCGGGCCGCGGGGCGGCGCGCGTGCTTCGCGATGTCAGTCTGACTGCGCGTGCCGTGCGTTGTCGTCGTTAGCGCACCACTCCGTCCGTCCGTCTGCTGCTCGTCACTCCGTCCGTCCGTCCGTCTGTTGCTCGTCACTCCGTCCGTCCGTCTGTTGCTCGTCACTCCGTCCGTCCGTCTGTTGCTCGTCACTCCGTCCGTCCGTCCGTCTGCTGCTCGTCACTCCGTCCGTCCGTCCGTCTGCTGCTCGTCACTCCGTCCGTCCGTCCGTCTGCTGCTCGTCACTCCGTCCGTCCGTCCGTCCAGGTGTCCCCGCGCGCCTGCCGTGCTGAACATCGCCACGATGCGCACGCCGCTCGACGCGGTGTGCCTCCTGCTGCTGCTCTCCCTGTCCGCTGGACCCTCCGCGGCGGCGTACAGGGGTAAGTCAAAGAGAGGTTAAAATACCGTGGAAACGACTAAAACGATATGCAAAAATAACTTTACCCTGTAAATTCAGAACAATTCAATTGATATGGCTGATGTATAATTAAATTAAAATAAATAGATTGAATGGGGAAAAAAAGTGAAAAGAAATCACAGGCGCCTTTTTCCAGCTCGGCTATTTAATAAAAATACTGCCGGAAACACTTTATAATAGTAAGAATATTGTTGACAATGATTACAAATCATCCAAACTAAATTTCAACACAGCTCAGGTGGAATGTTTTCGTTGCGTCCTGTTGAAACGACGACCACGAAAACGCACACATCGGCAGAAACATTAATGGCCGGGCATCACTTAAGCGGGCTGCGTGTTATTATTTATTGTCGTTATTACTCACCTCTCGAATCGTCTCTGCCGGCGTCCGGCTAAAAGCCATAGAGGCCGGCAGCACGTTTCGCGAGTCCCCCCCCCCCCCCCCCTCCCCCTCAACACCGCTGGAGGCCAGTCAGTGGGAATTGCCTACGACGATGTCGAGTCCACCAGTCCACCATCGTGACTTTACTAAACTGCCGCGGCTGTTCATCGGAATGAATGCCCCCGCCCCGCCCCGCCAGTCGCAGTGCGAACGCCGCGGCCAACACACCAAACGCTTTGTCTCACCCGCCTTTGTTCGTCCTGTCCTGTCCGGCGCGGGGCGGGGCGGGGCGGCGCGGGGCGGCGCGGGGCGGCGCGGGGCGGCGCGGGGCGGCGCGGGGCGGCGCGGGGCGGCGCGGGGCAGGACGGTTATCGCCCAGCGGGAATCTCGCACTCGAAATGCTAGACCGTCTTGTCTTCCCCGACGCGTCATAGATCACCCGGACCGGGAGCAGTGTGAATGGGAAGCGCGCCGGGACAGAGGGGAGATGAAGAGGACCGAAAGGGGGGGGGGGGGGGGTAATTCGATATTCGGTGACCTCAGCAGCGCGCAGCAGCCTAACGAACGACCGCGGCACGATCGGCGACCACGGTTGACGGCTGTTCCTGGTACACGGGCACGTCACATCCCCCCCCCCCTTTTCCCAATGACCCCTGTCCGAAAGAGTTCCATATAGTGTCGTTTCGTTGATCGTAAACGTTTCCCCGCGTGGGTTGTTTTTGCAGACCAGAGGCACTACCCGGCGCCGCAGCCCCGCTCCGCGGTGTACGACGTGGAGGTGCGGGAGGTGGACGCGGCCACGCTCAGACAGCTCCTTGGCGGCCAGGGAGGCCAGCAGCAGCAGCAGCAGCGACCGCAGGCCAACTACCCCAGCCGGGGCGTCTACCCCGCTCCGGGGCCCGGGGCCTATGCCTACCCCGGCGGGGGGTACCCACAACAGCAGGGCCACTTCGGCCCCCAGCAGACACCCAATAACGGCCAGGGGTACGGGCTGCCGCCCGCCCCGCAGCCTGGGGCCGGGGCCGGCCAGACCAAGGCGCACTTCGTGTCGCCCAACGGCCAGGTGTACACGCTCAAGGAGATGAACGGCGTGCGGGTGCTGGTGGGGCCGGACGGGCGCTGGTACCCGCTGGACGCCAACGGCGGCCCCAGCGGCCCCGGACACACCGAGCCGCACGGCCAGGAGGCAGGTATGGCTGCGGTGTAGTTCGAATAAAAGGAAAAGAATAGGGTATTCCGCTAGGCTAGAGGAAAACAGGAACCTAAAGAAGAAGAGCATGACCGCAGGTTTTGTTTCCTCTCGACATCTGATTGGTCAACGCTGACGTCACTTTCGCCGCCAGCAAATGAGCGCACAGGAGGAAACAGAAGCAGCGGGCGTGATTTTCTTCACAAGGTTCCGGTTTCAGTTCAGCGGAATACCCTATTGCAGGTTTATTGCCTGCCCCCCATGGGTTCTGTTAGGCGCAATGGACACTAGATTAGGCAGACCCGCAACACTGTAATTCCTGTTACAAGGCTAGGGTTCGCAATCTCGGAAATTATTTCTAGACAAACCCTGCCTAGTGGGCAACATTCGGACACCGCTGAGTGGCAGGTTGCCACGTAGGCAGGGTTTTTCTAGGAAAAATTTCCTAGATTGCGAATCATAAACAAGGCGTACAACGCAATTTGCCCAAAGTGGTAAAATCGAACGTCGGAAACAAGCAGTTTTGTTTGCGCTTGGATAGATTCACCTACCCACGGGTCGGCCCACGGCAGTAACCACCACCCGCCGGGGCCGTCCGGACCCAACTACGACGCCGACGACGCCGCCGGTACCGGAGACAACGGCGGCCGCGGCAGCGGACCCAAGGACACGCGCGACGCCGAGGACTGCGTGCCGTCCGAGACGACCTACAACGGCGGCAGGAAGGCGTGCCGCTACCAGCTTCTGCTGGACGAGCACTTCGAGGTGATGAACCTCACGCTCTGGAAGCACGACGTGCTCATGCCCGACGAGCCCGACTTTGAGTTTGTGGCCTACGACAAGGACCCGGACAACAGCTGGGTCGACAGAAGCATCCTGTTCATCAAGCCCACCATCCTGGAGGACGTTTACGGCCCTGGCTTCGTCATGAACGGCACCCTCAGCCTGGACGGGTGAGGCGAGAGCGTCACGCTTGTTTCGGCCGACTCCTGTTGGCGCCAGCGGGACAGTCCTACATGTCGTGTTCCCGCAGGTGCACGTCGACGATCCCCGAGCAGTGCACGCGCACCGCCACCACGTACCGCGTGCTGCCGGCCGTGCGGTCGGCGCGCCTCACGACCCGCGACACCTTCACGTTCCGCTACGGCATCGTGGAGGCCCGGGTGCTCGTGCCCGAGGGCGACTGGATCTACCCAGGTACGACCAGGCCGACAGAGTTCTCAAACGGGCGGGTCCGAGGACCCGGGACGCGTCCGAAACCGTAGGTGCCAGCGTGATGCCGTGACCGAATAGTACCTCTCTCTCGCTTACCTGCGCATTCGGACGCGTTCCGGGTCCTCGGACCCGCTCGTTTAAGAACTCTGCAGGCCGAGTCGGGCCCCGCCCCCCCCCCCAAAAAAAAAAAATGATTTAACTCGAATATTCCCTTGGAAAAAGCTGTCCCATTGTTTCCAAGAAAATTTTGCCTATCATCTGATCACGCTTACTCTACAACGCTTTACGCTAACCAGGCTAACTTTACTTCAGTTCAAGCTGCTGATACTACGTATCGTATCATCTGCTAAAAAATCCAACCTTTTTCTGAATTTCCCTGAATTACGAGGTGAACACAAATTTCAGAGTTGTTTTCCCCCTCGGTCCGCCCAGCACGACCCAATTCCCGCAGAACAGCGGAGGTCAGGGGCGGCACAGCTGATAAGCTGGGCCTCGCCGCGCCGGGCCACGCCCGTCTGCCGCCGACATGACACCGCGTAGATCTGACAGCAGCTCTTTGCTCCGCCCGCAGCCATCACGCTGGACCCGGCCTCCTCCACCTACGGCAAGTGGTACGCCGGCGGCCAGATCCGCCTGCCCTACGCGCTCGGTAATCGCTTCATGGCCAAGAGCGTGAACAAGCCGAAGATAGGCTTGCAGGTGAGAGCACTCTGCTAAATCAAGTGTGCAACCGTTCAACACCTTTAAGTGTGCAACTTCATGTTTATCATGTGAAAGTGTTCAACTCAACAGCCGTGCGATTGCAACTGCTCAACTCCACGGCTGTGCACTAGTTAG
Organism: Frankliniella fusca; assembly: GCA_029379305.1. NCBI lineage: Eukaryota > Metazoa > Arthropoda > Insecta > Thysanoptera > Thripidae > Frankliniella > Frankliniella fusca. The sequence goes on from JAHWGI010000970.1 coordinate 1,011,785, forward strand.
TGTTCGACGCGGCAGTTGTGCGCTTGCAATAGTTCAACCGCAGCCGACAACACTTTCCTTGTTGAACACTTCCAAGTGTATAACTGTCGACTTGAACACTTTACAAAAGTAAATTTAGCGTGCAACACACACACTCGCAATTTCTTAACTCTGTGTTGAACACTTGTACACATGTAAAACTGGCAGTGTTTAGCAGTTGCACACTTGATTTTACAGAGAGGCCGAAGTAGGTTATCACAAAACAAAACGCCAGCGGAGGCGGGGGTTTGTCTGATACACGTCTCGGCGCACAGGTGCTCAGAGCCGGGGTGGCCATAGGGAAGGCGCCGGGGCAGGACATCACGCCCACGCTCGTGGAGCGAGAGCAGCGCGCCTCCAACGGCAGCGACTGGAGGAAGAAGCACTTCAGGGTGTACCGCGTCAAGTGGACGCCAGGTGAGGGCGGAGATAGAGAGCGGCGCCCGCTGGCTGCAGGACGACCTTGTGCTCAAAGTGTCTCCGCACCTTTTGCAGAAGCGATCGAGTTTTATCTGGACGGCAAACCCATGGGCACCATACGACCACCACAGGGAGGCTTCGTGAAGATGGCCGAGAACCCGTCCGACCATCCGTGGCGCGCCGGGTCCAGCATGGCCCCCTTCGATCAGGAGGTGCGCGCGCACTGAGTTTTATGTTAATATTTTTGAACGATTATTTTGTTTTTCTCGAGTCATTCTAGTTTTCATTCCTGTTTTTTTCCTTTCCCAATTTAACAAAACTAATACACCCTCTGATATTAATTTCCTTTACACATTTTTGATTTTCTTTTTTATTCTGTCCGTTCTCTAGTTTTTCATTTCCCTCGGCGTCGGTGTCGGTGGAGTCAACCGGTTCGCTGACGGCGTGACCAACGGCGAGTGGAACGAGCATCCCAAGCCGTGGAAGAACAGCAGCCCCAAAGTACATATGCTCGGAGGAGAGGGGCCGAGGCCGAGGCGGGCCGGGAAAAAGTACACGGTAATTCTTGACAGCTGATCACCTTTATTTGGTTCCGCCATCAGGCGCTGCTGGACTTCTACAAGGCGAGCGACCAATGGATCCCCACCTGGACCCACCCAGCCCTGGAGATCGCACACATCAAGGTGATGGCCCTCTGAGCCGCCGAGCAGCTGGAAGAGGAACGCCGCTCTCGGGATGGCGGGCGGGGTAAGGGAACCGACGGGCTGTGAGTCACAACGGTCTGCTGCCGTTTTATATTTTTGTACTTACTTCTTTTGACTTTAATGTATTTTTAAGGTAAAAATATTAAACAAGGGCCAAATACGACCCAAAATAAATTTTGTGATAAGTATGGAAATCGTTCTTTACCTAATTATGTGCTACAGAGGTAGAAAGTGTGAAGCGCGATGTGAGTCGAGCGAGTCCATTTTTCTCTCAGATTGTGTTAGCCCGCTGGTGAAGAAGAAGTTTTACCCGCGACACTCGATCCCTTGCTCGGCTTTGGCCTTTTTCGGGCCGCCCGCTCGGTTCCGATATTGTTGGCCGCATAAAGGAGTGCGAGTCACGTGAAAAGAGGTTCATTGTTGAAATTCAGACGAAGCAGGTTTCTACTTCAGATTAGTACAAGTTTCATGTAGCAAGGTATTGTGCTATCTGAGATTGAACACTACACTAATAAGCTGGGTTATGGACTTCGAATGAAAACATACGAAATTTGCAAAGTATGTTCTGAAAATAATGCTATCAAACTTAAAAAAAGTGCACTGTTAAGACAAAGATCATAATTTCCAGTTTAGAATAGTTTAAGTATCATGCCTGTAGGTATTGTGCGATCTGAGATGAAAGTGGAATCAGTGAAGGGTTACACTCGACTGAGAACAATACTCGTTCTTTTCACCGCTCAGGGGAGAGGTGGTGATAAAGAACGAGTAAAAAATTACAACAAAATATAAGACATGTGTAGTGAGAGTTTGTATTCTGTGGCATGAGAGTGATACATAAATAACATAGTCTTAGCACTACAAAGCCCACACTTTGGCGTAGCTGACTTGCAAGTGTGGCGACTGCCACGTAGGATACCATTGGTCCTTGGCTTTCCAAAAGTTTAACATAGCCTGCAAAGAAATAACATATCAGATCGACGATTTAAAAAAAATGAATTTACTGTATGTGAAGCAAAAGCGCAACCACCTTAGGGCTGGTGTTTTTCCATGGTTTAGGTAACTCAGCATTCTGCCCGTTTGTAACAGTGTCCGGAAATCTGTTTAGCCCACCGACGCCAAGCCCAATGGAGAGGAAAAACTGTTCGGCAAAAAGGGTAAGTGTTTCATAGGTTTTCATCGAGTCCCAGAAAACAAAATAGTCTCGACGTTGAAGATCCAGCGTGGGAGAAACAAATCTGAATTTCGGTGTACATATTTTGTAAATTTCAGTGAATTTTTATGATTTTTGTTAAATTTTGTTGAATGTCTTACAATTTTAACTTGTTTTATTTTTTTCTTTTTTAACTTTTTTTAATTTTTCTAAATTTTCCAAAATTGTTCTGATTTTGTACGAATTTTTCTGAAAATCTCTTAATTTTTTTTTCGTAATTTTCTGCATTTCTCTGGTACTTTTCTATGAATTACGAAGTGCACGTTTCAGTTGTTTCCCCCGTCGAGACCCACCTCCTGGTCGAAGGGCGCGTCCTCTCCACCGCTGGCCCACGCGTGCTGCGCGGGGTTCCCGGTGAGGCTGGCGAAGCCCCCGGCCGGCACGGGGATCTTGCCCCGCCCGACGGACTCGCCGTCCACCCAAAACTCATAGCCGTCTGCAACAGACAAAATCCGCGGTCGAATGACTCCTCCTCGTCGCGGGGCGCCCGCATATAAGGCGTCGTGTGTGTAACGCGGCGAGCTGCTCACTCACCTGGCGCCCACTTGAGCCGCACAACGTGGAAGACTCTGGACCAGTCGGCCACGTCCTGTGGCGCCCTGGCCTCGGCGCTCAGCATGTGCGCGTCGTTCTCGCCGCGGACTCCCAGGACGACGCCGGCGCGCATCAGTTTGCGGCCCCGCCAGCCGCCGCCCCCGCGTCCCCCGCCGCCACCCTGCTGCGGCTCGCGCAGGAATCTGTTACCGAAGTGCGACGGCAGGCGGATCTCCCCGGACGAGAAGTGAGGCCCGTACTTGGACTGCGCAGGTTTGAGCGTCAGCTCTGCGGAAGAAGGCAGAGTGTGCTTACACGTCACTTTGATGCGCTCTTTTCATGACAAGTGCCGAAAGGGAAAACAACGCTGGCGTTTACGTGCAACTCAAAATACAAAATTTTAGGCAAAAAAAAAAAAACAAAAAAAAATCGGGAATATTGGAAAATTTAGAATCGAGAAAAAATTAGGGAAAAAATCAGATGAACTATCACATTAAAAACACTAAAAAGGGCCTACATTGAAAAACTTTAACAAAATTTCAAATATTTGAGAAAAATTTTCAAATTTTGTGCACCAAAACCAGGGATGCCCGAGGCGTTTCCCTCTCGACATCTGAGCAAGCTGATCTGAAGACGCACGGGGATAGAGCCAGTCGCCGCGCGGGCCGCGGACGCGCATCTCCACGACGCCGTAGCGGAAGGTGAAGGAGTTGGCCGTGTGGATGCGCGCCGAGCGCACGGGCGGCAGGATGTTGTACGAGAAGGCGGTGCGCTCGCAGAGGTCCGCCTCGCTCGACGTGCACCTGCGGGGGAAGCCGGTCGTGCGAGTGACGTTAGATAGGGGCAAAAAAAAAAGAAGAAAAAAACGGGGGAGGGGGGAAAAAAGAAACAAGAAGCAAATATCAAAGAGGAAGAGAAACAGAACATCAATAAATTGATATTAAAAGTAGATACTCGTTCTTTACACACAAAAAGCAGCTGAACAGTATAAATTTTGAATGACTGGTGTTAGCGGATATTATTGACTGTTGCACAGTACTGATTGTTGGCTGCTTGGGACAATGGCCACCAATGAATAAGGAGGATACTGAACATCAATTTTGTCTTTTTTCTTTAAATTTCTCAATGTTACCTACTTTAGTTTCTGCACATTTTTTCTTCCCTGACACTTACTTGACTGTTTAGTAATATATGTAATAGGTAAGTCAGTTAATGTATGTGACAAAATGAACATTATGTAAGAGGTAATATTGAGCTCAGTCATTCAAAACATATTCCTGTACATGGTTTTTCTTCACTTTTTCCCATGGAAGCTGAAAAAAACTTCATTTAAAAAGTTATGATTGGGTGTAACTTGAACAGAAAATAATACATTCATGATATGATATATAATAGTTTTGACAATGAAAGATGTCCAACACCTATGTATTTTTGAGCACAATACTCGTCCCCTACACTAGGAAGGGAAAGTGATTGTGTAAAGAACGAGTAAAAATCGAGAGGTACGGGTTTGGTGCTCAGATCGAGGTGCCACTTGCAAAAACAAAATTTTTCGAGCTCTCCGCCAACTTGATAGGATAGGATATCAGGAAAAGGGTACGAAATGGTGCAAAAAGTGAAAATTTACATATGTATTCGGCTTGACGTGCATCCAGCGCACTTCAGTGTCGCTGTTTTGCCTACCTGATACATACTTACCCTCTAACAAACATGGTTCCGTTTGAGACGAATCCGGGTCCCTCCTTGTCCTCCGTAAGAAAGGCGAAGATCGTCATGATGCCGTTATCGATGTAAATATTCCTCGGACTCCTCTTGTACACCACGAACTCGTAGTCCTGCGACACAGGCGGTGGTTGTGACGCAGCCGCAGTCATTATCAATAATCGGTGTGCGGAAAGCTTTCTTTACCGGTGCCCCCGCCATGTGGACGTCATTGGACCACTGCTCCAAGTCGTTGAAGTTGTCCTCGAAGAGGAGCTCGCCGCTGCAGGTGGACTGGCCACCGTTGACCACGGTCAGGGACGGCACGCAGCCCTGTCGCGAACCGAGACTAGGGCTGCCCGGCCCCGGCCCTGGCGCCGGCCCCGACGCCGACACATCGGCGTTGAACTGCCCCCCGGGCGCCCCGGCCCCCCCAGCCCCAGAACCCTGACGGCGCGCCAGTCCTGGGGGAACCCGCCAGCGGCCACCGCCTCCCCCGCCGCCATGATCACGGTGGCCAGGGGGCACTCCGCCCCAGGGCCCCTGGCGCCGGTGGCGTGATCCTGCTGTGGTAAATAAATAAAAAAAATAAAAAAAGAAGAAGCAAAAGTGAATTTTTAATTCTGTATGCTGGTCGAGGTCCTGGCATACATTTTTAACAGGGCAGTCGAGACAGGACCGGTCCGCGGTGCTACATATTTTCAAGGCTGGAAGGCCAACGTCCGAAACGGCAACGCGAGTCGCGCTCGCACGCCTGAGTTTGCACTTGGCCTCATGGCCTGCGATAATCTAATTCCATATCGCCGAGGCGATCAAGCTCATGGGAATAAAGAGATGCACCACAACAGCGGTCAACAATTACAGTCAGCTATAGAAAACTCTTAGCAAGTTCACCAATACAATTCGAATGGGTCGGGCGGCAGACGTCAAGAATGTGTGACCAACTCGACGAAGAGCGACCCTCCAGTGAACTAGGTGGCAATGCGGGAGGGAATTCCTTCTCACCCGAGGCGCCGTCAGAACCGAGCAGAAGCAGCAGAAGTGAGAAAGTGCAGAGACGTCCAACCACCATCGCGCCGGCCTCCTTTGCGTCGAGTGAGGTGGAGGCGTCCCGCGGACCGACACTGACCGGCTGAGCAGCTCGCCCAGTTCTACTCTACAGCCGCGGCGCGCGGCGCAGCGCCCCAGCGGGGCCACAGCCGGGGCCACGAGTAGAACCGGACAAGATCGAGAAGGCCCGGCCCGGCGCCGCCCGGCGCCGCCCGGCCCAACCAGTCGAGATCTCGCAGCACAGCAGGCAGTTTGCGGTAAAGCGGAGGATACGGCTGCGAATGTGGGAGGGGGGGGGGGGGACCGTGACGTCAGCAGCCATCGCGCCTCTGTTTGTGCGTAAGCTTGCATGGGTGCGTGCGTGCGTGTGCGTATGTGTGTGTGTGAGTGAACAATCCCCTACAAACGCAGCAGCATTAATCGGGGCGCAGCGAGTACCAAGGAACCTTCGGACAACATGTTCTCACCGTCTGAATTTCCACTCGTTCTCTACACTCATACCGGAAGGTACCATGAAAAAACAGTGAACAGTCAACTCGCCGGTCAGCTCGCCGCTCAGCCCGACGCTCAGCCCGCCGGTCAGCTTGACGGTCAGCTCGCCGATCAGCTCGCCGGTCGTGCTTTCCGGACGGGGGGGGAGGAAGGGGGGAGGGTAGCGGAGACCTGGCTTGGCTACACCATGGCTACACCACGGCCTGCTGCTTACTCCGCGGAATCGGGGGTGTGGTGGGGGTAATGCTTTTGTCTCTCTCGCAGCGGTCAGCTAGCCTAGCCGGTCAGCTCGCCGGTCAGCTCGCCGGTCAGCTCGCCGGTCAGCTCGCCGGTCAGCTCGCCGGTCAGCTCGCCGGTCAGCTCGCCGGTCAGCTCGCCGGTCAGCTCGCCGGTCAGCTCGCCGGTCAGCTCGCCGGTCAGCTCGCCGGTCAGCTCGCCGGTCAGCTCGCCGGTCAGCTCGCCGGTCAGCTCGCCGGTCAGCTCGCCGGTCAGCTCGCCGGTCAGCTCGCCGGTCAGCTCGCCGGTCAGCTCGCCGGTCAGCTCGCCGGTCAGCTCGCCGGTCAGCTCGCCGGTCAGCTCGCCGGTCAGCTCGCCGGTCAGCTCGCCGGTCAGCTCGCCGGTCAGCTCGCCGGTCAGCTCGCCGGTCAGCTCGCCGGTCAGCTCGCCGGTCAGCTCGCCGGTCAGCTCGACGGTCAGCTCGACGGTCAGCTCGCCGGTCAGCTCGCCGGTCAGCTCGCCGGTCAGCTCGCCGGTCAGCTCGCCGGTCAGCTCGCCGGTCAGCTCGCCGGTCAGCTCGACGGTTAGCTCCGGAACGTCCGAATCCTGCCACCTGCCGGGTCCGGCTGAGTCCTGCCTGGTTAGGTAGCCTGCCTGCCTGGTAGACTGCAAGGTACCTCACGACCGGTCCCGGCATCCTGCAGTAAACAGCAGAGACAGCATCCATTGATTGCAGCCGGCTAAAGTCGCAGTCAAATCTCCGGCGCTACCCCATGCCTGCAGCGACTCTGCGGATGGGGCCCGGCTTGGCGGGCGGGGAGTATTCACTCCCCAGAGTGCGCGGCGCGGGTGCGGGTAGGAAGGAACACGGGTAAGCGCCGTGCGCCGTTGAAGTAGGCAACCCAACGTACTCAGCAGGGCTATCACGTTCCTGTTTCACCAAGGCGCCCCGACCCCGGCTAGACGGTTTAGCCAGGGCTCCGCTCCCCTCCCCCCCCCGTCCCCCTCGTGCTTTCCGGACGGGAGGGACGAGGGGGGGGGGGGGAGGGTAGCGGAGCCCTGGCTACACCAGGGCCTGCTCACTCCGCGGGGATCGGGGGTGTGGTGGGGGTAATGCTTTTGTCTCTCTCGCACCACCTGCCTTATAATAGAGAGACAGAGACAGCACTAAAAGCGCGGACACCCCCTATCTCGAAGTGATAGGGCCCTGTAGGGTGATGCCGCACACTGGTTTCATCTCTCTGTCCTCGTCACTCTCATGCGGCAGGGCCAGAAGGAGCAAGAGAGAGGGCACTATGTAACGCTGGCTGGGCTAAACCGTCTGGGGTCCGGAACGTGACTGCCAGTGACTGCCCTGCCCGCAGCCCCGCCGCGCCGCCCCACAGACAACGGTGGGGAGGAGCATGGAGGAAGGAGGATCCGTCCTTGTCGCACTCATGAGGCACTGCCATAGGGTGGGAGAGGCAGGCCCGCCTCTACCTCCCATTGACCGATTTGTGGAATCAGCCTACTGTGAGCATTCGGCCACATAGCTCAAAGCTTTGTGCATTCGACTGTCTGGAGAGCAAAGAGGCAAACAAATTCGGTCCAGGTATAGGGACTGGTGAAAGGAAAAGTCAATCCATAATATACATAGGCGCTAGAGATACACCATAAAATAGTGCAACCGTCCAATGCAGCCGCAGCCCTCCTCGCAGCACAGCGCTGTACTGCCACCTCCGGTTGGCGGCGAGCCACTTGAAGTCCCAGCGCAGCACGCCACGCCAATGCGTCCCCACGGCCAGGGCTGGGAGCGTTAGTTTCAAAAAGAAACGGATAACGTTGACGTTGATCAGGACAAAAAGTAACGCGTTACGTTTACGTTCCCGGTCCTGATCACTAACGTAACGTGTTAGCGTTAGTCGTAACGATTTAACGGCGTTAACGTTTAATCGATTTCAAGGGTCCCCTGCTGCTGAGAAAAAATAACCTGCTCATGCGAAGCTTTTATGAGACTACAGGTGAGTCGGAGTAAATAATGTCCAATATGTCAGAAAGCCACATTTACTAATTAAATTGTAAACCTTAAACAAAACAAAGTATTGCACAGTACAGGTCAGCAAGGACGAAGAGTAACGCGTTTACGATATCGTTACAGGCACCTAAAATTCCATCGAGTTAACGACAACGTTAATCAACGTGAACGAAAACGCTATAACGCCGTTACATCGTTAAAGTAACGTTCCCAACCCTGCCCACTGCTGGTGTGTGGGCTGCGCGGGTCGCCCTCTATTGGCAGGCCTGACCTGGCCGGGGCGCGAAGGGCGCGCAGCCCGGGTAATACAGACACAACGGGACGGGCGGGTCGCGAGTTACTGTCGGCACACCTTTGGGGCGGCGCCATGAGGGGGTAGGGGGCATAGAGTAGAGGGGGGGGGGAGGTCGTCTTCAGTCGGCGGTCAGCCTCGCCAGATGCAAGGGGTCCTTGCAGTCCGTCATCCGCTGACGTAAATTGCGGGTGCCGGGACGCGGGGCGGGGCGGCGGCGCCCGGCGGGCACTACGAGCGGAACCACGAGCGGCAAGTTTTGCGAGAAAGGACTCGAGTGCCAAAATAAACCAGCCCCGCTTGAACGGGACAACATCGATTCATCGTCATGAATGAGCTCCCGAACGCGCTACGGGCTGGGCGCGGCGGGGACGGGGGAGGGAAGGGGGGGGGGTGAGGGGGGGGGGTGAGAGAGACGTGGGGGTGGAGTGTTGGAGGGTCGGAGGCTGCCCCCACCGCGGTCCAGCCGCCCCTCGGCAGCCAGCTCCCCTCTCCACCCCAGGTGACCCGGGCTCCAGCCTCCAGCAGCTCAGGCCTCCCTGCAGCCTCGACCCTCCCACAGGCTCCCCCTGCCCCACCCGCGCAAAGGAGCCAAGAGAGGGACGAGCCCACCTGAACCGTTCGATGTCCTATTAGGAACACATTTGAAACGGAAGCTGCCTGTTGACAAGTCTATTACACTCCACTCACCGGGTCCGACTTTTCCGGGGTTGTTCACCCCCGGCCTGTCCCGCCCCGCCCCGCCCCGCCCCGCCCCGCCCCGCCCCGCCCCGGCCGGCTTGCAGTGGGTGGTGGGCTCAGCAGCGGGAGAGTGGGAGAGAGGATGGGAGAGAACGCCGCGGATGAGGTGGCGGACGAGGAAGAGAGTGGGGTGGGATGAGCGGGGGAGACAGCGCGGCGCGAAAAAGCCAGTCAGAGAGAGATAGAGAGAGAAAGAGGGAGAGTGGGAGAGAAAGGGAGCGAGAGAGAGGGAGCGGAAGATAGGGAGATGAGGGGGGAGGTCGGGGTCGAGGCGGTGGTGGCCGTCGAAGCTAGCAGGGGCGGCGGCGGTCCCGAGCACAGTGGCAGGGCGGGGCGCGGGGCGGGCACGGGCAGCGGGCAGGGCGCAAGCCAGGCGCGGAGCTGAGCGGAGCAGCGGAGCACAGTGCGGGGTGAGGCGCGGCGTGGCGCGGCGTGGCGCGGCGTGGCGGGGGTTTGGTTTGGTTTGTCTGATTGCGCGGGTGGTGGGGCGGGGCGGGGCGGGGCAGGGCGGGGCTGGGCCGGGCCGCGCGGGGCGTTCAAGTCGGGTCCGCACCGGGACAGGACGGGACGGACCGGGCAGAAACACGAGCGCGCCACTTCGCGAAGGGCTCAGCGGCGGCGGCGGCGGAGAATCAGCGCGCAAACCTGGCCGTCGACGTCGTGGTGCTGCAGCAGGGGCCGCGGCCGGGTGCGCGCAGGAGCACGAGCACGCGGCCAGGACCAGCAGGGCGCGCGCCACCCACCAGGAAGCAGAGTCCAGCACGACGGGGAGAGCTGGCGCGCGGTCACCGCACCACGCGCGCACGAGTTGATAGTTGAGCTGCCGAGCCGAGCAGCCTCCCCGCCCGGGCCCGGCGCGGTCCAGCACACATAGGCGCAGGCCCGCCCAGCAGACGAAAACGCCCCGCCCGGCACGGCCCAGCGCGCCGGCTCCAGCTCCAGCTCCTCCAGCACCGGGGCACCGGGGTCACCACCATGGTCATCACCATCACCAACGTCCTCCTCGCAGGTAAACACGCGCAGCTGCGGGGGACCGGCCACCGGCCACTCCACGCTGACTGACGGCGACTGCGAGGCGAGACGGGGGCGACAGACAGACAGACTGACAGCGGTGTGTGGTGTGTGTGAGTGGCCGAGGGGAGACAGGCCGGGCGGGGCGGCGGGGCGGGGGAGGTCGTGGCAGCCGGCAGTTAGTGCTGAGGTTACCGGTGGCCCGCGCGTAAATTTGTTGGACAGGTGGCGCGGCGCTCAGGGCGGCAGGGCAGGGCGCTGGACGATTTACGTCTGGTACAGTGACGGCCTGGGACACCGCTAGGGCGAGGGTGGCGGCGCGGGCAGGGCGGGGCGTGGGTGTGGACCTGGCTCTGTGTCAGGAAACGCAGCGGGAGAACTGGTGGGGCGTAGCGGGACGGGGATGTGGATGTGCGGGGAACGGCGACATGAACCAATAACTACGCGTTCACACTGCATGCCTCCTGCTTCATAACCTCGAGGGGTCTTTCACTATAAATTAAAGCGTTTTTTTTTTTTTCTAATTTTGGTAGTTTTTTTGTTGTTTTATTTTGCCTGAGTTTTCCTGATTTTGTTTCTGATTTTTTAAAGATTTTTCTTCTGATTTTTCTTGATTTACTCAGTTTTAATGATTTTGTTTAAGAGTGCTACACTTTTGAGTGGTGGACCCCTCACTTCACCTCCATCTTTCCTCGACTTTGAAGGCCCCTCTTATACACTCTCTCTCTCTCTCTCTCTCTCTCTCTCTCTCTCTCTCTCTCTCTCTCTCTCTCTCTCTCTCTCTCTCTCTCTCTCTCTCTCTCTCTCTCTCTCTCTCTCTCGCCTCGCCGGGCCATGGACTTCCCTCTAACCAGTTGTGGGTCGCCCGCCCCGGCCCGGCCTCACCCAGCCCCGGCGAGACAGGCTCCAGAGGGATCCTATTCAGGGACAATTATTGGAGCAGCCGCGACACCAGTGGCGCGCTCCCCGCCAGCACCAAGGGAGCCCAGAGGAAGCTGGCAAGCTGGCCGAAGGGAGAGGTGGCCGGGCCGCGCGGAAGGAAAAAGAGAAACGGCAGGGCGACGCGACCGGCAGACATTTTTCCCGGAAACGGCCAATAAAAGAAAGGGGTCTTCCTGCTTGAGGTATGGATCCTCAGACTCGACGCGCACGTTTTTCCTGGTCGATGACTCCTTTAAAAAGGATTCAGTACGGGGATTACTAGGATATATATCAGTTGTGCTGACAGGGCGGGACGGGACGAGACGAACAGCCGCATGTCTTTATCTTCTTGCCCTTCGCCGCGGGATGATCCTAAGCTTTGCCAAGCGGTCAATAAATCAGCGCTACTGCAGATCGTGCTGTCACTCTCAACCCGCCGTATGCATCTTGTCGAAACTTAATCCGCAAGTCACAATAAAATTATTTTTATGAGCAGATGGTCTACCAGCGACGTGACAGAGGAATAATTGTGAACTTGCGTCGGGCCTTAAAGTGAGAGAGTATGACTCGGCTGGGTGGCGGCCGTGGGGTGAATCACTCAACGAAGTAGAACATCTCACTTTTCAGAAGCCTGCACAACAACGCCCCATGAGAAGTACCAACAAGGGCCAAATAGAACACAAAATGAATTTTGTGATAAGTATGGAACTCGTTCTTTACATAAATATGTGCTACAGAGGTAGGAGTGTAAAACGTTATGTGAGTCGATTGAAGACATTTTCATCTCAGATTTCATCACAGTTCGTGTGTGCAGGGGAAGTTTTTCCCGGGACACTCGCCCTTGCTCGTCTCGGGTGCTCGGGCCTTCTTCGGCCCTCCCGCTCGGGTCCGATTGTTGGGGCGCATAAAGGAGCGCGAGCTGGCGCGAGCTGGCGCGAGCTGGCGCGAGCCGACTCGGTCTACGACTAGACTCGGGGACTTAGAATGAAAACTCGCACAAAATTTGTTAAGAGTTCTCAAAATAATACTATTAAACGTTAAAAAAGGTTCATTGCTGCAATGCAGAGGAAGGCTTCTAGCTGAGATCAGCGCAAGTTTCATGTCTGTGGGTATTGTACTTGCTGAGATTGAAAACTCCACTTATAAGTTGGGTTATGGACTTAGAATGAAAACATCAAAAATTTGTTAAGTGTTCTCAAAATAATACTATTAAACTTGAAAAATAGTTCATTGTTGGAATAAAGACCGGCATTTCCAGTTTCGAATGGTATAACTATTATGCCTGTAGGTATTGTGAGATCTGAGATGAAAGTGTGGACAGTTAAGGGTTACACTCGACTGAGAACAATACTCGTTCTTTTCACCACTCAGGAGAGAGGTGGTGGTAAAGAACGAGTAAAAAAAATCCGCACGAACCGCCAGCGTCAGGGACGCCTGTTGAACACATTCATGAACTGTCACGCCTTGGCTGCGCTCATCTTAAGTAGAACACGGAAAAAGAGGTAGCCTATTAGCGGGATAGGCACTAGGTGAAATATGTATTAGCTGCCTTAGCTAATTTTTCTGCTGTACTGGAAAACGCCCGATTTGGTATATCAAACGCTCGTAGCTTTATCAGGAAAAAATGAGATGAGAGAGGTAATAGTATTTTCAGCTGGTGCCATAGCGGACAAAATAACTCTTTTAGCAAATCTTCCCCCCCCCCCCTTTTTTCGTGAATGGGTTGCAATACTTACACACACAAGCGCGGGGTAGACGGGCCACCCTGTCCGTGTATTTAAACGTAGAGTGCACGTCGAGAACCACGACACTCTTCGCGCGACATGCCAGCGACGCCGCCGTGTCGTCGGTTTCATCGGCAGTCCCTATTGCGAAGGGCCGCGCCAGCGCCGGGCCGGGCGCCGCGACGGTCAAGCCAAGGCTCAGCACCCGGGGCCCGCGGCCCGCGGGTCGTCAGCCTCGCGCTCTCGAACTTGACCCTGAGCACGCCCGTGAAGCCCTGGCCCGAGCCGGCGCCTTGAGCCCCGAGAGGGAGGCAGAGAGAAGGGTCGGGCAGGGCGGGAAGCATTTCGTATCGCAGCATCTCACTCTCTCTCGCTCCGGCAGGACCGCCCGAGAGAGACGGCGCGCGAGTGTCCACAGTGTCCACCCACTGGCCCACTTACTCCCGGCCCTCGTCCCGGCCCGGCCCAGGCAACCTCTGGCAGTCACCCAACAGGACACCCCCCGCGGCAGCGCACACCCGGGACCCGCGGGACCCGCGACCCGCGACCCGCGCAAGCGCTGCGGCCGGTGCAACAGCGGGGCGCGACGGGTCTCCCTCCAACTCGAGATAAATGTGTACACCGGATTACCAAATATGTAAAAATTACCGATGATTACGTGACATTACTAAAGATTACCAATTAATCATAGGTATGAGCCTGCACACTAAATCTGAAAGGCCATTTTCGTCCCGAAAAAGGTGCATCTTTTAACCAGTTGCCTTCCTGAATCTCACGAGTTACAACATTTGCGTCTATCATTGGACAAATTTTACACAAGTCGACGAAGGAGACGCAAATTCGTCATTTTCAACATGCTCGTTTGCATCTTTTCAAAATGTGATCTAAATTGCTAGTCTTTATCAACAAATTTGTCCTTTAGAAAGTTCCTCACGAGTGGGGATAACCAGTGATCACGAAATCTATGAACACCTGCGATTACCTCAGTTGGGCAACCCTCGGCTGGGTGGCGGCCGGGGTGCGGACGAGGCCCAGAATGGGGCTTATTTTGAAAATGATACGGACATTTTTTTGAGCAATCTTTAGACCTTTTCCAAGTCCTGTTAGCTCTCCCTTGAGGAGCCCACGAGCCTGGTACCTGAAGTTATGATACTCAAACCACGCGCGGACGTTGATACCAGTCGAAATAACACTGTGGTAAACATAAAGGGGCGTGAGCAGCATGAGAATGCCGTTCGGCCCGTTTGCCACTGAGGAGGATGTTGTCAGTACCCACCGGCCGGCGGGCCGACCTTCGCGCTGCCTCTTTGAGCGGCCATCCGCACCCTGACAATATTCCCTATGTTGATATTGGCGGCTTGGCGGGTCGTAAAGATCCGAGACGCGAGGTGGGGTGGGGTGGGGTGGGGCGGGGCGGGGCGGGGCGGGGCGGGGCGGGGCGGGGCGGGGCGGGGCGGGGCGGGGCGGGGCGGGGCGGGGCGGAGACGGGTAGGCGGAATACCAGCCGTCGCGCACTTGGGGGAGCACTCACTTCCTCGAGTAAGCACTGGCGCCAGCAGCAATGAGGCAGATGGTTTGCATCCCCAGAGCAGTTTTAATAAGCGATATATGGCCGCGTGTGTGCGCAGAGAGGAGGCGCGCGCGCTGCCCTGTAAGCCGCGGGGCGCCAGAGGACTTGGGACGGCACCCCCTAGGAGAAGGCTAAGCAGCAGCTCACACGTGTTCGCCTGGCCCAAGCCTGGCCCGCACTGCGTGCGCGAGGGGACGGCCCGGCCGAGGGGGCCTCAACTCCTGAACTCCTGTGTACACAATCGCTGATATCTTTGAAATCATTGTCAAAAAATGTGGATCTATTGCCGAAAAAGATTGATTTGGGTGCGTATTTTGGGCTCATAAAGCTCAAAATACGTTTGTATTTACTTTACAAATTATTTCTTTCAATTATAAGAGGTGTGTAATCATGTGAAATCATGTGAAATCTTGAAATCATGTGTACAAATTTTGGGTGCGTTGAGGCCCCCTCGGGCCCGGCCCAGCCCGGCCCAGCCCGGGGCCGCGCAACACCACACCTCGCCACGCCGCGCCACGCCGCGCCCTTGCACGTTGCGCTGCAGTTGCTGCGATCTCGAATTAGTTCTGGCGCAGGGAGCTGCTCCCCTCGCTTAACTTACTTGGCGCCGTTGCGTCGCCCCGTCCCGGACCTCACCACGCGGCGGATACGCGAGAAGGGAGGGTAGGGTGCCGCCGGGGGGCATTAACGCGACCGCCAACGAGCCCCGCGGCGCGGAGCGGCGCGGCACGGCAGGGTCCTGGAGCAGGACAGGAACCGCGACGGGGGTCGGATACCGGTCCGCAGGACCGCTGCGCTCGGCGGCACTGCCTACCTACAAGGCGGTCTTGTGCGAGAGGTTATCCGGGGCGGACGCAACACGACACAGTGCAGTGTCAGTTGTGAGGCAATGAGCAGACCAAACGCAGCTGAGGTAAGCGGCGAGGGGTCAACAACTTGGCATATTCAGTGTACAGGCTTGCGGTAATCAGTTCAATATTCAACCATATTCATCCATTTTCAGCAGTATTTAACACAAATCTAACAATATTTCAGCCTCACTTACTAATATTTCACCCAAATTTAGACAAACTTGACTCGAATTTTCGAATATTTCACCTATATTAATCAATATTCAACCATATTCAAGTATTCGGTGTACACGAAATCCCAAAGTTAATGCGGCGGGCTGTACCTGCTCCTGCCTACCAGGCAACATACACGCATATATGGTGAGGCCTGGGCGGGGGATACTTTACTCAAAAAACTCAGTGTACACCCTTATAAAAAAAAGTTAAACAATCAGTAACAAATAAGAAAGAAAAAATCAATTAAAAAACAGGAAGAAAATATCAGAAAAAAAATCAGTTAAAATCAAGGAAAATCACAAAATAACCAGAAATATCAGAAAAATAGGTGTACGCTTGAATTGAAAATGAATAAGGACCCCTCGGGCCTATGGGCCTGGGATGTATTGCAGGCGAAAAGGCGGCCCCGGTGTAGCCCGCTGTTTGGACTACTTACTGTCTACTTTCTTGGCAACACTGGCAGAATGCTTTGACCCTCCTGTTACACCTCGCCGCACTCGGTAACGCGGACTTCAGAGCGCGGGACCTCCCTCGGCCCCGGCCTCACGGGGCCAGACGTTCCTAGGGTTTCCTTTGGGCGTAAGGACATAGGGCTTGTAAACCCGCCAATGAGATGCACTCAATCCACTTTGAAGAAACGCCTCCGCGATCGGGCGGGGTGCGGCCGAGCCAGAACGGGGATGAGAAAGATTATCCTTGTTCCGAATGGAGTTATCCATATATTTTTATTGAGATATCCAAAAAACCATATCTGCGACTTTTTTTTTTTACTGTTACAGCCTTGCTGGCGCTTGGACCAGTCAGCAGCTGGAAGTATCCCGAAAAAGATGGTATGGATCCGATCGTTAAAAGCATAAGTCATAAACAGACGCTACAGATGAATGTTTTGAAACAAATTGATTTTCTCGAGAGTCGTGTTGCAGGTAACGGGTGGACGGGCGTTTGCCGGAACGGCACGGACCAGAGCCCCATCGATATTTTGCACGGTGACAAGGGTTTCACGACCCCCGCCTCCTACGAGCCGCTCGTGTTCGTCAACTACGACAACTTGGTCAACTACAACCTCACCAACAACGGCCATACGGGTACGTCACGGGGGGTGGGTCGGGGTGAGGGAGGAAGGAGGAGGGGGGGAGGGGGAGATCACCCATACAAAATGTGTGGCAATGATTTTTTGTTACTTTTGATTTTTCTTGATTATTTTCATTTTTGTTAAGATTTTTTAAGGAAAATTTGTCAGTTTTTGATAATTTCTTATCTTTTATTCCCATTTCTGAATTTTTTCCAATTTTGTTTCGTATTTGTCGGTATTTGTGGTTCATTTTTTTTATCCATTTTTTCAGATTTTTCTGTAGTTTTCCTCTTGCTTTTATTTTTTAATATTTTTTTTAAATTTTTAAATGATATTTTGGGGGCCATACAATGGTTTATCGAAGTGATTCCCCCCTCCCTTGAGTCGGGGTTCCGGTCGCCCACGCCCACGCTGCAGGTCCGCGTGGAGCTTGGAGCTCGGGAGTGATTCTCGCATATAAGGTCTCCATGACACATGAGCCGCGAGTACATAGGGGGTAAGAGTAAGCCCACGAGGCGAGGCTCCCCACCGCGACCATTAACGTCGCGCGTAAACTCGGTACTTTGGAGAAAATGTTTACCCGGTGGATAAACTCGCTCGCGCCGCGCACTTTACGAGAGCATGTGAGAGTGCTGCCGGGCCGGGCCGGGTCATAAGCAGAGCACTCACCCGCGCGTCGTCCGGCGTCCAGTCCGAGTGGAGAGTCACTTCGAAAAATCACTGTAGGCCTCCTACGCCCCCTAAAAATCATTAAAAGATAATTTTTAAAAAATCAAGAAGAAAGGTACAGAAAAGTCCGAAAACCGAGGACAAAAAAAATAAAAAAATAAAAAAGGTCAGAAATAGGGGGGAAAGATCAAAATTTATCATAAAGTGACAGAAGTCTTCCTTGGGAAATCAGAAAAAAAATCAAAACAAAAATCAGAGAAAAAAAATCAAAAGGTTAAAAACAAAATTCAGTGTACAT
The DNA here is from genome assembly GCA_029379305.1 of Frankliniella fusca. NCBI lineage: Eukaryota > Metazoa > Arthropoda > Insecta > Thysanoptera > Thripidae > Frankliniella > Frankliniella fusca. Next base: position 1,029,509 of record JAHWGI010000970.1, read on the forward strand.
ATTTTGTATGAGTGATTCCCCCACTCGATCCAGCTGGTGCAGCTCAGCTGGTCCAGCCCGGCCCAGCCCGGCCCAGCCCGACCCAGCCAGGGGGGCCGCCACTGGGTGCATTTGTTTCCCTTCGGCCATCCTCGACGAGACCCACCCCACCCCGCCCCGCCCCGCCCCGCCCCGCCCCGCTCCGACCTCAGGCTGGAAGTGAATGATTGAATGATTGCATTTGATGGCGTGAAGCGCGAAGCCAACGCTGCCGTGCGGAGGGGCGCGGGCGGGTTGGGGTGGGGTGGGGCGCAACCAGGGGGGAGGGGGTGCACAAGGGGACTAGCCAGGATGAGACCCAATGGGCGGGGAGAGGGGGGGGGGGGGGGGGCTCGGAGGAGGGGGATAGGTCCATGATGATCCACTTCCAGTGTGGACACCGTCGAAAATCGCGGGAGCGAGCAAGTCGCGTCTGATATGCGTTTCTGTTGCCGCGTGCCCCGCAGCGATGCTCACGCCGCACAACACGTGCTCGGTGTACATCTCCGGCGGCGGCCTGCGCAAGCTCTACAAGCTGGAGCAGATGCACTTCCACTGGGGCTCGGAGCACCTGGTCAACGGGCAGCGCTACGCGCTTGAGGTGCACCTCGTGCACTACGACGCCAAGTACCCCAGCCTGCAGGAGGCCATGGGCAACAACAACAGCCTCGCCGTCGTCGCCGTGCTCTTCCGGGTGAGTGGTACGGATTTCGTTTTCCGCGTGGAAATAAGGTGGACGCGGGGGCGGGAAACACTTTCTTTGCTGCGCACACGCGGCGCACGCACGGCGCCACGCGTGGTTAATCCCGAGCCTCGCCCCGCCTGCCCTGCCCCCAGATGCAGAGGATCGTTTTGTAGTGTCCTCTCACTCACTCCCAGCGGCCGCGAGACCCATGCGTGTGACAAGGACGGAGATACGAAAGCGCTCGTCTGAATCTGACCATGAGAGAAGCAGCCGGCCAGCCATCAGGCAGGCAGCCTTGCCCGAGCCCCGTCTTGCGCGCGCGCGGGCCCTTTGGCGGGGTGCTGCACCCTTAATATTGCACCTACAGAGACGGGAGTCACACCGTTCCAATCGGCAGACCTTCCCGATTCCGACGCACTTTTAAAATCGACCGTAGCTCCTCATTTGCACCCGCCAGCTGGTCCCCAAGTCAACGGGGAACGCCCATGAGGGGGTTTAGCTTCTTCTCCAGGACGCCCTTCTCTCATGATCTGACGGCTGCTCTGCCATGGCTCTGCCCTGCCCCGCAGGAGAACAAGTCGCAGGAGCCGAACGCGGAGCTGGCGCAGGTGGTGGCGGGGCTGCGCGCCGTGACGGAGCCCGGGCACACTGCGCAGCTGGCGGCGCGCTTCAGCCCGGCCATGCTGCTGCCCGGCGACACGGAGCGCTGGTGGCGCTACGCCGGCTCGCTCACCACGCCCGGCTGCGACCAGGGCGTCGTCTGGACCGTGTTCCGGGACACGCTGCCCGTGGCGCGCGACCAGGTCAAGGAGTTCCAGCGCCTGCTCACGCACCCGGCCGACGGCAGCTCCTCCGCCGAGTACATGCTCAAGAACTACCGGCAGCCGCAGTCGACCAAGGGCCGCGCCGTGCACTACCAGGACCCCGGCCAGCCGGACAAGTGCGGCGCCGCGGCCACGGCTGGGTCGCCGGCGCTCGCCGTCGCGGTCCTCGTGCTCGCCCTGGCCGCCGCCCGGTCCTGAGGCGCTCGCCGTCGCGGTCCTCGTGCTCGCCCTGGCCGCCGCCCGGTCCTGAGGCGCTCGCCGTAGCGGTCCTCGTGCTCGCCCTGGCCGCCGCCCGGTCCTGAGGCGCTCGCCGTAGCGGTCCTCGTGCTCGCCCTGGCCGCCGCCCGGTCCTGAGGCGCTCGCCGTAGCGGTCCTCGTGCTCGCCCTGGCCGCCGCCCGGTCCTGAGGCGCTCGCCGTAGCGGTCCTCGTGCTCGCCCTGGCCGCCGCCCGGTCCTGAGGCGCTCGCCGTCGCGGTCCTCGTGCTCGCCCTGGCCGCCGCCCGGTCCTGAGGCGCTCGACCAAGGCCGTGCCCGAGGAGACTCAGCTCGGCTAGGCTCGGCGCGGCGCCCCGCCGAGCGAACCTGACCTGGAGAGACAGAGGTTCAGTCTCCCGAAGCGGACCTAGGCAGCTCGGCAGGCTCGCGGCAAGGTCTTCCCTGGCGAGCTGCACTATGATCCTGCACAATTAGTGAGGCTGTGGCGTGGCGCGGCGCGGCCCGGCGCAGCTGGCCATCCCCATTCCCCTTCTTCATTGGCTTCACTCATCCACGACGACGTGGAGGTGAAGTTAAAGGGACAAACTTTCTCTCTGTATCTTTCTTTCTGCTTCAGACCTGGAGATGAAAGTAGATGGATTAACGTTACCAAAGATTCTTCGAGTCATCTCATCCCTCACAGGAGAACAACATTATTAGTCAATCATTGAAATTTAACACTGCAGATTTCACGGATTTTAGATAAAGGACGTCTAGTCAGAACTATGATGATGCGCTGTCGCAAAGTAATGTGCTTTGAGTAAATATGACATGATTTGATTTCAGATAATTCACTTCTGTCCTCACATAATTCTTTTCATATACTATCTGTTCTTATTTATGTAGTAGAGGTTACAACTCTTTGTGAACATAATACATTCATGGCTTACATTCCTAATTAGCTCTCTAGCTGTTTAAACATGTTTAAAGGTAGCCCCTACATATCTTCTGAAAAATATTCTACATTCATGCTATAATTTGCTGAGGCGTAATATTCATGAGATGTTATCACATTTTTATGGCCATTCCTCATATTATTTACTGTTTAACTTTTCTTGTACTTAAGATTATTCAATAAAATGACTGTAACAGATGTCCTTGCAGTTTCAAAGTAGATAAGCCTCAACCTATTCTCCAAATAGAGTTCAAAATCAAGAATACAATTATCAATGTTATGGTTTTCGAATGAAAAAAAAATATTCTAAGAAGTATAAAATGTATTTAGCCACAACAGCTGATCAGACATTTATGGTAATGAAAATCTTTTATTTGTTTTGTATTAGTAATTTAGATCTTTATAACACATGAAAACAAAAGAAAACAAAAACGCTTAAACAAAGCAACCAGTACACATTTTTGTACATCAACACTTATTTGAGTTTAAAAAAAAAAAAAAACAAAGTTTGGTAAGGACAGAATGAAGAAATGCCAAGCAACTTTTCCTTTGCATCACAGGGATATTGTGTTAAGCAGACATGTAATTAAAGCACTGAATGAAGACAAAAATTCAAATGGAAAACTTTACTACATTCTGGCTTTAATTAGATTGTCAATGAGTAGGCATGATAAGCAGCTTTCTGGGATAAAACAACCAGAGGACAATCTAGTCAAACAACACAGTCCTTATCAGATACAATGAAACAGCCAGATACATTTCCATCACATTATTCTGGAGATGAGTGTACTTAAATTGTAATTAAATCATAATTACATCCTTTATCAAGTTTCTGAACAAAGTGTGACATAATATCGAATAATTCAGAAATAAAGCCGTTTACATTTCACTGGAGAGCAGATGGAATACAGGTGTTTCATTCACATGTTAAGAGTCCTATCAACAGCAGACAAACTAAACTTGGCTCATTTCAAACCTCAAAACAAACAGAACACTGTTATTCTTAACATGCACACACACTCAAACACTCATACACAAACATGTCATATGTTAGCTCTAATGTTAATATAATTAAATAAAATGGAGGGACTAAAACACATTGAGTGAAACAGAGAGCATTTGCATGAGACAATACTGATGTAAGACAAATAGTTTCTCTTTTACAAAAATTACTTTCCGATAAAACGATAAGAAGTTAATCCACTCTCTTCCAGAAGGTGTCCAGTAGATAAATTTCATTGGTCAACAAGCAAGCCAGGAAAACTGTCAGATAAATTAAAATGTTGGTCCAAACAAGAGCCGTTTTTGGCACAGAAAAAAATGTTGACTAAAGGTTAATCACTCTAATTTGAATTGTGAGTGGCACACACTGCAAAGCACCTGATTAAATATTGAAACATAAGCAACCTTGCAACAGCAGGCCTAGGAAAGAAAATGTTTTGTATGAATGCTTCTGATACAATCAACGTTGCAAGTTTTTTGTCTTTTTTTCTTAGATAAATATTAGAAGACACATACTACATGGATACTAAATGGCGGGAGGGTCTTATTTTAAGATACATAGATAACAACAACAAAGTATGGCAAGATAAAGGTAGAATGAAAGTGAGGAGTCAGGTCCTATTACAACTTCTACAGAAAGATTTTGTTTCTTTTAAATATTCTAAACCTCAGTAAAGACACATTCGTGACATGAAGTCATGGTGATTGTGCTTCTAATGTAACTTGGCACTTTTTAGCTTAAAGGATGGTGAGCACATTAATGCTACACAACCACAATAATGTTCCAACAAATGAGTGAAATCCACAACAAAACACTAATCATTGACCTTAAAACACTCTGCAACAGTAGGAGAAAAAGGACACTATATTTTCACAGATCAGATCATGCCTCTATTCTATTGAACTGGCTAAGCATCAGTTAAAAGATAGGGATTTGATACAAAAATTTCAAAATAAAATAGATAAAAAACTACAATAACAAGGATTCTTTTCTAAATTTTAGAGTGAGCAAAGCAATATATACCGGTCGACAGGATGAAAGCAGATTTCAAAGCAAAATAGCAAGAAGAAGCCTTACCTATCAATTTAAAGACATTGAAAAGGTTTCACTCCCTGATTAAAACTGTGCCAAGGGAAAGAATAAGGCAGTACAATAATACTTACACAAAATGCAAGCAGGTTTGCATTAAAAATAACCATTTCAGTGCCTGTAATATGGATTCAAACCCAACAAAACGTTTCACATATAGATATAAATAAGCCTGGAAGTTCCACACAAATTTAAGTAACTTATCACAAACAGGTACATGGATAATATCCAATGATCACAAAAATTAAACACAGGAGTACTATGTGTCCATAGTTTAGGAGGAAACATCAAGTACGTATGCAAGTTATGGTGGATGAAAGCTAGCACACTGTTAAAAAACAGCTTGTGTGATTTAACTCTCAACTCTCCCCACTCTTGTCAAAGCTCTTTTATTAAAAAGTACCTTGCATCAATCCTTTAATACTGAGACCAACTCTCAGACACAACGCGTATTGACCTTTTTCCCCCCTATTTTTTTCTTTGTTTCATTTTAACATTTTTCCAATCAAACGATTACACAAAGAGATCAAGACATTTTAAACCAGCTAGGTCATGCCATAGTCTTTGAACAAAACCTCTTAGGTTCTTATCAAGAAGGAGCAAATCCAAGCAAACCTCAGAAAATAGTTTCAAAACCAAGAGATGACCAAATTCAAACACTGTACTCTATGAAATGAAACTAAACAATTCCTTTCTTTCTTTTTAAAGTGGAAAATTTTAAAAGAAAGAAATTATAATCACCCCAGGATAAAAGCTACAAAAAAAATAGGAAGAGAACTTAAAGAATGATATAAATAATCGAGGAAAATAAGTGAAAACTTACGATAGCATTATAATAGAATCACAAAACAAGAAAAAAATCACAAGATAATGACTAAATGCGGAGGCATGAGAGGGGAAAGAAACATAAAGAGAACTACTAATTAGAACCATGTATCTTCTCAACATAACAAGATAGAGAAATATTTTTTCAAAAGCCAAGCCTTGAAGAATCCTATGTTAAAAAAACAAAACCAAAAAAAAAAACTTAAAATTGAAAAGAAACAATAAGCATTCGTACATTATTCAGTACACTCTATTTTCCCTGTCAGAGAGGCAGATATGATGGTTTAAAAAAAAATAACAATTGAAAAGAAGAATACTATCACTCAGAAAAACTCTCCTCCCGCATAGCTCTGCGAGCTTTTGAACGTTCAACCCACCAGATGTTATCACCCCCCTTCTCACTAAGAGCACGCAGCTTCTCTCTTCCTTGAGCCATACGTGTATTCCAATCTGCATTTTTTCCTTCAAAATTCTTCTTGCCATCAGTTTTATCATTATATTTTGACAAGATATTAGCATTTAGAAGAGAAGGTTCTTCAAACTTAACATCATTTTTTAAATTATTTCGCTTCTTTATTTTCTTCTTTCCCATTAGATTTCCATTTTCAAAACCTTGTTTCCCTTTTCCTTTCTTCTTCTGCTTGTTTTTCCCTTTCATACTTTCAATGTCATGCTTGGGGCCTTTGTACTTGCGCTTTACTTTTGATTTTACATTTCCTGAAGGATAATCGGCACTCTTGTCACTTCCTTTTTTCTGTTCTAATGACTCTTCTAATGCCAACTCTTCAAACAGCATGGCTAGTTTTCCTTTCTTAGGATGTTCAAATGCCTTTTTGTCTATCATACCATTATTCTGGACGATGTCACCAAACAAGTTGCCAAATTCAGCATTTTGAGGACTATGCATATACCGTCCAGCGAACATGTTCTCGCCTGGTGTTTCCTCTGAGGACAACTCTTCAAATAGTTTTACAATCTTACTTTTCTTTTGATTTTGATCTGGCTTGTCCTTTAGTTGGGTCCACGGACCTTCAAAAGGACTTTCAACTTCCATCCAATCATTTGAAACAGGATTCTCATCCATATGAGGATTCCATTCATGCACATGATTGAAATTAGGATAGTTAAGGGCTTCTTTCTTAGTGCCATGAATATTTTGATCTGGATTAGGATTTGGTTCCATCCACTCACTTTTAAATCTCGGATCCTCATCCATCTTTGAGTCATCTTGGTCCAGTTCCTTAAACAGCAAACTCAATTTTCCTTTGCTTTCGCTTACTGGCTTTTGATCTTCATCATCCTTCACTTCTTTGAAAGGTCTGCAGCTATCATCCAAACATACATACCTTGACTCGTAGGGCCTACTACCAATCAAATAGTCTTCATCATCCAGCACTTCAACATAATCTCCTTCCCAGACACCTGTTTGGTCCTTCTCTTCAATTACATCAGCAACCTGTTCTGAATCATCATCAATTGAGAACTGAGAATAGATATCAGCCACCTCAACATTTTCATCAGAATTTTGAACATTCCCTGATGATTCTTCTACACTAATTATGTCACCCCTGGATAGGAGATCAAGAGGAGACCTCTCTGTTTCTTCACTTTCTAACTCATTTTCAGTGATTCTGTCTCCCTGAGATTGAAATCCATCCACATTGTTCTTTCTATTCTCTCCCTCAACATCGTCCAGATACAGTTTCCAGAAATAGTGATTCCATTTAGCAGATCCAAGGTTTAGATACAAACTTTTCATAGGAGGCAAGACTGACTTACTTTCAACACGGTAATATGTATCATTAGCCTTGAAATATTGCGGCAAGTGCCAGTCATTAAGCCAAAAGGTGGGCTCAGGGGAAAAATCAGTGTTGCCTTTTTCATTTGTATTATTCACTGTCATGAATAGATCTGCTGGGAGCGACTTATCATTGTCTTGGTTCCCTAAGATGCATGCCACTGAGTGGGCTATGTGCCCTGAGACAATCAAGTTTTCACGCTGCCAGTCCATTTGCCAATCTTGACTCTTCTCTCGGATAAATTCATTATGCTTCTGAACTTTTGCTGATAAAGTATGCAAAGTGGCAGACAGCTCCGTACTTCCACCATAATACAAAAGAAGGGTTTTCAATACATGGCGATCAAGGGAGTGGTCCTCTTGTGGATGTTTCTTCCACTCTGTTTGGTAAAAGAGTAAAGATCATAATTAATTTCAACAAACAATTTTTTTTTTTTTAAATATATATTTTTTTTAAAATTTTTTGTAGAGCTGAGAGTGATTGTTGAGACTTTACCTGCAAGAACATGGCTTAGCTGCAAAGCAAGAGGATCCATCTCATACTGCAGATGAGATGAAGACATCTTAGCAAAGGATGAGCCAGGTTTATCTGTTAATAAAAGAAGGTGAAAACAGGATGAAATTACATAGTACTGTTGAAATGTTATACAGTTTGAAAACATAGTGAAAACTTACCAAATATTACCGTGATTGATGAGAACCCAAAATATGTCAGAATGAACAGGTCAATGATCAATGAATAGATAGCAAGCTCCAACAAAATCGTACTAAAGGACTCTCCAATAATTTCAATGGGAGCGCCATTAAAAAAGTTGTGTTTTTTTGGAGGAATGGTATCATCATTATGCTTCTCGGCGGTAGATGCAGTTTCATCATTTCCGTTTTTAGAGATACCATGCGGATCTAATGGTATTGAATCACTTTCCTCCAGTAAAGATTCTTTGAAAGTTGACTTGCTATAGTCTACAGTGGAGGTACTACAGATTTCAATTGAGGGGGGATCATACAATTTTACATCTGAAGATGAATCATCTGTTAAAGGTTCATCAGTTGCCAAAACTTCAACAGATTCAGCATCACTCAAGTCACCATCTGTATAGATGTTACAATGCAAAACTGTACACAAGACATACAAAAATTTTAATCAATGAGAAGGATTGATGTAAGGAGTTAACTTACCATCTTTAAAATGACTTGAGTCAAGTACGGTCCAACTGTCAGACATACTTTGGTCACTACCTTCTCCCCCCTCTGAGGTAGTGCTGTTTAAGTCTTGGTTTTTGCTTGGATTCATGTTGGATCTATGCCAAAGAAACAGACTATAATTAGACAACAAGCAAACCACAGGAAAAGTAGGAAATTTTATTTTATTATTTTCCAAATATGGTAACAGTAAACTTTAGTACATAAATCCCAGTTAAAAGCAATTTCTTCTACGATCCATATTTCACTTTAATATCTGGGACTTTGAAAGGATAGTGTCACTATATGAAATGGAAAATGACAAAATCCTTAACAGACCACAGAAAGAGGTCAAGTATATGGAAACAACTAATGTGATTTGAAGGGGCACAAAAACAATCAAAACAAAAACAGGAAAAAAATAGAAGATGTGCAAAACAATATGTAGATCACCCATCATAGGGCAAGCCATCTGATATCTGTATCAGTTCATAAGTCCATTCTCAAACACTTCAGACGTGGCTGATAATAGTATGAACTTTACTGACTGACAAATTCACTAACCTACATATTATAAAGCAGTACGGAACAGGACAAAGAGAACCATAACAAAGGGCCACGCAGGACGCAGGACGGGAGTCTGCACGGAAATGATCCTTGCTACCTACTGCGCTTTAAGTTAGTAACAACACGTTAGGCCACGTCGTAGACGAGCAAAACTTACAATAATCCGCTTTTGGTCACACAGTGCCGTTCGTCTCCTAGGAGTGCACACCAAAACTATAATTCCTCCATGGTTTATCGTGAGAAACTAGAAACGGCCTAACGGCCAGCCTTTGTGTCTTGCTTTCCTTCGTCGTAGCAGAAGACGGTACTGTCTCCGAATACCAAGCCATGACACCATGACCCTGCTACATCATTACCCATCTTTGTCTGATCAGTAGCCATTCGCTATGATGTGCGAGAGAGAAAGTATCAACCAAACACAACACCTTGAATGTTGCGGAGCGAGAAAACATCGATTCTTGCTATCGAATCAGTCATCGAGTCCTGGATGTAAACACATGTGCCTGCCTTTATTGTAAGAGATTTTGAATGTCATGAAATATTTCGTGAAATTACGTTGCCGAGCCCATCTGTAGACCTGAACATACAAATGAAACTTGAATAGTATTGTTCCATGAGTGTTTTGGAAGTGACGTCAGACCTACAATCATTTAACTCTACAGGAATTTTTCAAATAGGTTATGGTGCTTCTGTCTGGTTAAATTCACCCGTTTTACCCTGCTCATTCAGTACTTAAGTACGGTTGTAAAAACAGCATAAAAATTTTCTTTTAAAAAAATATCTTATTACATGCCACAAGCAAACTGCATCAAGAATGTTCAACTCTTTGTCCAGCTACAGGTGACATTAACAGATGGAAAGAAACAAAGTTTTAATTTAACTTTTCTCCCTTATTTCAGCGCTTAACATGGCTCCTTGGGAATTCCAAGCTGTTGTTTTAGCTGCTGGTAAAGGATCTCGTATGACTGAGATCACAGGAGGCCGTCCCAAATGTCTTCTTCCAATAGCCAACATGCCCCTGGTTTGGTACCCTCTCAGAATGCTGGAAAGAGAAGGATTTCTTGGTAATGATCTGGTAACTGTATCTTTGAACAGAGCAATGTCCTGAGCAATTTCTTCTCTGATATTGTGGTTTTCTAATTCTTCTAGATGCCATCCTAATAGTTGCGGATACCGACAAAAGCGAAGTTCAAGCTGAATTAGAGAAGTGCAACCTCACAATACGATTAGATATTGTAGCTTTACCACCAGGAAAAGATGATTGGGGCACAGCTGATTCTTTGCATTTTATCAGTGAGAAGATTAAGACAGATATTGTTGTTGTCAGTTGTGATTTGGTAACAGATGCTTCATTGTCTCCTGCTCTTGAACTCTTCCGTAAAAATGAGGCTGCAGTAACCATGCTGTTTCTTAAGTCGATGGAAGTCTCATCTGCTGAGAATCTCCCTACTCCAGGCCCTAAAACAAAGCATAAGCCTGGTATAGAATAATCATATTTTCAGATCAAATAATCAGATTAGAATAAATCTTAATTTTATCCTTTTTTTTTTTTCTCTCTCTCTTCTTATTTCCTTAGAGAGAGATCTGGTTGGTATCAATCCTGACAGCTCTCGACTTGTGCTGCTAGCGTCGGTTTCTGATTTTGAAGAAACTTTGCCACTTTCTCGAGGATTGCTTCGTAAGCATCCTCACCTCCAGTTGCATAGTAGATTGTTGGACTCTCATATTTACATTCTTCGCAAATGGGTCTGTAAATTTCTTGATCATGAAAGGTAAGTAAGTGTTTATACTATTTGTCCATTTGCAACATTCAAATCAGAATTTTGATAGATATTCTTAATTTTTGTGTTTAGATCCTTAAGCACTTTGAAAGGGGAACTTTTACCATACATTGTGAGAAAACAATCCTCGAAACCAGCTCCTATTGCAGAGGATGTTTCAGTGGTGGGTGGGACCGTTAAAAAAGGTATGTATACTAAGAGAGACTTTTATGTTAAATACATTCTTAGATTGCCTCATCTAATGCTTGAATGACTGTTGTGAAATTTTTTCGTAGATATTTATCAGTTTGCTGAAGAAAGTAACATAGTAAGCAAAGTAATGCCAAAATCTGTATATAATGATCATTGGGGAGATATGAAGGATACCTATCAGGGTGACAAAATACGTTGTTATGCTCATATTGCAACCAGCTCATTTGGTTTGAGAGTTAACACACTGCAAGCTTATGCTTCTGTCACTAGACAAGTAAGACATTTGTGCCATTTGAATGCAGCTAATCGAAAATGGTTGGAAGATTTGAAACAGTGTTATAACTTTACAGGTATTACAAATATGGGAAAAAGTTACTGGTGGACACCCTCTTGTCCGCTTGCATCAATCAGCTATAGTAAATTCAACCCAAGTTGATGATTCTACAATGGTTGGAGAAGCATCTCATTTGGCTGAGAAAACATCATACCGTAGTTCTTCCATTGGAAGCCATTGCACAGTTCTGAGTAAAACACGAATTGCAAATTGCATTATCATGAACAATGTTAAAATTAATGAAAGGTGTGTAACAATAAGGTATTTGTTTTGTACTGAGTTCATGCAGACAGTACTGTATGCCGAAATGACCTTTTGTTATAGATGTGTGTTAAACAACTGCATTTTGTGTGATGGCGTGGAAATAGGCACCAACACAGAACTAAAAGACTGCTTGGTTGGAGAGAAACATGTTGTTGCATCAGGAGGTTGGTTTGATTTTTCCATAACGCACAACAAAAGCTATAGTGCTTTATTATTTTTGTGTGTTTCTTTTCAGAAAAGCATGACCAAGAGTTCCTGGCTGATGAAGATGTTTTGATGGAAATATGAAAAGAAAAACAGTAATCAAAAATGTTTGTACAGAGAGAACAGAAATTCATTTCTACAGATATATATTAATAAAGTCCTGAATATAAAACATCCAGCTATCCCCATGTTTATCACAACTACCCTCCATCACAAGAAAAAAAAGAAGAAAAACATAAAATTATCAGGTTGAAGTCCGCCAATTGCATAATGTGGCTGATGAAGATGATTTTATGGAAACAAAAAAGAGCAAAGTAATTATACAAATATTTTTGCAGGCAGAATACAAATTCAGATCAAGAGAAAAATATCTTTAAAGTCATAAATATAAAACACCAAACTAATCCCTTGTTAATCTCTAATACCCCTCCATCACATTACAACACTTATTATATTAAAAGAAAAAAAGAAAGAAAATTATCAGGTAGAAGTTTGGCTAAGTGCGTAATGTATATCATCAGCATTCACATTCAGGAATATCTGTAAAAGTTAAACTAAATGTAAACATAAACTCACAAAAAGTTACATACAAAATCACTTTTTGTGCTTATACATACACTTTGATTAATGTCACCCCTGGAATGCTCAGTAAGCAGTAGTCCAGATGTCCCCAGTCTATTCAGCAATGCCATTGCTTCTGAAATGTTTATCAAGGAGACGCCTGAAATAACAATTGAAAACGTATTACAGCTGAAACATAGGAGTAACAATAACAAGCTCATGATACTCTGGGAATATGATGCAATGTATTACCTGCAAGAGCACACAGGGATTGAAACTGTCTGTATACAGAAATTAACATAGTTTCCTCCACACCAGTACGTTCATTTTCTGCAACAACAGCTTGAAGAAATAATTTTTCCAGTCTACTACATGCCCTGAAACAACAGAAAGTAAAAATCAAATGAGGAGAAAACTTCATTGATTACTTGATAGAGATAAAAGCAGAATCATACTTGATTGAGCAGACATTAGCAGAATTCATCATATTGGAGAGTACTTTATTGATAATAGGCATTGTAACTGGACTGCCTTCCTCGACAAGCTCAGAGGCTCTCCTGCAGATGTCAAGAGCTCTTCGGACATCACCAGAACAAGCTGCAACTTTTCTAAAAACAGATGACATGACATGCAAAATATGTTTTGGGAAGTTTCCCTTTTCTCTTTACTTACTACAACCCTGAAATAACCTGATTTTAATCATACCTTGCCACAAGCTCCACTGCATCATCATTAAAAGAATTGGAACCCGCTATTCGAGACATCACAATTTCTTGAAGCTGCTTGTATGAGTATGGTTGGAATGTGAGCCGAGTAAGACCCTAGGATTTACAATATTTCTTAGAGACCAGGATAAGAAAAGAGAAGGGATAATTTTAAAAGAAAGCCTTAATTTTACTCACAAGTCTGCTTGTAACTCGACCTTTTAAGAGTCTTTCAGGAAGGTCCATGGTATTGGCAATAGTCAACACAATAAAGTGTGAATTAGATTTACTTGGCCAGTCAAACAGGTTATAAATTACATCTTGACGGCGGTTTCTAAGCATGTCGACCTGTAGATAGATACAAATATTTATTCCTTTATTTCATTGACTGAGTCTCAGGATGGGGAAAAAAATGAACAGCAAATGAATATACCTCATCAACAAGCAAAACTACTGTTTTGTTTTTAGCTGAACCAGAACAAAATCTCTGAGCAAGTATGTCCTGAGCCTGTTGAGGAGTGCGCTTTTGACCTGTGAGACTTTTAAGAACCTGAACAAATACTTGTCGAGGTTCTGTCATTCGTAAACCATTCACCTCAATATACTGAAACATAAAATAAAAACTTGGTGTTTCCACGGGCACTTTCAGGAAAAAAACGGAAATTTTCAGAGACAGATTGGATAACATGTTGATAGTTTACCTGAAAATCTCTCAACTTCTTTAGCTCCACTTCATGTTTAAGAGAACGAACAACTGCATTCACGGTAGCTGTCTTACCCGTACCAGGTACTCCACTAATGTACATGCATCTGCCAATCAAATAATTCATAGCGAGTCATCTCAAAAGGAACAAATAAGATTTATTTGCAGAGAGCATGGTAGAAGTAAAACTAATCGCAAGAGTACTTACCCTCCAGAGTTATCCCTAATTTTGTTTTCAAGAAAATGATAAATATTTCGGTATTCTGCTTCTCGACAAGGAAGAGACATGGGCACTGCTGATACATGTAAATTTTTACGAACTTGTTCCAGACTTGACATAGGGGTAAGAGGAGCAGAAGCACGAACTGGCATAGATGGAGCATAACAACCCTACACACATGAATAAAACATTCAGTATAATTCAGTGTAATATTTACACTAAATAGACCATAATGGAATTAAAACACTTCAATGAAATTGTAATTACTTTTGATGATGAAGTTCCAGAAGGCGTCTTAGTCTTAGGAGTTTTTGGGGATTTAGTTGGAGTTTTCCTAGGGGTTTTCTGAGGAGTTTTCTCAGTCTTGTTTGAAGTTTTCCTAGAGGTTCTCTGAGGAGTTTTCTGAGGAGTTTTCTCAGTCTTGTTTGGTGTTCTTGATGTTAATGTAATATTACTTTCTTCAGGAGACATTAAAGTGTCCACATCTTTAAATCTTGAGGAAGTTCTTCGAGATCGAGGTGTTCTGGGTTTGATTGGTGAATTATCAGAGCTAACTTTACTTTTAGAAGAAATTAAAAATTCAGGGGATAAGCAAAATTCAGAATCTTCCTGTTCCTTGTAAGACTTTCTTTGAGTTCTACCAGATTTCCTTAGGACTCGAGAAGTTTGACTTCTGACACTTTCATTTTGGCTCTTGAGATCAAATATGGGTTCAGATTCCATAGACACAGTATCTGAGTTACTGTCATCACAGGGTGCTGCTCTACTCCGTGGGTTCTCATTCAATGATTTCTCATCACTCTTCTTGGAACTGCGTGATTTGATGAGTGAGTCAGAATCTGAATCTATATTTTCCGCAAGGGACACATTGCATTTATTCTTCCGTGTGGACCGCCTTACTCGTTCATTTGGCGGGGGACTCCTTGTCCCTGTGCTCTAGTGCAAAATAAAAAGACACACAGTGTTAAGTTACTGAAAGAAATTATAGCTGTTGGAAATATTGAGGTGAACAGAAGGCTAAACAGCAAAAGAATCCAAATACCGGTGCCTTCAAAAAATAAATAGCCAAAATAAGCTGAAATTAAACAAATATTCAACAAAAACTGTATTCCAAGAACCAGGGTCAAAAGCATTAACAGGCAGGACAAAACATATATATATACAACACAATGCAATAAATAACTCAATTTGCAATAGCCATGCCCATGAGTCAACATGAACTACCAGGTGTAAATGCTCCCAGTTGCAACCAATGCAAAAATCCAAAATCAGAACAGCGACATGAACTATTACTATTAGCACCAGACAACCAGAAGACTTCCAATGCACATGAAGGTACCTTGCTTGGAGTAGAATCCAGCCACACTCGCTTTAGACTTAATCTTATAGGTGTTACGCAACGCCCACCATTATCAACAACTGGTTCATTTACATCAAGCAGCTCCGAAACCCATGAGACCTGATGGTCGATGATTGAATCAATTAAGCCAATTTTAAATCAGGGTAATTGCACGATGATCTAGGGGTATCTCATTGGTTGGACTCATTTTAAAGAAACTTCATATTAAGTAGAAGAGCTTTACAAACGCATTCCTTACCTTGCTTTCTGCACCCACAGCATTGCTATCATTGAGCTTAAAATGAAGATCAGACTTCTGGCTGTCATTTTCTTGCACTTCATTGCGAGATTGTTTCTCTGGCGGGCCATCAAGATCAGAGACAAGGCTTCTACGTACACGCGACACTTTTCCAATACTTGATGAGGATCCTGAAGGCACTGAGTTTACAAGAGAGTCAGTGACGGTGATATTTTCTTTGGCATCTTCAAGGATGTTTTTAGCTATTTCCTCCTTTGTTAGTCTCCTCCTTGAAACTTGATTCGGGCTTTTTAGTTCTTTAGCGGCTGAGGTGTCTTTCCCTTTAATATTCACACCCTTCTCTGACAGCACATCCATGTTTCCCCGAGCCATTCTCTTTCTGAGAGAAGCACTCAAGGGAAGAATTTCTCCTTCTTCTGCCAAGTGGAAGCGGACAACAAATATTGGTTTTTTGGTGTGATTTGCTAATTTGTAGCTCTGGATAGTAGATTCAACACTAGAATTTACTTCTCCGGGTATAACCTGCAATACAATGGACACAATTGAAGAAATGAAGTTTGGCATAAAAATGAATAGAGAATAGCAACACATACCACACACTCCGTAATGATGTCTTGAACATCAAAGTTGCCAATACATCCCCGATAATCAAACACTATTTCGTGGCATCTATCTAAGTTAAGGTGGCTGTGATCAATGTGGGAAGGAAAAAGATCTGGCCTCAGAAATAAGTGAACGTTGCACAAATAAGAATCATCAATTCCTAGAGAAAAGGACAAACTTATTAAAGGACATTAAAAACAATTATTACATAGGGAATTTCATGAACATACTGAAGTAGTTTAAAATGCGTCCAATGAAGCAAGTGTCCAACGACAAACTTAGAGGCGCGTCACGATTCCTCACACAAACGACAGAAAATAATGGTGGGAAGTCTTCTGTCCAACTGTCAATTACAAAGAGAAAACTTAGTATCTTGAGGTTAAAAGTTACAAACTACAGTAACAGTAATTCAAATTCAAAGAGATTGTTACTGAAAAATACAGAAAATATGTTCGGGATCCACAATGGCCATTCGTTGTAGAAAAGAAATAAAGATGAATCGTTGTTTGGTACCTATTGTCCGGTTGAGAGAGGTTGGATGATCTGCTCAGAATCATACTTTATGTCAAGACATTGGCCTTTGGTTGGTTATTTCAGCTTGTTGAACACTCCATAAAAAGTAGGTATTCGATAAAATAAATATACGTTAAATAGAACGAAGAGGAGTAACAACTGAGATAGAAAATAAGAGACAAAAATATAATTCCGCAACAGCTCGGCTGCTCAGCGCCGAGCAATTCGCGCGTTCGCGACATTGACCCAGTGTTACCAGCAAAGCAGAGGATACTCGCCCTCGTGTAGGCTTCCGTGAGTTTTATTCAAGCCACAATTCAACGTCAAAGTAAACAGGAAAGGCCTTGAAAATTTCATAAGCGTAGATCAAATTTATTGATTGAAGATACTATTTACGGTTGTTCGGTAGATTTTTTTGTTGGTGTGTTGATGGGACCTGTTGTTTTCTTCAGAATGTGCAACATACAAACTATTAATTTGTAGAGAAGCCTATATTTTTCTCTCGTCTGGACTTTCAAACAAAGCAAGTATTCATACCAGAGTCAGTTTAATTGTTCTAAGTCGGTGATCGGGATTTTGTTGAGTGTCACTGTGCGTGAAGCTCAAGATCCCCAGGACCGACCCGTCTGTTGGCGTCCTGCCCGACCCCCAGCCGCTGCCGGGGTACTGAGCTCAGTTTAAACACGGACGGATGACAGTACTGTGACAGCTAGTCCCAGTCTAGAGGCTGAATTGAAATTTGGAGACATGTTGATTGGGAATTGAGCCAAAAGCGAAGGAACACCCTCCTTCAAGCTGAGCGTTTCTTTCTTGTCATAAATGAACAACTTGCCTTCTCCGGAGGCAAGATGGCGGCGCGTAGCGCGGACCCATAACAAGCAGAAAGCTTCATCGTGGAACATCGTTAGAAATGCATTTATATGACTTCAAATTTGCTGACACATATTTTAAAATAACTTCAAACAGAAATCCATCCGATTACGATCTCAAAACGATAATTTAAGAAGGTTTTGCTATCAGGTTATGTTGCTTTGTTATGGGTCGCGCTACGCGCCGCCACCTAGCCTCCGGAGAAGGCAAGTTGTTCATTATGAGAACAACCGAACGCCCATAATGCGGGCGAGGCAGCTCACGCACGAAACGATGAGCACAGCACCCTTTCTTTTCCTTCCGGACCGTGTCGCGATGACAAAAAGACTCTTTCGACGGCAGGAGACTCCAAGGAAAACAGCGAAAGGGACCGCGATTCGTCGAGCGGCATTTCCCACCACTTCGGTAAGGCAATATGGATGGAGAAGGCCGGCGGCTTCCATGCAGTCATATCCATGCTCCCGGGGTGGAATGGAGTAGCCTTATAGGCAAGTCATCAATCACATTAGTTCATCCCGAAGGATCTGGCGCGGGGCAGTTCGCGCGAAATCACATCAAAGTGCACGTCAATACGTACTTAACGACTCGCCTCGTCACGTCACGAGGATGCCCAGGCCCGGCGCTGCACCGGCGATGACAATCGTCTCTCGACGTGGTGGGCGCCGCGCTATCTCAAGTGTCACACATAAGGAGCCGCCGGCCGCAGCAGCCATCAGTTCCCGTCCCCGTCCCCGCCACGGCCGGATCCTGGCCGCAGACCCCAACCCCCTCCCCGAGAGTGTGACACCCGAGTGACATTCTCGCAGACGCCGGTGTGACGACTTGACGGAGTCATGACGGCCATCAGCTTGAGCAGGAGCGGGAGCGCCGGCTCGAGGGCCGGCGTGGCGGCCGCGGCCCAGCCCGCCGCCGTCACCGACTCCACCGAGGTGCTGGTGGCGCCGGCCAAGCTGCGCGCCTTCGGCATCCGCCACCTCCAGTGCCTCATGTCCTTCCTCTGCTTCGTGCAGGCCTACATTTTCGTCTCGTGCATCTCGGTGGCCATCGTGGCCATGAAGGACGACCCGGTAAGTGACCCCGCGCGCGCGCCGCGCCAGACGAGACGATATACGTCAGGCCGCGTGGAGACATATGTCGGGTGAGGCAAAACGATCTGACCTGACACGGGCTGGGCTCGGTGGTGACGTGGTGCGCAGGACCTGATGTGGAGCGACTCGCACCAGAGCATCGTGCTGTCGGCCTTCCTCTGGGGCTTCTGCGTGTCGCCCATGCTGGGCGGCCAGCTGGCCCAGCGCTTCGGCCCCAAGGCCGTGATGGGCGTCTCGCTGCTGCTGTCCAGCACCGGCTCCCTGCTGCTCCCGGCCGCCGCCACCCTCGGCGGCTGGCAGTTCGCCTGCGCGGTGCGCGTCCTCCAGGGACTGTTCCAGGTATGCCAACCCTCCCCGAGGGAGAGGAGAGGGATCACTCTTACGAAATGTTGACAACATTAATTTTGTATTCTGATTTTTCATTTTTTTTTTGTATTTATTTTTTAAAGAAAATTTATGTCAATTTTTTATAAATTTTGGTTTTCCCCCCCTACTTTTTACATTTGTTCAATTTTTCCCCCAGCTTTTTGTTTATTTGTTCTAGATTTTTCGGATATTTTAAATTGTATCTTCCGTCTTGATTTGATTTTGATGTTGTATTCATCATTGTTTTTTTTAATGATTATTTTGGGGTCTTATGATGTTTTTCGACATGAACCCCGTCCCCCTTTGCTTGGCTGACCGCTCTGTCTTGTCCGCAGGGGGTGCTGGCGCCTGCCACGCACGCGCTGCTCGCCAAGTGGGTGCCGCCGTTCGAGAGGTCCCGCCTGGGCTCCTTCGTCTACGGGGGTGAGTACTAGTGAAGGACGGCCCCAGCCCAGCACAGCCCGCTGTGGGCGACCACTGGCGGCAAAATGTGAGCAGCGGCCGGACCTGGAGCTGGCCGGACCAACTGTGGCATGTGGCTGTCTAAGAAGTTCCCCCACCAATCGTGGTAATGCTCGACGGCATGCATTAGTGTTCACGGGTTGCCCATTCGCTAAAGGAAACCAAGGTCCCATTTTTCCCGACAGTGTTCCAAAGTTGTCCCTACAATATCTGGGGACTGAAACGGAATTTCGCTCAAGAAATATCTCCGAAGTTTCATGTTGGTTTCATGTTGGTGTGATGCGTCCAAAGTCACTTTGAGTCGGATCCTTCGTTTGGCGCCGTTCCTAGACTATTTTAAATGAGTTAGACAATGTCATGGGACCATGGATAAGGTACATAAGTATATATGGACAAATGGGATCATACTGAAAGTAGCTTCAAACAAAAAAGGTGCGCTGCAACGTCTTGCGGTAGCACGGGAGAGACTTACATAGAACGTCATCAGAAGATTCTCCAAAATCCAGGTTTGCACCCTTTAGGTACTTCTAAGGTACATTGGCAGAGGACCTGCCCGGAGGGATTTAGAGGTTGGGACTCTCGAGGACCTTCGTTTTCTACTAGGGATTAGCGAGGCGCCACCTAGAACGTAGAGCTGTTATTTATTTTTATCAAAACCTCCTCGCGCAACAACAGGTCGTTGATCAGTGCGCAGTACTCTAATCAAAACAAGACATCGAAAATCAGAACACACACACACACACACACACACACACACACACACAAAAAAAACAAGAAGGAAAGACATCAATGAATTGATATCGAAGGGAACAGACTCGTTCTTTACCAATCACAGGCATATGAATGTGTTTTGGCAAGTAAAGTTTTAATTTTTCGCAAAAACTCGGTGGATAGTGATCGGGTCGTCAAAACAAAAATTCAACGGCAACTAGATTTACCTATAAGTTTCCCGCTTACACTACCATTCTAAACTCGAAGGCAAGCGAGATGGGAGCGGAAAACCGCGCGCCACCCATGTCCCGCTGGGGCCGGCCATGTAGCCTAAGAGGTAGGCTACGGGGCGCTCGCAAGCGGGAAATGGCTTTCGGCGCGGGTCGGGTCGGGCCGGGGAATGCCGTCGTGCCGTCTCTTCCGCAGAGTGTTAGCTCAGGTAGACTATAGAAAGCCTCCACTACCGCCTTTCAACAATCGCGCAAGAAGTGTTCCGAAGGTTCCGAACCGGCTCCCGTTACAACACTGGTACCTCTTGCCGACCATAGACTGACGACCGATGAACAGCTTTCTGTTCGGTATAACCCTCCTTTTAAAGGCAGAAATCTCCTCTTAAAACATAGTTTTAGCCTAATTACACGAAATGAAAATTAGTTCATTGTTACTTCTTTATATGATGAAATAAATTGCACCTGCACTCAATATTTCAGTTCATTTTTGTCAGCCCGGAAAAATGAACACATCCTCCACTTTGACGTGCATGGGTGTTTCTTTTGAGTCTCATTTCTCTAAATTTTACATTGTGAGTAATAAAAAACCATCCACCTTATTTGTTAACTGAAAAATGGTTGTCAGTTTTGTTATATTGAGCTCTTTCTGAACGTTCTTGTTCTGATGATATAAAGAGTTGAAAGGGGGTTAATTTCGCAAAACATGCTCAAATCCAGTTTCTTTCATTTAGATTTTCTCACAATTTTACATTGTAAGTCGAAAAAAACTTCATTTACGTTCTAGCGACTGGATTCTGCTCTTTAACACGATACCATTGGTTTTTCTCTACATTCTGTCAGTTCTTAGATGTACGATACCCCCCCCAAAAGTCATTTTTGAGCACAATACTCGTTCTCTCCACTTTGACTTTTCATTTAGAGGAGTGTAAAGAACGAGTAAAAAACAACAAAAAAAAAAAAAAAAAAGTCCGCAACAAGTGGTCTCTGTTCTTCTGCCCTGACCGATCGACACTTATAATACTGCTGACTAGTCCCCTCACGCAAATACGAAATGTTTCTCCGGGCCGCGGTGTGCCGCCTGGTCCCGCCCCACTCAGGGGCTTATCGGTCAAGGCGCTTTGAACCCTCGCGAGCGGCAGTCTCTCTGTCATACGCGCGGGAGTCATAATTGCGATGGCCCGGCCCCGGGCTCTGCTGGGCTCGACCCGACTTAGCTCCTGCTCTCCCAATAAACAGCAGTTAAACGACCTTCTAATTATAACTCCCGAGTCGCCGAGGGCCCGGCCGGCCCAGCCCGGCCCGGGCACGCTCTGCTCACAAGAGTGCACCTGCACGACTGCAACTCCACCCAGGAAGGAGAGGCGGGAGACCCGAGCCAAGGGGTCCTTCACTAGCAATTCAAGCGTACACCGATTTGTCTGATTTTTAAGTCTTTCCGTAATTTTCCTTGATTTTTACTGGTTTTATCTGATTTTTCCCGATTTTCTTCTGATTTTGTCTTGATATTTTTTTCTGATTTTTTAAAAATCTTTTTCTGATTTTTTTTTAAGGTTGTACCCAGATTAAAAAAAACAAGTAGCCAATTAATACAACATTCTGTAGTATTAAAATTGACTCGTTCTTTACACTGAATGAATGTGCATAATAATGCAAGTATCATGTTTGGTGCATAATAGTAATTCATTCATTGGAGAAAACAGAGAACATATGAATGGTGAATGGTTGAAGTGTGTTTTCAATATCTCTATATGTAACATTTTATTATATACTGGAAAGAACTGGGTTAACATTTGAGTTCCTGGATATGTCAAAGTTATTTCCGGAAATGAAAACCTATAGATATTTCTGAAATTTCTGAGAAAACATTGCTTTTCAAGATCACTTTTTGGAAATGATGCCTGATTTTTTAAAAAAGTTTGAAGCTCTTTTTGTTGTTTTATATTTGATTTTTAATGATTTAGGTATGCTCTTAAAACACGTTACGTTACGTCCTGAAAGGAAAATGGGTTGGAGGTTCATGGTTATTTTCACGTTACGTTACGTTACGTCCTGAAAGGAAAATGGGTTGGAGGTTCATGGTTATTTTCACGTTACGTTACGTTACATCCTGAAAGGAAAGGGGTTGGAAGTTCATGGTTATTTTCACGTTCCGTTACGTTACATCCTGAAAGGGAAAGGTTTGGCAGTTCATGGTTATTTTCACGTTACGTTACGTTACATCCTGAACGGGAAAGGGTTGGAAGTTCATGGTTATTTTCAAGTTCGTTACCTATGTTACATCCTGGGGAAAATAAAATTGGGCAATGAGCAAGCAGCTTCAAACTAGTTTTGAAACTAGGAAAGATAAACATTTCAGATTAGTGCAAATCAAAGTTGAGAGGAAAATGCGAGAGCGCAACTTTTCTTGTCACCTAGGGAACAAACAATTGAATTTGCCGCTGGGGGGCGTCAAGGAGTCAAGGCTAGTTCACGGAGGACCTGCTAGATCGCGCCACACGCGCCATAAGAGAGCCCGCGAAAGCTACGGACTTAGAAAAATTCAGACATAATTTCTATTAAGTGATCTATGAAAGAAACGCGTTGCACTTAATTTCATGAGTAAAACGAAGAAATCCATAGGGCAATTGTCATTTCTGTGCAAAGCACTTTTTCAATAAATGACGGTGTGGACGGAAATACATTCGGGAACTCCGCGATCACGGACTTAGAAGAAAAACCAGGCATGATTTTTGTTTAGTGATCTCTAAAATGATCGACTAATAAAAGAAAACCCGCCGTATTTTTTGTCATGTACGGTGAGAATATGGATACTACCACCATTTCACATGTTTAAATGGTCTCTGTTCTCTCAGGAAGGTGAACTTCTAAATTACACCTAACCTAGATCAATACTCGTTCTTTTACTTGACATCATCATTATACATACAAAAGGGGGTAAAGAACGAGTAAAAAACAAGGGCCAAATAGAACACAAAATGAATTTTGTGATAAGTATGGAACTCGTTCTTTACATAATTATGTGCTACAGAGGTAGGAGTGTAAAACGTTATGTGAGTCGATTGAAGACATTTTCATCTCAGATTTCATCACAGTTCGTGTGTGCAGGGGAAGTTTTTCCCGGGACACTCGCCCTTGCTCGTCTCGGGTGCTCGGGCCTTCTTCGGCCCTCCCGCTCGGGTCCGATTGTTAGGGCGCATAAAGGAGCGCGAGCTG
The DNA here is from genome assembly GCA_029379305.1 of Frankliniella fusca. NCBI lineage: Eukaryota > Metazoa > Arthropoda > Insecta > Thysanoptera > Thripidae > Frankliniella > Frankliniella fusca. Next base: position 1,053,267 of record JAHWGI010000970.1, read on the forward strand.
GCGCGAGCCGACTCGGTCTACGACTAGACTCGGGGACTTAGAATGAAAACTCGCACAAAATTTGTTAAGAGTTCTCAAAATAATACTATTAAACGTTAAAAAAGGTTCATTGCTGCAATGCAGAAGAAGGCTTCTAGCTGAGATCAGCGCAAGTTTCATGTCTGTGGGTATTGTACTTGCTGAGATTAAAAACTCCACTTATAAGTTGGGTTATGGACTTAGAATGAAAACATCCAAAATTTGTTAAGTGTTCTCAAAATAATACTATTAAACTTGAAAAATAGTTCATTGTTGGAATAAAGACCAGCATTTCCAGTTTCGAATGGTATAACTATTATGCCTGTAGGTATTGTGAGATCTGAGATGAAAGTGTGGACAGTTAAGGGTTACACTCGACTGAGAACAATACTCGTTCTTTTCACCACTCAGGAGAGAGGTGGTGGTAAAGAACGAGTAAAAATTAAAACAAGGGCCAAATAGAACACAAAATGAATTTTGTGATAAGTATGGAACTCGTTCTTTACATAATTATGTGCTACAGAGGTAGGAGTGTAAAACGTTATGTGAGTCGATTGAAGACATTTTCATCTCAGATTTCATCACCGTTCGTGTGTGCAGTGGAAGTTTTTCCCGGGACATTCGACCTTGCTCGGCTCGGGTGCTCGGGCCTTCTTCGGCCCTCCCGCTCGAGTCCGATTGTTGGGGCGCATAAAGGAGCGCGAGCTGGCGCGAGCCGACTCGGTCTACGACTAGACTCGGGGACTTAGAATGAAAACTCGCACAAAATTTGTTAAGAGTTCTCAAAATAATACTATTAAACGTTAAAAAAGGTTCATTGCTACAATGCAGAGGAAGGCTTCTAGCTGAGATCAGCGTAAGTTTCATGTCTGTGGGTATTGTACTTGCTGAGATTGAAAACTCCACTTATAAGTTGGGTTATGGACTTAGAATGAAAACATCCAAAATTTGTTAAGTGTTCTCAAAATAATACTATTAAACTTGAAAAATAGTTCATTGTTGGAATAAAGACCAGCATTTCCAGTTTCGAATGGTATAACTATTATGCCTGTAGGTATTGTGAGATCTGAGATGAAAGTGTGGACAGTTAAGGGTTACACTCGACTGAGAACAATACTCGTTCTTTTCACCACTCAGGAGAGAGGTGGTGGTAAAGAACGAGTAAAAAAATATTTTAAGTGAAGGACCCCTCGGGGAGACCCTTCGAAATGTCGGGACTCAAAACTTGTGCGGAGTACGAGTTTTATGAGGCCAGGACAGGACAGGAAGGTGACGGAAATGGCACGGCTGTTGCAGGCGCGCAGTTCGGCACGGTGCTGGGGCTGCTGCTGACCGGGCTGCTGTCAGGCTCCTCCTGGGGCTGGCCCTCCGTGTTCTACGTGGCGGGCTCCACGGGCCTGCTCTGGTGCCTGAGCTGGTACCTGCTGGGCGACGACAGCCCCGCCACGCACCACAGCATCCCGAAGGAGGAGCGCGAGTACATCGAGAAGAGCACGACCCCGGCCGACAACAGCGGCGCCACCAAGGTGAGGATGAGGATGGTACAGGGGCGGGGCGGGGCGGGGTAAACAGTGCCAACCGAGGAGTGGACCACTTCGACTTTTGAGTATGTAAACGGGATATTTGAAATATACAGGGCGGCTCACCGACACCGCTCTGTGCGTACGCGTGCAACCCACTCTACTTCAGCTGAGCGAGGGCAGTGAGGTTGGGGGGGGGGGGGAGCACTCCCTCACGACACCTCCCCACCTCTTGCCCTTCGCTCTGCTGAAGTAGAATGGGTTGCATACTGACGCACAGGGCGGGGGTAAGTGAGCCACCCTGTGTTCTAGAATAAGTAATATTTGCAATACACCCTGGAATATATTTTTTGAAAATGACAGAGTGTTTATAGCGCCATTCTAACTACAGTATTCAAAACGTACCAAAATATATTGATCGGCGTTCATAATTTTACAAAGTGTCGGCTCGAAAAAAATTTATTTGCAAGATATCCATTTTAGGGAGTTTTGAAGCCTGACTCAAATTGCCCAAATGGCCGGCGTTCGGCTCCCGCCTATGTCAATATTTTTCTGAAGCTCTCTCGCTTCGGTCTAATATTGCTGAAACTGAAACCCGCCATACTAGAGCGCGTCTCCGTTATCCTCGGTGGGATGCGAACTTGTTTCTCCGGATATGGCAAAGTCCGGAGAACAAAGGCCGTGCATCCTGCATCCTATCCTGGGTCTGAGAGACGCGTGCCCTAGGGACGGGTCAGTACAGGTTAGCCACCGACTAGTATCTGATCTGATTTACCCGCCGCTGTTCCGATTTAAGCGGACAGGCGGTTGCCTTGTACAGAGGGGAAAAACCGATCCCCTGTGATCTCCCAGGATAGGTCCGTGGCGAGGAGAGAAAAAGGGGGGGGGGGGGAAATCACTCATACAAAATGTGCACATGATTTTGACTTTTTTTTTTCATTTTTTGTATTAATTTTTCAAAGAAACTTTCTGTCACTTTTAAATACATTTTGATCTTCCACCCCCATTTCTGAATTTCATCCAATTTTATTTCGGTACTCTGAAAACTAAAGCGTTTACATGGTACACTGATTAAGCAGTGTACATCAATGATCACTGATTAATCAGTGTACATGACAATGATCACTGATTAATCAGTGCACATTGATGTACATGTTTTGGCCTTTTGCTTCTCATTATTCCCCAGCCCAAAATTAATTCAAAATAAGTTACATTTCCAAATTCCGCGTTAAAATAGCTTTAAAACGAGCTACCATGTTATGGGGTTCGTAGCAAAGGAATTCTGTACGATTGGGTTAAAGTAGAAATAAACCAAAACGTGAGCACGTGCTCACGTGAGCATAAGCATGCTCACATTAGCATCCATCAAAACCCATTAGACCGTTGTGATATGAAATGAACCCTATGATATGGTAGCTCGTTTTAAAACTCTTTTAACGCGGAATTTGGAAATTTAAACAATTGTGATTCAATCTTGTGTTGAGGAATAATGGGAAGCAAAAGGCCAAAAACGTGTACATCAATGTACACTGATTAATCAGTGATCATTGTCATGTACACTGATTAATCAGTGATCATTGATGTACACTGCTTAATCAGTGTACCATGTAAACGCTTTAGATTAATCAGCAAGCATCCCAATGTACACTGATTAATCAGCAATCATATCCATGTACACTGAAATCACTGTAAGTTGTACACTCTTTTATTATCAGAGTATTTTGTTCATTTTTTCTTGATGTTTCGTATTTTTCTGTATCTTTCTTCTTAAATTTAATTAGTTGTCTTAATTTTTTGAATATTTTTTTTCGGGCCGTTCAATGATTTTTCAAATTGATCCCTTCCTCGTTCCGTGGGGTCTCTAAGTTCGAAATAGGTAAAGTCCGCAGCATTTAGTTATTTTCAAAAAATTGAAATTGGTAGGACAAAAGTAGCACAAAGACAGCGGAGCAAAGCAGGCAGCATCCTCGCCTGCCTACAAGAAAACGCACCTCTGCAATTCACAGAAAGCTAACTACGTACTTGACTACTACTCGGCAGGCGCAGATGCAGCCCACCTTATATTCCGCAGCGTTCTTGAGCTATATGTATAGTCTACTTGAAAGGCAAAATTGCTTCCCAAGGTCTGTAACTCCAAACCACGAACGGGTGTAATATGCGATGGTCGCGCCACCTGTTTTCAACCTCTCTCTTTCAGCGTCCTCTCGAGAGCCCTGTCTGCCGTTCGGCGCGCATTAAAGAATCACAACGACACGTAATCTGAGTGGCGACGGATGTGAAAGTCACGGCCCTCGCACTTGTCCAGTCCGGCCTGGTCGGGGGCGATAAGGTGCGCGCACGTGCCGGCACGTCCTTGGACCTGAAGCCCCGTCTGAAGCCGGTGCAAGGCGCGACCGTAACGATTTCGCAAATGATAGCGGCCCTGGGTGGTGGGCCCCGGTGGGCGCCGGGCCCGCCCTGATAAAGGCGATGACGACTCCTATCGAGTACTGCTTCCTAAGGGTCACCTGTTCCGCTCCCGGCCCGCAGGTGGTGTCCACGCCCTGGGTGCAGATCCTCAGCTCCCTGCCGGTCTGGGGGCTCACCGCTGCGCACTGCGGACAGATGGTCGGCTACTGGACCCTGCTCACCCAGCTGCCCAACTACATGAAGAACGTGCAGAACTACGCGATCGCGGATGTGAGCAGCGCGCACACGCACATGTTGTACGACCCACGACGGTCAGGGCCGAAGCGATAACACCGTATCTTTACTTCCCGAACAGAACGGCATGGTGTCGGCGCTGCCCTACTTCACCATGTGGCTGGCCGCGCTGCCCATGTCCTTCGTGTCGGACGCGCTCATCAAGAAGGGCTTCCTCAGCACCACCGCCATGCGCAAGATCGCCAACACCATCGGTGAGCGTGGAGCGGGTCCGGCCGCGGCGCGCCGTACGGGTAGGCCACCCAACCGGCACGACTAACGCGCGCCCTCTCTCTCTGTCTCTCTCGCACGTGCAGCCCAGTGGGGAGGCGCGGTGATGCTGGCGGTGATGGGCACCGGCGTCAACGACGACTCGCCCTTCCTGACGGTGCTGCTGCTCACCCTGTCCATGACGCTGCTGGCCGCCATGTACCTCGGCTTCCAGATCAACCACCTGGACCTGTCGCCCAACCACGCGCCCGCGCTCATGGGCTTCACCAACCTGTGGGCCAACCTGCTGTCCGTCCTGGGGCCCATCGTGACGCCCCTCATCGTCACGGACCCGGTAAGCTTCACGCACAAGGTTCAACCCGCGTCGCCCGGCCAGGATGGTTCGTGCTTCACCCAGCCGCCCCGAGGGGTGGACGGCTAAGTGTACTCCTGTGTACAGGCCTGCGAGTACTCCGGTTGCACTCCACGTACTTCGGCTGTACTACGCGTACTCCAGTTGTACTCCGCGTACTTCGAGTGTAATCCGAGTGTACTCCGGGTGTACTCCGCCTGTACAGTACGTACTCCGCGTACTCCGACAGTACACTCCGGGTGGTCGTACTCCACGTACTCCAGGTGTACTCCGGGTACTCCGGGTGTACTCCGCGTATACTCCAACTGTACTCCGGCTGGTCGTACTCCGCGTACTCTAGGTGTACTCCGGCAGGACTCCGGCCCAGGTGTACTCCGGGTGTACTCCGTGTACTCCGGGTGTACTCCGTACTCCTCGTGTACACCGCAAATCCAAGCCGTCCACCCCTCGAGCCGCCCTCAACAAACGCCTCTGACGTCCTCTCTCCTCTCCGCAGACCAACGCCGCCCAGTGGCACATCGTGTTCCTGGCGGCGGCGGGCACGTTCGTGGTGGCCAACGCCCTGTTCCTGCTCATCGGCACGGCGGAGCAGCAGCCGTGGAACGAGCTGGGCCTGGAGCCCGCCACGCCGCCCACCCGCCGCGTGTCGCCGCTCGCCACCATCTCGCTGACCGCGGACGAGCTGCGCGCCGCGGACATGGACGCCAAGCTCAAGGACATTAGCTGAGCGCCGCGCCGGGGCGAGCATAGCGGCCAGCAGCGGCGAGTAGCATCGCGAAACATTACTGCGGGGGCCTCAAGGCCCGCGCTCAGCCCGCGAGTTGGTCTCCGCGCAGCGCGCACTCCGAGCGCCCCGCTCCAGATCTGCCCCGGCCAGGCCCGGCCCGGCCCGGCCCGGCTGCTCCGTTAGGTCGGACGGTCGGACGATCACGAGATATCGCCCCGCGACGCGAGCGCAACGCACGGCACGGCAGCAGCGGCGCCAGTGCAGCCCGCCCGCCCCGGGGCCGGGGCCAGGGCTGCTGGAAGCGAATCATGATCTTTGCTCCTCTTTCTACTGTGATAGGTCCAAGTTCCCATGAAACGATAAACTAAAACATGTTCCTCTCAGCTGTTAGGTGTGTATGTGTGTCTTCTAGTCGTTAGAGTAGGCGCTTTAGAGATAACGGATTTGTGTCGTAAATCTTTGTGTTTTGTGTCGCGACTTTGATAAAAATTAAATAGTTAAAAATCAAACTTTGTTTTATTGCTGATCAGGTACGGTCCAAAGAGCGCATGCGTCGACTTAAGCGACATACCTCACCACAACATTGTTGGCGCTCTGGAGCGAGCGGAAGTTGGTGGTCAGAGTCTCGCTTTCGTGGTTCTCAATGGTCCTGAAGGGGGCGATCTGTAAAAGAGCAGGCGTTATTTTGTAGATTTCTAAAAAAAACTCGGCTGAAAAAAAAAAATTGGTGCAGGAGGGGTACCAACCTGAGACTTTCCGATCGGGATGGGGTTCTCGTACACGATCCACAGGACGTTCTCGGAGTAGGGGGAGGTGGTGAGTGAGCCGTCGTAGGTGTAGTAGCCGGACTCCTCCAGGTAGGGGACGACCCAGGCAAGAAGGTCAGCGTTCACCTCAACCTTCTCAGAGTCCTCAGCGGCGATCTTGGGGATGGCGTTGACGAGCTTCTGGAAGTCGGGGTTCTTGTAGTTGTCGATTCCCTGTAGGAGCGGAAAAAACACTTTGTGAAAAGGATGTACGACGGAGGTTTGGTGAGACCAGGTGAGACTCAGCCCAGCAGTCTCAGCCTGTCGGCGCAGACACCACCTCCCCCACACATGCCATGCCATGCCGTGCCGGCCCGGCCCCCGACCCGCGCGATGCATTCGCGCGCCAACTCACCGTGGGGAACAGTCTAGACCTTATCCTGGCGTTAATGTCGGGCAGGTAGCGAGACAAGAGGGAGCTAACCCGCAGCCAGGTGGGCTCCCCGGCGCTGCAGAGCATCTGCAGCCACGCCGGCCGCCGGTGCGACGGGCGCTCCGCGGCCCCGCTGCCCGGCAGCAGCTGGTGCAGGAGGTGGCCCACGCCCAGGGGGTCGCGGTGGCCCGGGTGGCCCGGGTGGCTCGGGTGGCCCGCGTGGCCCGGGTGGCTCGTGTGGCCCGGGTGGCCCGGGTGGCCCGAATGGCTCGGGTGGCCCCCGTGGCCCGGTTGGCCCAGCCCAAGGAAGTCGAGGAGCAGGCTCGAGCGTCCCTGCAGCAGTCCCGACAGCACGGACGCGCCACTGGTGGCCCGCGTGCCCCGCGACGACACCGTGCTCGGGCTCGGGCTCGTCAGGTTGCTCTGAGCAGACGACCGAGAGTCCCGGGACGTCAGATCAAGGCGAGGTGTCTGAGAGTCGAGGGTAGAGTGGACGTCACGCGGCACCGGCGTACCCGGGGACGTCCGGCTGCCCGGCTTTGTCGAGTTTTTAGGGGGCGCCTCAGTCACCCGGGACGTGCGGTTGCGTGGAGCGCCGCGGGACGACACGGGGACTGTAACCGTGGACGACGACGACGACGACTTGCCACCGGACGTCCGCGAGCCGTGGGTGCTGCGGACACCACGGGTCGCTGCCGGCCTGCCTCGCGCCGCGTGGACCGGCGTGCTGCGGACGCTCCGGGCCGACGCCGCCGCCGCCACCGCCGAGGTCGCCGCCGAAGCACTCCGGGGCGAGGTCGGGCTGCCTGAAGACACACGAGCCTTGACACCCGGCCTCGTCGTCGGCGCTCTGGACGCCACAGTACCGTGCGACGTCAGGTTGCCGCTGAGGCCCGCCTCGGCTGCAGGGGTGCTGGCGCCGGCGCCGCTGCGGGGGCCGCGGGACGCCGCGGAGCTGCCCCACAACATCCCCGGGAAGGTCGACGAGGCGTCGGGCTCGGACCCGGGATCGATCTCCTCGTCGGCGAGGCGGGGGCGCAGGCCCAGGCCGCGCGCGCCCGGGCCCACGAGGCGGCCGGCAGAGCAAAGCAACCGCCGCCGTCTGCTCGCCGTCAAGGAGCAGTCGGCGCACTGCGGACAGAACCAGGCTAAGCAAGCCCGACCCCAAAGCGACCCAGAGAGGTACGGCAAGCAACGCGGAAGTTTCTGTACACGGAAATGTTTATAAAAGACCACAATCGCTTCGCAAACTAGGTGGAAAAAAGAATTTTTTTTTTATTATTTTACCAAAATGATTTGCGAAAATGCATACTTCATGCGGAAGTGGATGAAAAATAATGGCAAAAAGTGTGTACACAGAAACATTCCAGTTTCCTCACCCCTCACACAGCACACCCCAGAGCCAGCGTAGTATGTACAAGGCGGGCAAGGCTCGACAACATATAAATAAGCGCACTCACCTCGATAAAGAAGCCGATGACGGCCAGACCGTCGGCCTTGGTGGAGGCCTCAGTGTAGCTCTCGTACTTGCTGTTCCAGTGCACGAGGTGCACCTCCATGGAGGCGCTGCGACGGGAGGGGGTGAAGATCATGAGAAACCGGCCGGCTCGCTGAGGTGAAGTAGTGTTGCCAGAGAAGCAGGTATGGCCCAAACATAACGGAGGAAAGCGCGATGCGCCCGCATACTGCTAGGCAACACCTTCGCACGGAGGGGGAAACAACGGAAACAACTCTGACGTTTTCATACACCTCGTGATTCACAAAAAAATCAGAAACATTGAGAAAAAACCGGAAAAATTCAGAAAAATATAGGAAAATTAGAAAAATTCAGAAAAAAAATCAAGAAAATTTCGGGAAAATTCTAGCAAAAATTAGCAAAAATCAGAAAAAATCAACAAAATTCACAAAAATTTAGAAAATTGGCACACTGAAATCCAGAGTTGTTACCCTCTCGCTTCGCACACATATGCGTATGTGCCTAGCAGGCAGGCGCAGCAGATGCAACCCGCTTTACTTTCCTCTGTTCGCGCTACTTGCAGCCTACTTTTCCGATCGCGCGGCGCTACTCACGCGTTGCCGTTGAGGTGGTGCTCGCTTCCGACGCCGTCGCTGGCGCCCCAGTGGAAGTGCACCTGCTCGAGGATGAAGGTCTTGGGCAGGGGGCCGCCCTTCACCTTGGGGTTGTACATCCAGTTCTTGAGGGTGATCTGGCAGCCGTGGCCGGTGTTGGCGAGGTAGTAGCTGCTCTGGGAGGAGTGGTAGTGCTTGAAGCGGAGCGGCGTCAGCTCGACGGGCACCGCCTCGCTGGTCTTGATGTTGATGGGGGACTGGGTGTTGGCCAGCGCGCACGCGGCGGCGGCGACCAGCAGCGCGGCGACGGAGAGGAAGCGGGACGCCTGCGGGGAGGGGGAGGGGGGGGGGCGTGAGCACAGAGCTGGGAATCAGTTCAAAGGCGCCGACTTACTGAAGTTTTGGACTCATTTTTCCTAAGGACTTCGTAACAAGAATTGTTTCCGCGCGCAGTTTAACCTCCTGCTCCAGAGCCGTGCTTCTTATTAACGGTTACATAGACACATTTCCAATAATTTTTTAAAAAATAATAATAATGAAAAAAAAAGGAAAAAAACCTACCGCGATATGCTGACGTGCATGTGGTGCAATTAGCGTATGCCTTTAAATCTAAAATAACTTCTTCTACCTCTCTTCAATTTTCTATTATTAAAAACGGATGTTGGTGCACACTTTGAAAGTTTATTTGTATAACGTTGCTTCGGCATGTTGGATAGAAAAGAAAATATTCGGGTGTCGCTGCCACTAATTGGACCCCTTGTACTTAATACAAAACGTGTAATATTGTTGCGGCTCTACTGGGGGCCATGGCGCCTTACGGCGAGATTGGGTGGACATGGACAACCGCTCTCATACTGTTACGTGCCTTGTGCTACACCCGATACGTACCATGGTGTTTCACCTCAAGTTGACAAAGTCTTGAACCCGAAGTGTCGGGCGCACCGCTGTCTTGCTAATTTAAAGCATGTGGAGGTGTTCACGCTTCACCGGGCTGTCAAAACAGAATTAGCGATAAGAAGAAAAAGGTGAGGTAAGTCGCCGACACCTCTATTTGCTTTGGCATGGCTAGAACGCCAGGCATCGTCAGGGGGCGAGCTCTAAGCACACAGATTCGCCCGGTGACTACTTGAGAGTGATTGAACATGCGGCCCGCACCCCGCGGCGCTCCTTAGCACCTCGCACACTTACGGACGCCGTCGGGGCTCCCCTCTGGAGAAGCACGCACGTTCAGCATGACTGGGGTTGTACTACTTGTACTTCTGAGTCCGTCACAATCTCGACTGTCGCCGGGCTGCGGCGGCCCTTAAATCCTGTCCTGCCGGGTGTCGGGGCCTGCCCAGGCGGCTAGGCTGCCCAGGCCCGGCCCGGCCCGCCACCTGTGTTTGCTCGCCACACTTGGGCGCTCTACTTGCGCTCGCGTCGCGGCGCGACTGGGCGCCACACGACCTGCAGCGCTACGCATCGCCCTGTAGACTGCGATTCCGCATAGGATTCTCGTACCTGCGTCCTTGTCGCACTCCTGAGGCACTGCGATTGATCGTGTCTACCTCCCATTGACCGAAGTGCGGAATCAGCCTACGGCTGCTGCCCCGCGTCGTGAGCATTCAGATGCGCGGCAAAACTCCCACGATTGCCTTCCCGCAAGTGTAGCGCGCGAGGGGGTAGGCACTCGCGTAGTAGTCGGGTCACTCCATCCGTAATAAAGGCGTAATAGTGAGCGTAATAGAAGCGTAGGAGCGAAATAACCAAAATTCTCCATATTTTCTTTATTTTGTGTCGTTTTGCGCTGTTTTGCCTGTTTTTGGTCAAATTCTGTACAATTTCGGAGCGTAATGTAGCGTAATAGGCGTAATAGTCGGGTCTCAGATTTTATGAGTGAATACCCCCTCGGTAGTGCGCGTCGAGGGGGAAACGACTTAAGGTAATCCGGCTGACAGCCGATATAGGTATAATAGGTAATCCGACAGGGTGTAAATTCGAAGTAATCCTGTGTAATCCAGGGTAATCCGAGGAAATAAGCACCGTAATCCGGAGAACACTCCAGAGGTGATCCGGGGTGATCCGGGGTGATCCGGGCTAATCCGTAATCCGGCTGACACGAAAATTGACAGGCGTTTCCCCCTCGCGCGCGTCCTGCTGCGCGGCGCCGAGGATATCGCCGTCGCCGGCCTCGAGGACTCGACGACGAGTCCCGCCGCCCCGCACAGCGCCGCGCCGCGCCGCGCGGGCTTATGGCGCCCCATTATGGGATCGTACGACATCCTCTGGACACGTCGTGTCGTGAGATAGCTCTCTATAGGCACGCGGGGCCGCGGGGCCGCGCGGGGAGAGGAATTGGGGGAGGGGGGGGGGAGGGGAGGACGGTACACACTCGCATGAGGGGGAGCCCGGGCGCACGGAGGAGTGAAAAGGCAAACCGCGCACAAGTGACTGGCGTAAAAGAAAATGAAACAGTAGAGCGCGCGGCTGCTGGAGCCCAAGCGGTGCGGGGCGGCGGGCGGGGTGTCTAGGATGACGGCTTCATCGAGAGTCATTGAGAGCAATGCTTTCCCCTCCAAGGATGATGATTACGCTCTGTGAATGGCAGCACGAGAGTACGCGAGGCGAGGCACGGCACGGCGGTGGTGGTGGGCCCCCGCGGCCCCTCAATGGCGGGGAAATGGAGCGACTAAACTGTTGCTTGTTGGGCTACAAAAGGTTTGTCGCAGCCCTCCCGCTCCATTGCCCCGCCCCGCCCCGCCCCGCCCCGCCCCGCCCCGCCCCGCCCCGCCCCGCCCCGTCCACCCGCAGCGCCGCCGCTCCATGGCTGCTGCGGAGAAATGACTTCCATTTTATTCTACACGAAACGGGGTAATATTGCTGTCTGCTAAGCTCGAAGTGAGTGTCCACGCGACCGCCTGCCAGCAGCAGCCAGCCATCACGCCATATGGGTGGCTGCGTGGATGACTCCCCGGGGCGACCTTGAGCGCCCCCCCCCCTCTCCCGGCCCCCATGTCCGGCGGGCGGGTGTGCAGCGCAGCGGTGTGGGGGCTGACAGTGCATTAGACAACAATGGTCCCGGCGCCAACAATGCCTTCAGCCGGTGCAACAATCTCGGGATGCCCAGCGGTCCGACTAGAGCTGTGCTGGACCACCGCCCCCCACCCCCACCCCTCTCGTGGGCGGGCGGGCGGCCCGTCAGCGGCCAGTGACGCATAACGCGTCGCGCGCCCACTCTACAGTGACAAAGGACTTGTTCCGGAAAGCAGGTGCCACCGCCGCCCGCGCCCGGCCCGCCAGGCGCGACGGGACGACTTCACACTGCCTCCCCACTTTTTATTCTCGAACAATTATTCTGATCGCTATTGTTGAGCGCGCGTGGCGGCGGTGCTGGACCGCGTCCTCCAGAGAGGAGGCTGACACTGACCACTCACATGCACAACACGGGCTGAGCGCGGCGATACCGGCGTGGCGCGGTGCGCAGCGGAGGTCCCTGGTGCGGCGCGGCGCGACGCTTTGGGGCGCCACGCCACGCCACGCCGCGCCGCTATCGGACTTTCGCTCTCTCGCCATGCAGTCGCGGGCGCGCCGCGGGCCGGGCCGCGAGGCGAGCGGAGGTGCGCGCCGTGGGTGTGCTGCTGCGGGGCGCCCCGCCCCGCCCCGCCCCGCCCCGCCCAGCCCCGCCCCGCCCCGCCCCGCCCCGCCCCGCCCCGCCCCGCCCCGCCCCGCCCCGCCCCGGAGCAGGACGGCGAGGACCTCATCACCTTGCGTTGCGGATGTTTCAGAGAACACGTAACGTAACAGATATTCGGGTCTGCGCCGATAGACGACCAATCCAGCCGCGTATTGCTCCTTGGATAGGCAGACCCGCCATACACTGTTACGTGTTCTCTCTGAAAGGCTCGGTACCGAGGGGGAAACAACTCTGAAATTTGTGTACACCTCTCGTAATTCAGGAAAATTCAGAAAAATTATGGTAAATACCCCCAAAAAAATCAGCAAAATCTTAGGAGAATTTTGGAAAATTCATAAGAATTTACAGATATTAAAAACAAAACAAAAACTAGCTGCTCGCTCTGCCGGTTGCTCTCTCCTGGCTGCGCTGCTCTCTACAGGCTGCTCGCTGATGACAGTACAAGCAGGCTGATACATTCGTACCATCTGCTAATTACGTAAAATTCAAGAAAAAATTCACAAAATTTGTGCAGCTAAATTCAGAGTTGTTGCTCGCTCGGTTCGGTACGCCGGCGACGACGGCCAGGTCCGAAACTACGACGATCACTTTCTATTTACGACCGCGTGTTTCTGTCTGCGGCTAGGGAAGTCTGCGAGTACGGGCTGCGGCCCTGTCGCGTGAGCGTGCTGTACGCGCCCCGGTGGTGGTGAGCGAGCAGCCAACGGCTTCATTCTCCGTGTCCGCCCCTCCCCCGCCCTTCCCGCCCGGCGCCGCGCCATGCCATGGTTGTCGTTAAAAACCTATCCCCCGCGACCCTGATCCTCCTCCCCGGCGTGCTCCGCCCAGCAGGCTCATTCCGAAGATCGCTCTCGCGCCTCCGTCCTTGTCGCGCTCACAGGACCCTGCCATGCCCAGCAGCATAGGGCACCGCCATAGGTGCGACAAGGACGGACGGAGGTCCGAGAGTGATCTTCGGCATCAGACGGCAGGGTGTTCCCACGTATGTCTCCTGCTCCGTCGTAAAAGGCGGCGGCGCTGCCTCTTTGCTCTCTCCCTCGCGGTTGCTGCTGCTGCTGCTGCTGGCCACGCCGCCGTCCGGACCGGACGCCGCAGGAAGCACGCCAGGCGCCAGGCAGGTCGGCAGGCAGGCCGGCAGGCAGGCAGGCCGGCAGGCCGGCAGGACCCTCCAAAAACGCCCGGACGGCACTCTAATTTTTCCTGCCTCCCTTAATCGCTCTATCCTGTGCGGTGGCGGCGGCCAAGGAGAGGAAAGGTTGAGAAGGGCGACGCGGCGACGCGCGTTTCCAGATTCTATGAGAGACGCGAGGGTATATGAGAGTTTGCGGCTTTGCGGTGCACCGCGCTGTGTGGGGGCGTGGCGTGGCGGGGCGGAGCGTGGCGGGGCGGGGCGGGGCGGGGCGGGGCGGGGCGGGGCGTGGCGGTGTTCATCTATCCCCCTTGTGCGCAGAGCGGCGCGAGGCCTACTGCCGGCCCCACGCTCAGCACGCAGTACACGCAGCTACAGCGGGCACCACCACTTTACTCTCAAAATAGTTACGAGAGCTGCTCGGTTCATTGAAGTTTTCTCTACAGGGGCCAGAATCAACATCATGCTTTTGATTTGCTTCATATACCATGGAGGTAGACGCAGCACAGATACGTTTCTATCACACCACAATTTCCCCCCTAAAAGACGTACAGGGTGTCCCAGAGAATAGGGATCAGTACACAGGGTTGCCCATCCCCGCTTCAGCCGTGAGGCGCCGTGGCCGCCTGGGAATGCAGACCCACACACACAAAGAAAACACGTTCTCTGACACGCCCGCACGCGGCACGAAAACTTGTCTCGGTGATGTATTTGACATATATATGCTTCCCCTCCCCGCACACTCCGGGGGTAAGCGTCCCGAGCGAGGGGGAAAATCTATGAAATTAAGTGTACAAATTTTGTGAATTTTCGTGAATTTCCTTGAATTTTTGTGAATATTTGCTTGAATTTTGTATAGATTTTGTGAATTTTGAGAATTTTCAAGAATTTCCTTGAATTTTTGTGAATTTTTGCTTGAATTCTAAAGAGATTTTGAGAATTTTTGAGAATTTTGCTGAATTTTGCTGAATGTTGCTGAGTTTTTATGAATTACAAGGTGTACAAAACTTTCAGAGTCGTGTCCCCCTCGGTCCCGAGGCATGCCTTTTGGCCGCGGCGAGGCGAGGCTCGCTCCAACTCCTCCGGCGCGATCCTGGTGCTCGTCGCCGCGGTGTTCGGGCGGGACACGCACGGCTCGCACCTGACCTGCAGGCCGGTTCCGAAAAGTGTTCTGTCCCGTCCTCTCTCTTGCTCCTGCTGGACGTGCCTCATGAGTGCGACTGGGATAGAGAGACGAAACCACTGCGCGGAATCCCCCAGCTGGCCGTCATGTCGGAGACACACCCGGGCTAAAAATAAGAAAAAATAGGTGGAACACCGTTATTGCGAGACAGAAACTGAAAGAGAAACGCGCATATTACACAGCGTGGGACGACATGGTGGGGACGGGCGGGCGCGGGCGTGAGGATAGGGGGCTTGTAGGCGGTCAGGGCGGCGAGCTGAGCCGGTGCACCGCTGCCGGCGCACTGCTGGCGCGGCCGCGCGCCGCTGACCTTGGCATGCTTCTGCCAGGCGCAGGTGAAGTTCCCACAGCATAGGAGCACAGGCGCCCCGGCGGCCCAGTCCGCTTCCCCGCTCACTCTCACTCTCTCTCCTCTCTCTCTCTCTCTCCTCTCCCCTCTCCCCCCCCCCTCCCTCTTCCCCGGCTCGACCAGCAGGGAGATGAGCCGGTTGCGTACGCTCCCCCTCCCCCCCCCTCTCTCTCATTTCCCTTTCGTTAGGATGAGCCGCGCCCAGCAGGTGAGACGGGTGAGACACGAGAACAGCCTCGTCATCCGTCTTCTCGTTTTATCAACGGTCCCCATCGCAATGTATGTCACCGCGGTTTAGAGTGCGTCATTCGATGACTGCACAATAGAGAGAAAAATAAAAAATAAATATAGAGAGTTGTTGTGAGGTTGCTGATATGATTTCGAAATGTAGCGCGGTTTTTCGAAAGCCAACTTGTCGCTGTGGCCGGCCGCCTCCCACCCAAGCGCGCCGAGCGGGTAGGCAACCCTCTCGCGCCAAAGCGTGCGGCACAGCCCAGCTGCCGGGCGTTATCGCGTCGGAAACGGAGTCTAGCGGTCAGTTCTCCCCGCAGCGACCAATCCACATCACCGCAACGACCAAATAGGGTTGGTCGATTCGATTTCGATTTAAATCAAAAATCGATTTAAGGTGTCGATTTTCGATCTAAATCGGAGTCGATTTCACATTTCGAATTATTCGAAAAAATCGATTTATGACGTCGATTTTCGATTTTATTGAAATTTTGCGCTTTTGAACTCTGTGCGTCCAGCGATGCTTGAAAGTAGAACACCCGTGGCGCTCTCCAGCATCGCGCCGGATATCAAGCATTTAGACAGACGATCCAAGGGCTGCTTTTGACTAGGGTTGGTCCGAGGGGCCCACAACTCTGGAATTCAGGTGTACAAGGCCACCGAAATCTTTGGAAATCATATTGAAATCTCTTTGAAATCAGTGAAATCTTTGAAATCAGTTGAATTCTCTTGAATTCACACGAATTCCGTTGAAATCACTTGAAATCTGTTGAAATCACTTTGAATTCACGTGAAATCACATTGAATTTACATGAAATCACATTGAATTCACATGAAATCACATTTAAAAAGCGTCTCGGGAAACTCCCTCAAATCGGTGTGGGGAGAGGAGGGGGGCGATGTGCACTAACAGCTGTTCGGCGAATGCGAGATATTTTAAGATTTTTAGATACTTTCATAACAGATTGAGATTCCTATTTATTCTTAAAGCTTAGTGCCATTTCGATGAAAGTACTCAATGTATAAACAATGTCTTTTTGTTTAAATTTTTGCCATTGGAGGTATAAATAATAGTCCTCCGCAAATCCACTTCCACAAATCTGGTTTATGTGAGAATATTAATTTATTAACTGGCACAATAAAACATAGTGAAAGTGCTAGACGACTAAGATTCTTTAAAATACCTCCTTGTTACGGCACAGTTGAAGTGAAATTCTCATAATCGTGTAAAAAATACGGGGATTCCCCAGAAAATACACGCACAGCTGATCCAAATTATTCTCTCAATTACATGATTAAATAGGATTTTTCCTAAATTATTGTGAATTATTTCGATTTATTCCAAATTATTGGAAATTAACTTGCAACTGCGCAAAATAATCATAATTATTTCAGTTATTTTTTAAAACTTTTCAGAAGCAAATTTTGCTCTGCAATTAAAAGGGTGGCGTGAAAACATGGAAAATTTTTGCGGCAGTAAACCTCCCGAAGGAGGTTGCGGTTCCCGCCAGGCACAGGGCTTTTACCCCCTGTGGCAGCCAACTGCTTCGGTGTTCCATGGGAACCGGCGCTTTGCTGACTGCGATCCTATCGCGCAATTCGACAGATTTGATCCCCGTACCACCATTGGCCTACCCCTAGAGGTACGAGCGGTGTCAAGGGCGTTAGACTTCCTGATCCCAGTTTCAGAGGCCTTACCTCAGAGGGGTACGCGGGATTCGAACCCACAACCCCGAGTGCCGACACGTAGCCAGAACAGGAAGCGACCCAACGCCCAGAGCCACCGAGCCAACGGCGGTGAGACGTGTTTAACTTCTATTTGACCTGCCATCCAGCTGCGGCCAAAGGGAACGTCAAGCGCGAAAAACACTTTCCCGAGTGGGAGTCGAACTTTGGACCACTCAGTTCGGTGTTGCGCGCTCTACCAACTGAGCCATGACGCCACGATGACTGTACAGTGCGACGGGTTCGAGTACTCCACGCCTGTACTCCACGTACTCCAGGTTTTCTCCGCGTACTCCGGGTGCACGGTAAAAACGATGTCTGATTTACAGAGGAAAAATGGAAAACTTTGAGGACCTCCGATACTTTGAGGAAAACTCCTTTGATTTTGAGGAAGTCTCCTCAAAATTTGTGGAGACTTCCCTTTTTTTTTTTTTTTTTTTTTTTTTTTGAGAAGCCTTCCTCAAAATGTGAGGAGGGGTTTCTCTCAAATTACGGAAGTTCCTCAAAGTTTTTCCTTTTTCCTCAAAAAAATCAGACATTGCTTTTACCGTGTGTACTCCGCGTACTCCACCTATACTCCGCGTACTCCGGGAAACTCCGGCAGGAATCCGGCCCACCTGTACTCCTGCAGGAATCCGGCCCACCTCTACTCCGTTTGTACTCCGGGTGTACTCCGTACTCCTGTGTACACCGAAAATCCAAGTCGTCCACCCCCACGACTGGTTCCCGGCGGTGGACTGTCGCACGCCGCCCGCGGATCTGGCCTTGTTCCTCCGCTCCGACAAGCTATATGTCCATATCACCCAGTGTGCATGCCCCACTCGCGCGGAGCTCTTCTTTGCCGCGCACGGCGCACTGTGGTGCGCAAGAAGTACACGACTCTTGTCTCTCGCGTATGGAAGTGCGGCCGGGGCCGAACCTTGGGGCTAATGCTCTGCGATGAGACGAGCGGGGCGGCGGCGCGGAGCAGCGGGGGGTGATTCCGCACACGTCTCTCTATCCTTGTCGCACTCATGGGGCACCCCCCGCAGGAGCGAGAGAGAGGACAGTGAACACTGTTCGGAATCGACCTGCAGCAGCGCCACCCGCCGTGACAGAGTCAGCCTCGGCTCAGCACCCGGGCCGGGTAGGGGCCCGCCGCCACGACACGCATGTGATACCATCGCGATCGCGCAGCTGGCGCGCGGAGGGACGCTGGCTCACAGCTCCGTCTATACTGGCCACCAAGAGGGCCATTGGAGGCTGCTCATAATGCGCCTCCTCCGGCCGCGCGGATACCGGCTGTTTTGCAGCGGGAATACTGAGGGGGAAAACAAGTGTGTAAAGCTTGATGCACATGCACAGAAGTGATTTTTTCTGAATGTTCCCGAAGAAGTTTTTGAATATTCCTGAATTTCAAAGTGTAGAGTGTGATTTGAATTTTCTGAAATCCGGAGGGGGGGGGAGGGGGTCAAGTCTAAAGTAAGGTGTGCAAATTTTGTGAATTTTTGTGATTTTTTATTGAATTTCTACTTAAATTTTGCTTTTTTCCTCTGATTTTTTAAAATTTCTCTTAATTACGAGGTGAACAAAATTTTCAGAGTTGTTTCCCCCTCGCTTAACTCTCTCTAAACTTTTGTAATTTTTGTGACACGTGTGTCGCTATCTTTTAAAAATTTATTTGTTTTTTGATTGTTTTAAATGAACAGTTTGTACATTTTCAGGAGCGTGTCTTCCTTAAGGGAAGCCCGAGCTGACGCCAAACCTGCGGTTAAGATTTTCTCGCCCCGACAAACAGCCGAGGAGCAGGTGCAAGTAGTAAGACAGCGTTACACTGTAAGTACACCGCTGTGCGCTCTCGCCCCCGCACTGCCAGCCTGCTCGTTTTGTTTCCTATACGATACGCAATCACAGTGAGCTGGGCTGGGATGGAGCAGTAGGGCGAGACGCGAGAGGAGTAGGGAATGGAGTTTTGAATGACTTTCGGAAGTAGTAGGAGTGGAACTGCTGCCGCGCTCTCAGCGCTTTGCTTTTCGCACCGCGCGAGCGCGAGCACCTCGTCGACTCGACGTGAGTTCTTGTTTCTCTCTCTCTCTCTCTCTCTCTCTCTCTCTCTCTCTCTCTCTCTCTCTCTCTCTCTCATCCGTTTCCCATTGCATTGGCAGACGCGACGTAATGCGAAATACTCCACCGCCATGATGAGAACATGCAGTGAAATTAACCTCGGTAGTACGAACCTCGTTGTAACGTAATGCCGCTCATAGCAGCCCCTTAATTCAAACTTGTTTGAAGGTTAAACCTCGTTACAAAGTGCGCCGCTCGCGCAAAGTCCGGCCAAACACATGCTGTTTCTCGGTGCTTCAGCACTTTTTTTTTTAGCGTGAATCGGTAATTTTTCGGCCATTTGAGCTCTGGTTGGCTTACGGCGGCGCCCCCCTTTCAACCGACCCTGCCATCCGGCCTTCCGGGCCTTGCATGCATCGCGTTTATTGGAACAGCTGGGGAGGGCTGATGGGTCTGCGTATAGCCGTTTGCATACTTGGGACAAAAATCGGGATTTCTCGATACCCAGTCAGCAAAAGGTAATGGGGCCCTTGACACCGCGACAATAGAGAGGTTGAGCTGCGGCTGGTCAAGAAGAAGAAAGGAAGAAGTTGTCACAATCAAGATGGCCGCCGGGGTGGAGTGAGGGGTGTATGAGAAATGTACCGTTCAGAACCGAGTCCCGGGCACCTAACCCTTTCAAATCCGGGATGGGGTTCTGAACGGTAGATTTCTCATACACCCCCCAATCCCCCCAGCGCGGCGATCTTGCTTGTGACAAATTTTTCCTTTCTTCTTCTTGTCCAGCCGTAGCTCAACCTCTATACAGAGAGATAATGCCTAAAAGGGTATAAAGCAGGGGGAAGGGGGATCAGAATAAGTAACATCCTGCCAGTTCACGGTAAAACCTAGCCCTGGGATTTCCAGGGTATTTTGGAAACCAGAAGATGCCCTGGGAATGATTTCCAGGGCATCCCCTGGGAATCCCAGGGCATCCACTGAGAATCCCAGGGTGAACCCTGGGTTTCCCAGGGTATACCCTGGAAATCATTCCAAGAGCATCTCCTGGTTTCCAACTACTCTGGGAATCCCAGAGCTTGGTTTTACCGTTTTACCGCAGCACGTTTGCTATGCACAGTCCTTGCGTTTGAACGGAGTAAACTGTTGCGGTAGCAGGTTGGGTCAGCTCGATATACACCCAGGCAGGCACCTCTGGTGTTAGCGAGAGGTTTATACGTGGAGTCCTCGACCATACAAATTCAAGGTAGGGTTCGCGGCTCAACGAGGCGAGGCGAGCGGAGCGGTCGCTGCGGGCGGGCAGCCGAGCGATTCCGAAGATATCGCTTTTATATTTCTGTCCTCG
The DNA here is from genome assembly GCA_029379305.1 of Frankliniella fusca. Lineage (NCBI taxonomy): Eukaryota > Metazoa > Arthropoda > Insecta > Thysanoptera > Thripidae > Frankliniella > Frankliniella fusca. Next base: position 1,073,721 of record JAHWGI010000970.1, read on the forward strand.
TCGCTCTCATGGAGCACTACCATTGCCAGCATAGGACACCGCTGTAGGTGCAACAAGGACTTAGAGGATGAGAGCGATCTTCTGAATTAGTCGGCAGAGGGGCGAATGCTCTGCTCAGCGGCTCTGCTCAGCAGCTCTGCTCAGCAGCTCTGCTCAGCAGCTCTGCTCAGCACGTTCGAGGTCGCGCCGAACGCGACGGGGAGGGACGCGGGCAGCAGCAGCGTCCAGTCCACTCCAACCGAACCGCAACGCGATCAACACTTGGATAATTATTTGAAGCGCTGCGCTCGGCTCGGCTGGCAGCGCCAGCGCGGCGCCGCCTGCGAGGGGAGGGGTCCCCCACTCCTTCAAGTAGTGCGTACACATGAGTATAGTGTGAGTACTGCCGAGTATTAGTGAGTATTGGCGAGTAATGTGTGCGAGTGTTGGCGAGTAGGAGCGAGTATTGGTGAGTATTCCGCGAGTAATTTGAAAAAAAAAATATTGTGAGTATTGCTGAGTAATGTCGACTAATATTGAGGTGGATGCGAGTAATTTTCTTTGTGTACACACTGATAAACCAAGTGTTCAACCCTTCAACACCTTAAAGCGTTCGAATACCATTTAATCACATAAAAGTGTTCAACAGAGTTGTTGTGCAATTAAAAATGTTCAACTTGATAGTTGTGCCTTTAAAAGTGTTCAACTCCCCAGTACCACACTTCCTTAGCTTTGACACATTGTACAGCGGGCCGCGGGGAAGTGTGCAACTAAGAAGTTGAACACTTTTAAGTGCGCAACAACTCTGTTGAACACTTTTAAGTGTTTAAATATAGTATTTGAACACTTTAGAGTGTTGAAGGGCTGAACACTTGTTTTCTCATTGCACACGAGTAACGAAGACCTGGACCCCTCGGCCACCTGCTGGCCGCCTCCCGTCGCATCTCTAAATAAATCGACCTGCTCTGCGGGACACACCACCACAAACACCTGACACGCGCCACCAGGGCGTGGGGGAGAGGGGGAAAAACTGTGTGTCGTTCCGTAAAAGGACAGGGATGAGCCGCCACCACACGCACACAGCCGACAAGGGAAGGACGGCGGGGAAAAAATCTTGTAGACATACCTTTCGGTAATAGGCAGGATAATACGTGCCATTATTTCTCACGCAATTAGTCAGTGTAACAGCACAATCTGTTGCATTATTTCGGCATTACATTAAGGGCATTATCTTACAATATCATGGCGAGAGAAATAAAATAGAACATTTCTTTCTCTTCCATTTCACAGGAGAGCGTATTAAGTCATAAAATTGGTGCACGTCACGTACAGACCAACATCACGCGTCATGTTGACCCCCATTGCCCTGCAGATGTACACTGGTGGTCGCGGCGGGCGAGCCCGCGCGTGTTATAATTGATTTGGACCTTGAAAACGGCCTCTCCCCTGTGCCAGTCCCCCGCGCCCCGCTCCTGTAAGTGCTCTGGATGCTCCCGCAGTGACCGGCCCAGCCGGCCGGCCGCAGGATCCTGTTAGCACTGGAACATCTCCTGGAATCTAGTCGGCCTTGCTCCGCACCGCAGCGTACAGCACGGGCGGCGGGGCGGGGCGGGGCGGGGCGCTGAGCGGCGCTGTGCCACCCCCCGTGATGGATCGGCGTGGCGGTCAGAGATATGTTCTCGACCAGACTGCTCCAATAATTTTGCCTTCTCCATGCCAATCAAACTGTTACAACAGCAAAATAAAAGATTTTTTAAAAAAATATGTAGATAGTTAAATCATAGGAGCAGAGATATATCTCCTTGCCAGGTCAATGAATTAGTAATTAGAGACGTCACCCAAGGTATTTTCGAGTCTCTTAATTTATTTACTTTTTAAGTGAAGGGGATTTGAAGGTGTCCGATAGGAATCCTCTACTGCGTCGGTATGCTCTGCTCTGCTCCCCTAGTTCCCGGCGTAGGCGCCAGGGCGCCAGCGGAGGCGGCGCGGCGGTAGGCATGCAGCAGGCAGGCGCCAGCATGCGGCCGCTCAGCCCCCCCCCCCCTCCACCTCCCTCCCCAAGCGCATCTACTTTACTAAATAGAATAAGGTCGGGCGGGCGGGACGACCCACAGTCAATAATAAGAGCAAACGCGAAAAAAAGGGGGGGGGGGGACTAAAACGGCCGAGGCCTGTAAACCGCTCTAAACTTTGGGACTCTGCTGCGGCGCATGGCTGCGAGGAGTGAGGACCCAGTCCAAAAATCCCATGGACACCATGGAATTCCATGAGCTCTATTCCATGGAGACGGTCAGCCACCAAGGAAACTTATTTCCATGGAATCTGCTCTCATGGAAAAAGTGCAAAAAATACATGGAAACTCATCTTCCTTGGGAAAACGTCTTCCATGACATCCCTTGATGTTCCATGGCTCATGGAAAGCCTCATGGGATTTCTGGACTGGGGAGAGTCCAGATATCACCTGACTGCCCCCTCAGGTCAGACCGGGTCAGACTATATTGACGAGCGGCTGCTGCTGGGGGACCCGATGGCGTAAACGAGACACATATCAAGTCGGCTTGTCAAAAACATCGGTCTTAACATAGGGAGACCTCTAAAAGTCGTTCCCCTCCCGCCACTCTCTGCCGCTGTCGGGGATCGACGAGAAAATTCCCTACTAAATGGAGTCTGTCACGCACACACGAGAGGTGCCTCGGCCTCCACCCCTCTCCCTGCCCTTCCCCGGGCCCCGCGCCTCAGACAACAGGCGTTACGTGGCGAGGTGTAACGCCGCCGCGAGGGGTGGGGCGGGGCGGGGCGGAGCGAGGCGAGGCGAGGCGGGGCGAGGCGAGGCGGGGCGGGCAGGGCGGAGGGACTGAATAGGGTTATGCTACCGGAACATTAATGGCCGAAACATGACCGCCGTTTGTCGCCTCGGCGGATCGCACGTGGCGCGCCCCGATAGCGCTCGTAACGCTGTACACACCACACGTTTTAAAAAGTTTTAGTCGGGAACACCGGGAACAGAATGCACTCCGCGCGCGCAAAGCCACGTTTCCCTTAAACTCAAAATTAAATCCAATATTCCAAGAAAATTCTTTACGCGGTGATGTTTGAGTGGAAATGTCTTCGAAACATCGTAATTTTCCTTTCTCTCCCATCAGACTTTCCATTGAAATGATTGAAAATTTTTCTCTGGAATTCAAAAGCACATAATAATGACGAAATCAACCAAATTCAAAGAATTCCGCGAGGGGCGTTCTCTGGGAGCAGACTTCGGCTCGGGTGGTGTGCAGGGGGTGGTGGCGGGGAGAGGGGGGAGAGGGGGTCGGCCCAGCCGGTCCGCCAAGGGGGTCTTTTGTTTGACATCTTCCGTATACTTTCTCTCGCGCACTCTGTTTCTTTGCGACTGACTGAGCGAGCGGGCCAGCAGTGCCAGCAGGGCGCGGTTATAGCTAGCATTGCCCATCAGGTCCGGGCCGGAGTGCGTGGCAGGGCAGGGCAGGGCAGGGCAGGGCAGGGCAGGGCAGGGCAGGGCAGGGCAGGGCAGGGCAGGGCAGGGCAGGGCAGGGCAGGCGTGCCCGGCGTTCCCTTCCGTCAGACACAGAATGACACACTGGATATCTACCCGGCCCGAGCCGCGTAGGCTTAGCCCTTTTCTTTCCCCTCTCGACCCGACCCGGCCCGGCCCGGCCCGGCCCGGCCCGGCCCGCTGCTCAGTCTCTGTCGCTGTGTGCCGCTTTCCTCTATGCCGTCAGATTCTGAAGAGCGCTTCCGCATCTCCGTCCTTGTCACGCGCATGGGTCTCGGCCACTAGAAGTGAGACGGCACTACAAAACGATCTTCTGAATCTAGGGGCTTCACTATGAGCACTATGAGGCACCAGCGGATCATAACCTTCCCATTCCGCCACATTCACCCCCCCCCCTCTCTCTCTCTCTCTCTCTCTCTCTCTATCTCTCGCTCTCCCTCTCTCTCTTTCTCTCGCACTGCTCCTCTTTCTCTCTATTATTTCTTCGTCGCTGCTCGAGCGCATATCAGATTGTGTCCGCGATCCATTTGGCTCTTGTAACATTCCATTAAACCCCACGACGGGGGAAAAGAGGTGTAAGTCGACTAAAATAAATGGGAATCTGCGATACGCTGCATAAACAATTAAAAATATTCCCCCCACAGTGTTAAAGGCCTTTGGTGAATTTCAGTGTAAGCTACTGTGAACCCTGCAGCACTTAAGCTTACGCTTATGACAATGACATTCACAGTGAAATTCACCGTGAGCTTCTTTCACTGTAAATTCCTCGCGACCTTGTTACCCGCGGCCAGAATAGAAACGACTGCTCCAGCATAACGCAGGTCTCGAGCGCAGCTATTTCTATAAGAATAAAAATAATTCCTTTGCTATAGTGCTTCACGGCTCCTTAAAGCGAGGGGTGGTGGTGGAGGGGAACTTATTCGAAAAGTCATTGACCGGCCCTTAAAACATAAAAGATTTTAAATAAAATCGACAATATCAAAATAAAATCAAGAAGAAAGTTACAGAAATATACGAAAAATCGAGAAAAAAATGAAGAAAAAAAACGAAATAAATGTGAAAAATTATCAAAAAGAAATTTTCTAGAAAAATCAAAACAAAATAACAAAAAAATAAAGTAAGAAAAAATCATTGTACACATTTTGTTTGAGTGATTCCCACCTTGCCTTAAAGGTCACCGTCCCGCTTTATAAAAATAAAATATTGCGTGAGATGGGAAAGGCATGCAAATGGCTGTGTGGGTTTGAGGCTCATCCCTTGCGTCCTCTACCGTCCTCCCCCCCCCCCCCTCTCTCTCTCTCTCTCTCTCTCTCTCTCTCTCTCTCTCTCTCTCTCTCTCTGTCTCTCTCTCTCTCTCTCTCTCCTGGTCTGCGGCTGCGGTAATGATCCGATGATCCACACCGCACTATAGACGCAGACGCCGTACCGCCAGCCCGGCCCAGGGCCCAGGACGAACCTTCAATACAAAAGGAATCCAATCGGTGTAGCTGATATACAGTCTGGCCGCGGGAATTATACACATCCGCAGCGGCGCGGCCTCCCGCCCGCCGCGCCCCGCCACGCCCGGCCGCGCCCCTGCCTCGATTTGTCCTCCCCGCATAAGCTCTGCGGCTGCGGCGTGTTTCCGACCGCACGCCGACGGCCCGACGGCTCGTCCCGCTGCTCTACTGACGCAGATTACGATTCATCTCAACTTTCATCGGCTAACCACCTTGAGCCTTACGCGGTTATGTCTGTCAGCGAGGCGGGTGGAGGAGGGGGGCGAGGACGAACGAAGAGGGAGGTGCAGGTGAAGAGAGAGAGAAGAAGAGGAGGAGGAAGAGGACGACGAGGACTACGAGAAGGACGAAAACGATGAGTAGGAGGAGGAAGAGGAGGTCGACGAGGAGGAGGGTAAGCAGCGCGCAACGAGAGCAGCTGGAAGGATGGGGAAGATGCCCCCTCCCCCTCGCCCCGCCCCGTCCGTCCGATGGACAAGGCGGTGAGCGATCGGCAGAAAGGCAGCGGCATCAGGATATATGACGTATCCGCTCACTCCGCTCTCTGATACGACCAGCGGACTCAATGAAAGCACGTAACGTCGTGGAACGCTGCTCAGTCTGAAGTCCGTCCGTGCGTGCGTGGCGGCGCCGCGCGGCGGCGGGCACGTTTAGCGGTTTGCACCAAGGGGGAAACAACTCTGAACTTTTTGTACAACTCGTAATTCAGAAAAAAAACAACTCAGGAAAATTAGGAGAAACTCGGGAAAATTAAGAACAAGGAGAAAAGAAAACACAAAATTAATTTTGTGCTAATACTGGTACTCGTTCTTTACACAGCCGATGTTAATTGCCAAGAAACGTATACTACATGAAACTGGAAATGCTGATAGTTTTGTCACAGGACTCGACTGGCCAGTCCTTGGCTCTCCAGCTTCCACTCGGCCCTATCTTGGAATTCATAACATAAACAACTCGCCCGCCGCCCGGCGTATAGGGATCACATTCACCCCTGTTACAGACATGGTGTCGCGCTCTGTCGTCGGGAAAGACCACTACGAACTTGCGTTTCTGGTGTGCACAGTTTCGTCAGTAGACGGCGCAGATGCCGGTGCTCGCGCATGCGCGTCACGTTCATTTTCGGTGATAGAGTTGATGCAGCTTATGTTTTGAGAAATCTGTCTAGTGTTCTCAAAATATTACAATCAGACTTAAACAATCTTCATGACAGCCTGTAATACTAGCAGATGATGTTTCGAATGGCAGTATTGTCATTTTAGTGCGTCCTTCGTGTCATGAAATGAATATTCCATGTGAGGCCCGGCTCTATCGGACTTAGAATGAAAACAGGCGAATTTTGTTAAGAGTTCTCAAAAAAGTAGTGTCAAACTTGAAAAAAGGTCCATTATTGGTCACGCCTACAGCATTCCCAGTTTCGAATGGTATAAGTTTCATGAGTGTACGTATTCTGTATTGCGAGAACGACTACCGTCACGCGTGACATCGCACTGAGATCAATACTCGTTCTTCTACCACCAAGTAGGAGGTGGTGGTGGTAAAGAACGAGTAAAAATTCAGGAAAAATTCAGAAAAGTTTTGGAAAATTAAGAAAATTCACAAAAGAATTCCAAAAACGTTGGTGAAATGTAATCAAAAATTCACAAAAATTCAATAAAAATTAACGAAAATTCACAAAATTTGCTCACTAAAATTCAGAGTTGTTTCCCCCTCACAGTGCGGCACAGCGTGAGAGCGGCGCCGGCCTGGTGGTGCAGCTGCGCTGCGGCGCGCAGGTACTACAGGTGGGTCCTTGTTTCGGTGCCGATGCCGTTCGTTGCCGGTGCGGTGATGGACGCGAGGCCGTTAGGTAACGACCCCGCACAGCCTGGGCCGCGGCCGGCAAAAATAAATGAGGAACACATATATGTGCTGCCCAGATTAGGAGAATGGGCGCGATATTTGTTCCCGCGCGCGAGGGATTATGACACTTCAGCAGAGGAAGAGTAGAGTGGGGCTAAGAGTAGGCCAGGGCTGTAAATGTTCATTACACCCGGCTCCCGCGCTCCCACGCAAGGAAACGGATTAGACGTACTCGGCGACAAGCAGAGGACACTTGAAAACTCTCGTTGCTAATTAAAAACTACGAAGCGATCGTCGTGTACAGAAGACTATACACGCGACACGGTACAACTTTCTAGATAAATATCCATTGTGACAGCTTCAGCATTTCTTAAAGTTTCGCTGCCTCCTCCCATCTCCTGTTCTTGTCGTACGCTAGTCGCTTCTATCGGTTCGGGTTCAACAGTAGCCTAGACATACGCCGCCCTTTTCCCTTCTTTCTCTCCCCTAGCCTGCCAACAATCGTGGAAGGAGGGAAGAGAGGAATTTCCTTGCGCACATGATCGCCCCTCGGGCCACTACATGGATGAATGAATGAATGAATGAATGAATGAATGAATGAATGAATGAATGAATGAATGAATGAATGAATGAATGAATGAATGAATGAATGAATTGCATATGTTAATCTAACGTCAGTTTAAAACTACCGCCTAGTGAGCCACGTCCGGATGTGGTCCCTTCGCTGCCGTGTACTCACCGAGGGCCCCGGGCTCGGCTCGGCCCCGCTGCTGGTCCGGCGCGCTGGCCTGGCGGAGGGATAGCTGCATCGCGACTGATTGGCAGATTCGGCGCGTCACCGGCGGCGGCCGCCCGCAGGACCTGCGACAGACAAAGAGGACAAAATGGAAGTAATGAGGAGGAGTGGGAAAGAAGCGCGGGGAGAGAGATACGCGGATATCATTGCGGCAGAGGAGGAAGGAATGCGTTCGCCGTTGGGAAGGAGGAACGATACGACGGCAGCGAAAAGCGCCGCGTCAGGTCGTCTGAAGTTGTTCCGGGGCGGGGCGGGGCGGCCCGTGGCGCACTATACTGTGCGATCTGGTGGCACCGCCCGGACTGTACGCGGCGCGCGGGTTCAAACACCTGGGCGGAGCGTTACCGTGAGATTATTCCCACCCTCCGAGGGCGGGGCGGGGCGTGACGGGGCGTGGCAGGGCGTGGCGTGGCGTGGCGTGCACTGCCGCCATGGTGTGCCACCGCGCGCCAAATGCCGAAAGGTCATCCCAATGGCTCCCTGACAAACACGACGGCGCGGCGGCGCCCAGGTGGGGCGGGGCGGGGCGGGGCGGGGCGGGGCGGGGCGGGGCGGGGCGGGGCGGGGCGGGGCGGCATGCCTGGGGGCGCCACGGCGAGCAGTGGGGTCACGTGACCCTGAGCGACTCCACCCATGGCGGACCAGGTCAGGGCGGGTGGCATCTTCTCCTCTTCCTTGATGGTGATGTCACCCAGCAGAGGAGGAGCAGGAGCACGAGCAGCACAGCGCGGCCGAAACGAGCGTAAAGACACGCGCGCGCGGGATTTTTTTTTTTTTTTTTTGTAATTTAAGTATCTAGAAAAAGAGTACTCTGGTGCGGACGCCACACGCCCTGCTACTCCGTAAAAAAAAAATCAGATTTATGAAATACCCCGCTGCGCTGCCGTGCGTCGGCAACTTGATTATTTAGACCCGCCTCGACGGCAGCCGCGCCGGCCCCGATGGACCATTGGAGGTCTTTTTTTTTCGAGAATGGGGCGAAGGCAATTCCCCGTGCAGTCTTTATTTCTTTTTGCTTTTCCCTTGCACATCTTGGAGAAGAGGAGTAATTACTCAAGGAACCTCGCTCGGGGCGCCCAGGACCGGGGTGGGGCGGGGCGGGGCGGGGCGGTCACCGGGTCCAGGCCCAGTGGCTCACCTTCGCTCATTTCCACTCATTTCTGACCGGGCCCCGGGACACGGAGGCAATGCGGGGCCAGAGGACTTGCTCTTCTACAATTTTCAGGAGAGGCGACTGTAGGCCGAGTGTGGCGCGGGGCACAGCAGTGACTCCGAGCAGACAATTTTGATATCTCTTTCTTGTCGCACTCTTGGGGCTGCGAGCACCGCTAGGAGCGAAAGAGAGAGAGGGGCTACAACTTCGGAATGAGTCTCCAGGCCGGCGGGCGCTGCGCTGCCGCGCGCCGTGTAGTCGGGGATTTATTCATATTTCGCGGGGCAACAACAGCAACGGACGAGCAGCGATGGCCGAACATCACGGCATTCGTCTCGCCGCTACATCCTGTTGTGATCGCCTTTTTGTTTTGTCACGATCGGCGCGGGCGGGACGCAAGGGCAGGGAGGAGCGGGGGTGGGGCCGGCGGGTGGGCGTGGGCGCCCCGCAGAGAGGGTGCGAGCGAGACGGAAGATGAGGAAGAGAAGAACCATCCCCACCCCTTGAACCGCTATGAGTTCAAGCGTGCGGATATTTGTCGCTTGCTTTGGCATTTGGATTCGAAATGTAATAATTTCAGCAAAGCATTCTTGACGCACCCAACACGAAGCGAAAATAATTCCCTAAAGGGCCATGTGTCTGTAAAAAGCCTTTCTTTAAAAAATATTTACGAAGAAGAAAACTTTGTCCTCATGCAAACTGCACTGTCCTGATAACGCGGTGCTTTTCTGGGCGCGCATGAATCGAGAGCACGACTGAATGCCAACGAGAAATGATTCGTGCCGCTGCAATAATTTTTCCCAGCGCTCCGAGACGGCGGAATCAACACGACGCCGTTTCCCAGTGCAGCAGCCCCGAACCACCGCGCCGTCTGGAGCTGCACAACGAGTGCGTCCACTCGAGGAGGTGGTATCCTTTTTCCTGGATCTGATGCGGCACCTCGCCTCAGCGGGCTATGGGCCGCGACTCCAGACCGGAAACGGATTGCACCTCCAATTCCGACGAATCACGACTCGGAGGCCCGGCCCGGCCCGGCCCGGCCTGGCCCGGCCCCGCCCCGCCCCGCCCCGCCCCGCCCCGCCCCGCCCCACCCCACCCCACCCCGACAGCCGGTCCGGCCGGATAGGTACTGCTGCCCTTTCCCTCTCAGCCTCTCTCGGAAGCAGTGCGGCGCGTCGCGGGTTCGAGTCCCGGCGGCGGCGGCGCCCACGCTTCTCTTTTTTCCACCCGACGCGGTGCGTGCGGCCTTGCTCGGCGCGGGGCGGGGCGGGGCGGGGCCGGGGGCCGCGTGATGCGCCACGGGCTCAAATCAAATCAGGGCCATGAATATTCCGCAGCGACTTGGTCACGCAGGACTGGCGCGTCGCGGCGTCCACCTGCACTGTCAGAAAAAAAGAAAAAAAAACACGGTGTTTGGGACGGTAAAGTCTGGTAGACAATTTGCCTGGTCAGCCTGTTCCTGGGCGAGTACGGACCACGGTTATTTTTAACACGGAGCCTAATGGGGGCCACAGTTGATGAGGTACGGTCATCCTGTACCTTGCCACTTGCCAACCACAGTTTTCCGTACCCTCAGTCCTGTACTTCGGCACAGGATTTTTGACAGTGTGGTCTCTCCGTCGCGACGGTCCTGCCGTCCTATGCCTGCTGCTCCTCTCACGGACACCACGGCCAGAACGATTTTTACATTTTTACACTGTCATCAATAAAGCACTGGTAAAACTAAGGCGTAGCCTTACGCCCCGTTTTCAAGCGTACTGAGATTACTCTTGAAATCAAGCGTACCAGGTCGATCCGCTCCTATTCCTTCTATCTGAATGTATGGGAGAATTTATTTCGTACGCTTCATTTCAAGCGTAATGTCTTCAAGCATAACTGTATGCTTCATTCAAGCGTACAGTTACGCCTTAGTTTTACCAGTGATCGCAATTTTTGTAGAACAGCGCGTGTCCGGCGGTCAATTGAATGGAAAACAGCCGACAAAGGCATATTAATGCAGAAAATTTCTCCGCATTGACTGCACTGATAAACCAAGTGTGCAACTGCTCAACACTTTTAAGTGTGCAGCTTCCAGTCGAACACGTACAAGTGTAAAGCTCGGCAGTCATGCAATTGCAAGTGTCAAACTTCGCCAGTTGCACTCTTGTGAGTGCGTTCAACTCGAGGGGTAAACAACTCTGAATTCGGTGTACAAATTGCGTGAATTTGAATTGAATTTGTCTAAATTGAATTGAATTCGTTTTGAATTAGCTTTGAATTTTTTGAATTTATTGCAAAGTTTTTTTTTTTTAAATTATTGTGATCTTTTTGTGAATTTACTTGAATTCGTTTTAAATTCGGGGATGCCCCAGAAAATACACACACATCTGATCCAAATTATTCTCTCAATTACATGATGAAATAGGATTTTTAGTAAATTATTGTGAATGATTTCTATTTATTCTAAATTATAGTAAATTAACTTGCAACTGCGCAAAATAATCACAATTATTTCAATTATTTTTTAAAACTTTTCAGAAACAAATTTTGCTCTGCAATTGAAAGGGTGGCGTGAAAACATGGAAAATTTTTGCGGCAGTAAACCTCCCGAAGGAGGTTGCGGTTCCCGCCAGGCACAGGGCTTTTACCCCCTGTGGCAGCCAACTGCTTCGGTGTTCCATGGGAACCGGCGCTTTGCTGACTGCGATCCTATCGCGCAATTCGACAGATTTGATCCCCGTACCACCATTGGCCTACCCCTAGAGGTACGAGCGGTGTCAAGAGCGTTAGACTTCCTGATCCCAGTTTCAGAGGCCTTACCTCAGAGGGGTACGCGGGATTCGAACCCACAACCCCGAGTGCCGACACGTAGCCAGAACAGGAAGCGACCCAACGCCCAGAGCCACCGAGCCAACGGCGGTGAGACGAGTTTTACTTCTATTTGACCTGCCATCCAGCAGCGGCCAAAGGGAATGTCAAGCGCGAAAAACTCTTTTCCGAGTGGGAAGCGAACTTGCAACCTCTCGGTTCGGTGAAGCGCGCTCTACCAACTGAGCCACGGCGCCTCGATGATTGTACTGTGCGACCGGTTCGAGTCGTATTTGCCGCATCCTACAGCCTCCAGCCAGGAGGACAGGGCAAATACGACTCGAACCCGTCGTGTTGTACAGTCATCGAGGCGCCGTGGCTCAGTTGGTAGAGCGCGCTTCACCGAACCGAGAGGTTGCAAGTTCGCTTCCCACTCGGAAAAGAGTTTTTCGCGCTTGACATTCCCTTTGGCCGCAGCTGGATGGCAGGTCAAATAGAAGTAAAACACGTCTGACCGCCGTTGGCTCGGTGGCTCTGGGCGTTGGGTCGCTTCCTGTTCTGGCTACGTGTCGGCACTCGGGGTTGTGGGTTCGAATCCCGCGTACCCCTCTGAGGTAAGGCCTCTGAAACTGGGATCAGGAAGTCTAACGCTCTTGACACCGCTCGTACCTCTAGGGGTAGGCCAATGGTGGTACGGGGATCAAATCTGTCGAATTGCGCGATAGGATCGCAGTCAGCAAAGCGCCGGTTCCCATGGAACACCGAAGCAGTTGGCTGCCACAGGGGGTAAAAGCCCTGTGCCTGGCGGGAACCGCAACCTCCTTCGGGAGGTTTACTGCCGCAAAAATTTTCCATGTTTTCACGCCACCCTTTCAATTGCACAGCAAAATTTGTTTCTGAAAAGTTTTAAAAAATAATTGAAATAATTGTGATTATTTTGCGCAGTTGCAAGTTAATTTCCAATAATTTAGAATAAATAGAAATCATTCACAATAATTTACTAAAAATCCTATTTCATCATGTAATTGAGAGAATAATTTGGATCAGATGTGCGTGTATTTTCTGAGGTCATTCCTTAAATTCGCTTGAATTTGTTTTGAATTCGTTTTGAATTCGCGTGAATTAGTTTTGAATTCGCGTGAATTAGTTTGAATCAGTGTGAATTTTGAATTTGTGGTGTACATCAAAATTCGGAGTTATTTACCCCTCGGTTCAACTCGACAGTTGTGCACTTGCGAGTGTTTAACACACTTCCCTTGTATACCCTGGTCGGAGAGTCGGTAGGTTGAAGTCAGAGAGGTGATGTCACTCTAGTGACAATTGGCCACTTATCCGAAGGATGATATCAGTAACAAAACTCTGATGTCAGAAATCAGATGTACACGTTTGTGATATCAATAATCTGACATCTATCATATAGAAAATACCAAAACCAGTTTAAAGAAAAGTTGTGTTTTCTATCGTTTGAAACATCAAACAATGAGGTGGGACATGTTTTCCCGGTGTTCGGACCGAGGCGGAGCCGAATTTGATATCCGTTTCCACCTAGCTTCAGCCGTTTACGAGATGGCACAAAAAAATTCTCCAAATTCGATGAAATTAAAATGGCCCTACTAAAATTGAGTAAAGGTGCTACAAACCAAATTTCAGCTCAATATTCCAATAACTATAGATTTTACAGCATGCTGAATTCGACTGGTACGTAGACTGATATCATATCTGGTTACATCAGTTCTGGTGACTACGATGTCAGATGTATGACTTTGTGTAATGGTCTTCTGATCATGATATGAGCAGTATCATTTTGTTGATCAGAAGACTGACAAATGTCAGTATTCTATGCTAGCCTTAAGATATCAGTGCTCCTAAATGATGTCAGTAACTGATATAAAATCAGGAGACTGACAAAGGTCAGTAATATATGTCAGCTTTCTGATATCAAAGCCCCTTAACGATATCAGTTACTGATATCAAAGTCACAATACTTATATCACTAAAACCACCGACATCATTCATGTGATTCTGAAATCAGCCTTCTGACTCTCTGACCAGGGTAGATACAAAGGAATACACAATATAAACCCATTACTCCTCGTTTTACGGTGATAGCAAGCTACACCAGGGAGAAAACTCGTGCCCGTTTATTTCTAACTTGAGTCTGAGAGATTATGTTTACTAATTTGCTAACGACGTCAGCAGAGATCCGCCGCCTGCTG